>JALIZH010032979.1:1862500-2242500 GCA_030522465.1 Rhipicephalus appendiculatus | reverse complement strand
TCGAAAGAAAAGGAACCCACGGTTCTATCGAGAGGTGGTTCGTTCGATAGCAACAATTACCGTGTGAAGTCAATCCAAAAAGAAAATTTTCAACAGCGGAAGATCTCCCACAATAGATAGTTCACGGACTGGGAGCAGCGAACACAAAGAGTTTGCCCGTGCACAAGGTATCCAACGAACCTGAATGCTGCTGACGTCATCCAGATGTCGGTCACATTCAAATTTTCATTTTTTCCGGCTTCCCATTGAAATATGGAACGTGTTGCCACGGGTAGCGTAGATAGCTTCGTGGAAGGGGTAGAATAGTATTTTTGTACGCTACAGCGTAGCGGTATTTATTTTTACTTTTCTTTCCTCTCCTGATCACGAGGCCTACGCATTGTTTGTTGTTTTGGTTGTCATTACTAATTTCTGGCTTGATTTGTTGAACTTTGCACTCCTATGGCACCTTTCGGTGAAGGCACCTTTCGGCACCTACGGTGAAGGCACCTTTCGACCCACTCCCTGTAATGGCCTGTGAAAGGCTGACAGTATATTTGAGAAATAAATAAAATAAAACATTCTTTAGAAATGCGTAGTAAAGTACGCAGGAGCAAAAAAGAACAGCAACTTTGGACAGACGCCCTGTCAAATTGCCAGGCCGTGGCTCGTCTTGAAAGACTTCTCAGCGGAATAGATGCGTGACGAGAAGCTCAGGTATACGAGTCAGTCCGTACACTCAAAAATGGAAATACAGGACGAAGGAAGATGGCACGGGCGCTCACTGCCAACTGAAAATTATTACTGAAGAAACCACGCATACATACATTTACGGGAAAGCATGAAAACAGAATTATGTCGCAACTGGCAGTCAGCGCCGGTCCTCGCGTCATCTTCCTTCGTCCCGCGTTGTTTCTCCACTATGGGACAGAAATTCGATCGCAAAGTGAATTCCTGCCAGTCCAGTGCCACGCTATTTGCTTTATTTGGTTTAGTTTGCTATGTTTTTGCGCGTCGGTCTTGGGTAACAACTTTTGTTTGTTTGTTTCCGTGCGTGTGTGAGCGTGGATGCATGTGTGCGCGCACGCGTGCTGCAGAACTTATAGAAATGACAGTTCCCGAGGTTATATGAACCTCTCCACAGCAAGAATGGAACAGAGATGTACGTATGGAATAAAGCCTTCGATGTGACCACTGGCTTGAAGGCAGAGAAACAACTTCGCGTCCAGTTAGTTATCGGGGTGGGCCCGCCATGACACCCCCCGGGCGGCCCAAAGAAATTCGTGCCCGCGTTACCGGGACGTTTTATTGAAACCTCGAGTGCCTCATCGCGAGAGGTTCGGTTCGAACAATTCCTCGCTTTAGTGAATCCACTGAGCGGGACGCTGCCATTGGAGAAGCATTCGCGCACTAGGCAAGGCAGGCGAGGGAGAGAGCCCACGCCAGAACGAGGAAAAAAAGCGCGGGGCGCCAATCAAACAGCCATCGCGCGACAGGTGGTCGTTTTCGCAGCACCTCGCGTCGAACACGCTGCTGCAGCTCCTCCCCGTTTGGGAAAGAAAACAACGCGTGCCCCCCCGAGTCGTTTGCAGCCGGGCTCGCTCGTCCGCGGCCACCATCTTTGGTGCAGCGGCATACAATGCATTCAACAGCTGCGCCCCGGCAAAGGAAGAAAAAAAGTATCACTGAACAGTAGGCGTGCGCGAATATTCGAGCACTTCGAATATTCGAACTCGCTTCGACTCGAGTTGAAGTTATAGGAAATTTCGAAGTATTCGAAATGAACAAATAGGTGTATTTCAATCCGCACGTAGCCCCCTGTAAAGGTGGTTTAACTGCAGTAGAAGGATGCTGTACGGTGAAGGCACCTATCCAGAAAAAATGCGCGCTGCCGCGAAGCCCCACTTCAAGGTTAAATGATAATACCCTCGCATTAATTCATCATTTTCTAAGTTTAAAGGATTGTTATACTTGCTTATATGCTCTAAGTATGGTAAATTCTAAAACAACATATTTTGCATGTTATCCCTTGCATTCTACCGAAAGTCAAATCCTGCTACCGTTCAAAGTTGCTTCCACTTCTTTTGAACCAAAAAGAATGACATTTGCACATGCCTTATTTCAATTTATTATATATATATATTGTGCAGGTTAGTTGGGTCACAAGTATGCTCCTTTATCTTTAAAATTAGTGATATATACTACTCGAAGTCGATTCGAAATTATTCGACCTAACTCAATGTTCGCTTCGAACCTGAAATTTACTATTCGCACAAGCCTTCTGAACAGTAATCACAACACATATTGTCACGTGGCCGTGACGTCGACGAAAGCAGCAGTCGGCGTGTTCAAGGCGAAACTCGTTATTTGGGCGTCCCGGAAAACGGGAACTACAGCAACATCTGGCCGAGACGTATCGGCGCAAAATAAAAGTGGCGACCGCCAGAGGAAGACCCACAACTGTTGATTAGCAGGGAAAGGTCTCGCATATAAGGTCCACTCGATTCACCCTGCACTTCCTGAACTGGTTCATGGTGGCGCCGTCTGGGTGCCCTTTCAGCAGGTGCGGCAGCAGCGAGATGCCGAAACGAGTGCAGACGTCGTGCCAGCCCTGTGCTACAGTCAGCTGTCTCGCGGCTTGTGGAGGCTGTGATTCGTACAAGACTGCGTCGCTTACGTTGCTAGGCACATGCAACCCCCTGAAAACGTTCACTGTCGTACTTGTTGGGCGCCACTAAAATAGACACGAATGCCGTCGGCTGTGTCGTCTGCTGCGGTACCTTGCGCTGCACGGACTCGGCCCTACCTCACGAGCTGGTGCAGGGAATTCGTGAACCAGCCTTGCACGACGGCTGCACTTTTTCGAAACGCAGTGCCGACTTGAACTCGTGAAACGAATGCCGGAGTGCAGCGCCACCGTGAACCGGTTCACAAAGTGCAGCTGAAACGAATGGACCTATATATCCTTTTGTCACGCATGCGCGTATACACACGAACCAACACGCGTACATCAGTGGTGGTTGCGTATTAAGGCCTTTAATGTCTCACACTCGCGGCGTCCGTCCGTGCCCCCGGGACGGTGCCAGCTGTGGCCTCTCCCACTCTCTCATTAATTCACGTGATTGCTAGGAGAGTGTAAAGAAGAAAAACGAAAAAGAAGAAAAAAGCAAAACAAAAACATAGCATAGTCAGTGGAACGGCCGCAGGCTTTCGCCGAAACACTTCGGAATTTACAGTGTCCTTGATTTTTTTCCCCTGCTAATAAGCTGCTGTGAGTAGCTTCTGCGCTAATACGTCTCGGTGAGTTATGCACCACCCGAGCAATTAATCATTTTATACAACAATACGCGCCGTACACTGATAGCGGCGAACAGAGCGTCGGCCGTCGATAATTGAGGTTTTTAGTTTGTGCGGCACACCACTATAAGCAAAATGCCTCGCGTGCACGGGAGTACCGAGTGGGACCTGCGCATGCGCGCGCCCGGAAAACATGGCCGCGCCACCGAAAGCGGTTGCCGTCCACCTCCGAATCAATGAAGTCGTGCGCACTGTAGGCGCCAGCTCCGAACAGAGGCTTTCATTTCACTCACGCCCTAAAGCCTCGGCAGCAAAGTATGTGTGTCCACTCAGCACCGTTTTCGGGAGACTTACTCAAGTAATCGATGCTGTAGGCTTAGCGAGTGGCCACTCCCGGAATCTTAGAGGAGATAGATTACGTTTTTGCTAGATGTTTTTTTTTATCCTCCTTAGACGGCGCCACTTGACGTGGTGGCACGCTATAGTAACTGGTATTGCGCTACGCCTCTGCGTTACCGGACAGACTCGAATCTGATGACCGGCGTCTTTATGCCCATCGAACCTTGCACCGTTATCGCTCGCGTCTTGATAAACTCGACTGCTGCGTGCAGTGTTAAACAGAATGACAATCGCCAAGCTTATCAAACATTGCGGCACGTGGCATAACAGTCTTTGCGGGTGACCAAAAGAAAGTGATAAACACACGTGGCAGTATGATGCTCCACCAAACGAGTGCCGGATCAGCAGTTCCCCAACAATTGCGATACGGGCCAATTCTGAGCGCAGCTTCGCGTCTCGCTTGCCACAAGGTACCGAGTACTCTAC
The DNA here is from genome assembly GCA_030522465.1 of Rhipicephalus appendiculatus. Classification (NCBI taxonomy): domain Eukaryota; kingdom Metazoa; phylum Arthropoda; class Arachnida; order Ixodida; family Ixodidae; genus Rhipicephalus; species Rhipicephalus appendiculatus. The sequence goes on along the minus strand of JALIZH010032979.1, from coordinate 2,238,399 downwards.
GCCATATATAATAATTTTTCTCGAGTAGAACAGCCCGACATATCCCCATCCTAACATTCGACATATCCCCTTCACATAGACCGCTTCATTTCGACCACAGCGTGTGACACTCGCTTTTAGTCATAACACGTCAAAGGTATCAGTATGGCACGTGCCACTCGTGGTTACTTTGCTGTTCAGGCGCGAATTATGATGCACCGTCTGGGAATGCGTCATATTCGCATGGCGTGATTCCAAGGCGCTCAGTATACCACATTCCAGGAAAGAAAATGAAAGTGTTGGTTTGTGCGAGTTTCAAGAATTAATATTAACTGGCGTGTAATTAAATACATAATTATCCTTCAGTCAGTAAGCTTCAATCCTTGCCTAATAAGAACCAAATGTTAGGCCCAAATGCAGGCATAGTTTGTTTTTTGGTTGCAATCGTTGCCAGCAAAAGTGAATCATGACGAGTGGGCGAAGCTCTGGGGTGAGTAACCGTACGTTACCCGCGCGTTGCAATATATAATGTAAATTGAGCGACATATATAAAGTGACATAAAGTGTCGACGACAAAGCTAGGTCCTAAGGTCCATAATGTCTACGTTGAAGTCGCCGACTAGTATAAAGGATTTGTGTGCATAAAGGGTTTATACTGTTTCGTCACAATTATTATTGATGTTCGTCTATTGTACACCTTATTTTTATTCACATACACACATATATTTCGACTATAGCAACGGTTTTCTATGTACCTTGACAGCGGACAGTGAGAGTCGACGACAAAGCTAGGTCCTAAGGTCCATAATGTGTACGTTGAAGTCACCGAGTAGTATAAAGGGTTTGTGCTTGTCGGTGTTTTATGTTCTGTCACAATTATGATTGATATTAGTGTATTGCTAAACCTTTTGTTCTGTCATATGCTTTGATTGATGGGTGCTTAAATGTCGGTGTTTTTACGGTGTTGTGGCCTTTCATTTTGTTCTGGTTAACAGCCTTTTATTTTCTTCTTGTTAACCTTTTTACACGTTGCTGTGCCGTGACGGACACCGCGGACGCGGACGGACAAGCCTCGGCCTTAAGGTGCTTCGCCCCTAAAAAAACATACTCTTCACGCTGGTCCTGGAACGCGGCACGTCGAACGATCGTCGAACATCGTAGCGCCTCAAGCAAAGTGATCCTCTGCAACAATACGCCGCACTATGAAGTTAAATGACCTGCGAGTTGTACACTCAGGAAGCCTGCACGAATGTGCACACCGGGTTCCGAGCCATTCGAAGAAACTCGCGGTGCCTGACACGCCTCCCAAGTTTGTTTGTACAATTGTTCACACGGCGCCTGAAGGGGCCATACTCGTGTGGCCACTCTTCCATGCTCGCTACAGCAAACCGTAGTTAAAGGGACACTAAAGGGCAAGACGATGTTTCGCGTATTAGTTAAGTACAATTTCACAATCCCGAAAACACTCTTACCGCGGCGACGCTTGGTAAGCGAGAGAAAACACGCGAAAAGAAAATGCGGGTGGAAACGCCACCTTGAGATTCCCGCACCAAACACCGTGACGTCATAGATTCTGAAGGCGTCTACTGAGTCCTACGTACTTCTAATCGACAAAAATGAGGTGCATTGTCATCTGCGGGTGCCATAGACCTAGCATACGAAGTTTCAGAAAATTTCATCGAGCCAGTGTCGCGAAAATACGAAAAATACATTTGGAATTTCTGACGTCGTGCGCTGATATCGGCGCCAAATTTAAAAATAAAACTTCAACCTTGATTTTCTCCGCTAATAATGAACTTATGATAGTGAAACATATGGCATTAGAGTTCTCAGAGTGCAGTTTGTCAATCTAAACCAAGTCATTGTTTTGCTTTAGTGTCCCTTTAACTCATGACTGCTCATTCATCAGGGAAGAAGAATCTCACACAACGTAGACGGTGTACCCGTAAATTGCGAGGTAGACATCTACAGCATAGATGATAGCATAGATGGCAGACATCATCATGAGTTGAACGTGTCTCCTCTTAATCACCCAACAAATGCGTATAAATGCAGCTTTTTTGTCCGCACCATCGATACTCGTGCTGTGTACATTTTGTGTTGTATTGCAATTTTCGTATTCTGCCTCCTCTACTGCGATAGCCCTTCAAGGCTGCCGTATGGTGAAATGAATAAATAAATAAATAGGGCCGACGGGCTCACCCTATAGATCTGAGCCGGCAACGATAACCCGTGCTTTCCTTAAAAGGCAGCAAAGACGGACCGGAATGAAATATTGTGTACGGAGAGCTCATCGCTTCCGTGCAGAAAGGATGGCTTACGGCGACGAGCGCACGGCTAATCGCGCGCCTCACAAAAGGTGAAGTGCACTGCTCCTTCACAAAGGAGACGGGCGAACAAAGCGGCCCTCTCTATTCACAGGAGCGGTATAGCGGAATAAAGGAAGATTCTCGCAAACTTTCTATTTCAGGAAGCGTCCATTTATCACGACAGCTGCGAAACATACCCAACGTGTCCGAGCATACTTGGACTGCACCCATGGCGCGGAAACGGCGACGGCGTGAGCACGACACTTTGCCGACCTCTAAACATCTCAATGAAAAGGACAAAAACTGGGAGGACGCTTGAGCTTCGCCTTGAGGAAGAAGAACGCGTAATCGGGCCCCGTGCGCATTGCCTTCAGTCATGCCGCAAGGAAACACTGGCCGTTTCAAACTATCCGAGAATGCCCACTACGCCACCTTCTGCCAAGTGGCCAAGTACTCGTCCGTAAGGTGCGCCTGCGCAGCTGCACACTTTGAAATTGGTGGGAATCGTTTTGAGGCCGATTGTAGGATTCTGCCACACAATATTACACATGTAAACAGGCCCCGAAGCACGTAACGCACAACTGCGTTTAGACGCTGGAGGGGCCACCGACGCAGCAGATGAAGCGTCTATTCGGCGTTTGCCAGAGCCACTCGGTTCTTTGTGCGTCGGTGTACAAGCATCCATATCGTGAGTCTTTGCCTCTGCACAGCCCTGCGTTTCCGTCAGTACTGAAGCTGCGTCACAGTTCGTTGACATTGCTGTCGCGCACAAGTGACGAATCACTGCTGGACGCGAGACGAACGCACCTTGTTGACCTCGGTTCCGTCCGCCGCTGCTGCCGGACGTTAGGCCTAAGTCCCACCTCGGAGTCTTCGTTGACCGGGGGCTACCCCCAGGGCATTCTGTCGGATTGCTGACCACTCGACGAGGTGCCAGGAGTTGCCTTGATGTTACACAATGGCAGAGACAAGATAGCAAGAGTATAATCCCAAAAACGGTTACGAAAACCGCGCCGTGAAACGCTGGCTACCAGTCGCAAACGTGCAGGTTGCCAGACCCCTCCATGGCTTGGTGACCCGCCCGATGGCTCATAGAGTTTCCTAAAATTAACTAGAGGGGACTCTGGCGCAGCGATCGTTCAGCCCATGGAGGAAGAAAATACAAAGGAGGGAGCATTACGTCACGCAGCCAGCGCCCGTTTTGAAGCCAGCCGTGTCGGCCCAACACGTGACCTTTTGCGTCAGGATCACGCAAGCAACGAGACTTGCCGAGACTTCGGGGTATGCCGCCCGGTAGCTTTTAACCGAAGCGCGCTTGTTCGGCGCAGACCGGCCGGCTCACGCAGGAGGTTCAAAAACGGAACCCCACCGAGAGTACTAAAACCTACCGCGCGCTCTGACGTTTTCATCACGTGTTGGGCCGACTCGGTGGGCTTCACTCGTGCGACGTAATGCTCCCTCCTTTCTTTTCCTTCCTCCATGGTTCAGCCACCACGGGAATGATGGGTAGTACCCGGATTTGCCTAGTCTTCGTGCTTCCCGGCTTCGAACGCACTTGTGGCTTTGTTTATTGTTGCGTTTTCGTTCAGTTTCGGATAAAACGAATGGACCGTTGTGAACTTCGTGAGCGTATTTGAATTCGTGAGCCTAAAAAGGTGAAGGTTGTGAAGCGTAACTGCTAAACCTTTGTTGAATTTTGTATTGCAGCAAAGCGAATTCGGGCCACACGCAGCCAAAAGAACGAAGACTAGGCAAATTTGTGTACTACCCATGATTCCCATGCTGGCTGAAGCGCCGTGTGTTGCAGCCCCCCATAGACACTAGCGCCAGAGTTCCCTCTTGTGTATTTATAGGAAATTGTATGCGATGGCTAGCCGTCAGATGCACCAGCGTGACGATCGAGAAGAGGAAAGACTGCACCTGACTACACGGCTGGTTTGCACGTGCGACGCCTCCAACGGTCATTGTATAATACGCCGTGCGGTGCCGTATCGTGTCTTGTGTTGTCCTCGCCATAGGCGTGCGCAGGGTTCCCCTTCAGGGGGGGGGGCAGAGGGGGGCGAAGGTTCATCGCAGCGCCCCCCCCTCCCTATTAAGTCAATGGATGGGGCGGAATTTGCGCCCCCCCTCTCTTATGTGACTAGGGGGGGGCGGCCGCCCCCCTCTGCCCCCCCTCGTGCGCACGCCTATGGTCCTCGCCGTCGGACGAGTCGGGCGTGTCTCTTCCCTGGGTTGGGCCTGAGGCAGTTCTTGACCTTTACATTTTGGGGGCGGAGATGAAGACAGCATCTTCATTGGACTGTCCTGGTTTTCCGCTACAGGGAATCTTGGGAAGACCCCGGCGTTAAGACGCTCCGCGAGCTTCCTTCCTCGTGTAAAAACACTCTACCTTCAGTAATGTACTAAATAAACGTTCCTGTTATCAGATCCGGCTCCTCTGCTCGACTTCTCCCGGAGACCTGGCTGGTTCCGGTCCTGTGGACAGACCCACGACTACACCACTATCAATACTTGGTAAGTCCGACAGCTTCTCTGCTGCTACTGTACTTTGTAAGGGTTGACTTGGTAAAGTTTTATTGAAGTTTTATTGACTTCGTAAGCGTGTTTTAATAATCGACAATGGCACGTTGATGGTTTGTCCCCAACTGCAAATGCGGATATAAGTCCTGCGCGGAGAACGTTCGAACTTTCAACGCTCCAACTGACCATGAACGACTGCAAGAATGAACGACAGCTATTGGAAGAGAGAACCGACAGCAAGCGCCTGCGTCTACGAAAAGCATTTTCGCCGCGGAATGGTCAGCAGGCCTAATACTACGCTAAGCGCGGGTGTTAAGACATCCATGACCGGCCGACGTTCTTGTGGCTCCTTGAAGTGGTACCTTGCGTTTTTTAATTCGCTTCACTTGTGCCCAGCAAGAACACCAAAAACTGGTCGGAAGATCCCCGACAGTGCCGATAAAAGCAGCCCCAAACAAGCGAAGGTGGAGAGTAATTTGAGAGCACGAGTCCCAAGTCCTCAGCAAACATAGTGACAGCCTCCAAACTGCTTCAAACTTTCAGGTAAGCTGCGTCGAGATGAGGCATGCCTCTCAGCTTTTCGTATATCTTTGTTGTAGCTCGACATTGAAGAATCGTTATCACGAAGTTCCAGAACTGAGACGCTTTTATTTTCTTCAGATTCCATGTCCTCAAGCCTCGACAGCAAAGTATCTGGTGCCGTTTCGGCACCGTTTTCGACAGACGTACTCAAATAGTCGATGCTGTAGGCTCGGCGATTGACGCACCCGGGATCTCGGAGGGTATGGATTACGTGTTTGCTAGGTTGTTTTTATCCTCTATAGGTGGCGTCACTTGACGTGGTGGCGGCTACGGCCCGCGCTATTAGGTATTACGCAACGCCTTTCCGTTACCGGAATACTTGATAGACTAAAAAGCTATATTATTACAATCATATGTTTACGTGAGAATATGAGCTTTTCCGAGCTCGTTATCTGCGCTGAAATGGAACGCTATATAGCAACCTCGAATGCGATGCCTAGCCAGGGCCGCTGGCCTAGCTGTCTCGGTGGCGCAGTATATTTCCAGTGCGTACGTGTCGACGGTCATTCTCGGTGAGAGAGCCCCTGTTTCAGGTCACGTTCACAGAGGGAACCAATGTTTGTGTAATGACTGCTCCCTTAGTTCTCTCCTCTCCCTTGCTTTCTCTCGTGCGTGCGTTCTGTGTCGCACACGAGGAGCGTTTATACTGGCTGTGTTTTTTTTTAGACAATGCACATTTTTCATAAAAGTGCTATGACAGTCAGGAATAACTTGTCTTCGCGCACGAACTCTACGTCGATGCGGAAATACTGCGTTGCACCTAAAGGTACATTGAAGTGAGTTATGAACAAAGACTGGGGAGGGGCGAAGCATATAGGGAAGGGTGTTACAGCTCGACTAACGTGAAACCTGAGGAGTGGCGAAGCATGCAGTGTTTTGAGAGCGATTTCTCTGATGAGGCACTGGAGGTGCCAAGCCTTAAACTGGGCATGTAGGGAAGGGTGTTTCCGCTCCACTAACGTCGTCGGAAAACTGCGTCGGAATGCAGCTTACATGCCCGGTTTCAGTTCCCATGTGGGGAAGGGTGTTTCAGCTCCACTAGCGTCTTCGGCTATTCCTTGGGCTAACTGCTGCCTTCTTCATTTTTAGTAGACCGGCGGCGAGCAGTGGGATTTACCCGTTGTGGCCCGTTTTTACAATGCACCATGGCTACAAGAGACACGACAAGAGGCGTCGACAAGCCTAGCCGATAAGGTGCTTCGCACCTAAAATGCGGGAATTTCGCTTTTCTTGATTCAGTGCAAAAAATCGGATAAGCACGAAGCATCACATGCAATAAGTAAGCTGTGCGCTCGTGAATTTGAGACTATAGCTACTTGCCTTTGTCCTGACCAGATACTGATGCGGCGCGCCTTTTTTAAGAGCGAAGCTCCTAAAGTTCGAGGTAAAACGTCGGGTGTCCGCAAAAAACCATCAGCGCCGTTGCTTATCAGCCGCGCCCATCCGACGGAGACAGTCCGCGCAGCCGCCGCGCCCAGTTTCCAGGCGTGGCGCGAGCCGAGTACGAGCGACGAAAGGCCCGCGCTTCTACCGGGGGGTGCCACAGCCAGCTTTGCGCGTTAGTTTGTGGCGCTGGAGCTTGGACATTCTTGCGTGGTCTGTGACATGCTGTGGTTAGACTCTACTTCGTCAACGCCAAGGAAAGAGCCAAGAGGGCCACGTGAAGCTCCTCTTCGCTGTTTCTTACACTTTACGCGGCCAGTGTAAACTTCTCGCCCCTTTTTTTTTCAAAATTTCTCACGTGAAGTCCCGGTCTGCTGTAGCACACTGGCGGCACTCAGTTTCGATATCACCTCGATCGGGGCCTTCAATTCCGGTATCTCAAATTACGTGTTTTCTTTGTATTTCTAAAGAATGGATGTGCCATGTCCAACAACATTTCCATGTAAACAACTGCCCCCCAAATTAATACTGATGAAGTTAATTAACGCCTTATCGTTAATAACTCATTTGAGTGTAACTTCAGGGGCAGCAAAGTATTTCCGTCCCGACGTGTAGAGCTCACGGGCGAAGACGACAGGTGCCTGACTGTAGTAGCCTTCTTTATGGAAAATGTGTATTGTCTAAACAATAAAAGACATACATGTATAACGCCGGCAGGCGGCTGCGATGAACTCAGTACGGAAGCGCAGCCGACCGATGCGGCGTGCTGTTCAATTCGATACCCGAGTAGAGACAGAGAGCAGAGTTGCCAGATGCTAACGAGCAAATAATCATCACATAAAAGCCCCCCCCCCCCCCCCCCCCAAAAAAAAAAAGAAAAAAAAAGCGGCGCGACTTTCGCGTAGAAGCCTAAGAAACAAAAAAATTAATGAATTTTTGCATTCTTCAAAATATTTTTAATTATAATAAGAAAAGTCGCTCAAATACTTAGGGAAGTTCAAAAATCACTTTAAATATTTTGTAAAGCAAGAAAATATGCGCAGCTATGTACGAAACCACATATTTACTTTTTAACATTGTCTCCAGGGTAGTCTCCATTCGGTTGAATGCGCATTTGCCAGTGCGTGATTAACATTACTAGTTGATTCACCCAACGTATTTTTTACTTCAACTCTAAACTACCCGAAGTCATCGACAAACGCGCTATCGGTGAACGTGGTGATCACAAAAACAACTATATTCGCTGGAAACACGCAAATAAGGCCAAAAAACGCGACAAGCGACTGCGAAATTCCACAAGCGACCTCGGCGGGAAAAGAAGCTCAAATCCGCTCATTATAAGCGGGACTGGCAACCCTGGCAGGCACTCGATCAAGCTACGGGCGCCTTCACGTGGTTAGGCCCAGTCAGGCTACGATCACAAACTGCCGCAAACATGTTTTATAAAGGGGTTACGAGACACGAGGAATATCACTCGCCGTGTCATACGGTGAATAGATGGCAAAACACAAAAAAAATATTTAATCTTATAAAACTCAGAAGAAAAAAAAACGGCCTACCTGAGCGGTGCCCGATTCAGTACACGGGCCTCTAGCACGGATCGCAATCTGGGGAATTGTACGTAGACGAGGTCTTAATGACTCCCGGAGCAGGCAGAATCTGCGCCCATACGTGAGCCGCGCGCAACTCTTGAAAAATATTTAATGACGCGGCGTTTTTTCACGCAAAATTTGAGGCAGAAGGTGGAAGAGAGAAAAAAAAAAGCGAATTAGAAAGAAGCGAAAAGCAATTACCGTAGTGAAACCATCATCGTGGTCTATGCGATCTTGAAACAAGCACAGGCTGGCGTGCGAGAAAGTTTTCATCGTGCAAGAAAACGGTAACGCTCAGTTGCGCCTGCCACAAACTCAGAGCGCCGGAGTAGCGTCTCTCCCGAAAAGGAATTACCGTGCCTACTCGTGTATAAGCCGCCCCGTGTATAGCCCCCCCCCCCCCCCTCACTTTCGGACGCAAAAATCTGGAAAAAATACAAACAAAAACGAACGTACTCAAACCACGGCCGCCGAGATTGCGCGCAGCAGCAGCAGGCTTGTGCCGCTGCGCCCCAAGCTCGGAGGCCATGCGGTGCGTTGTTGGCGTATGTGTGGACTGCTTGCGGAGTCTGTTGTGTTGCGTCCGCCGCGTCGTTCCGTTCTAACATCTCTCTAACGTCGTTCTAACGTCGTGTCGTTTTAACGTCGTGTGGCAGAGGACGGTCTGCGAGGTCGTCCGACAGTGATTAGACATTGAATGTTGAAATAAAACTTCATATTTGTCAGCGGTAGTTTTAATTATCCACCACAGTAGTCGCAGTGGTGCTACGGTATGTTGATGTGTAGCTATCGGCGCGATTCGCGTGTAATCTGCACCCGAGGAAGATTTTATGAAAAAAAGTGCGGCTTATGCACGAGTATAAACGGTATAACGGCAAGCATCACCGTAGCGAGCAGAGCGAAAGAAAGACAGAGAGATAAAAAAAAAAAAGAAACTTCGGGCGCTTTTCAAGCGCATTTTCTTAATCGATTTAGCGTCGCAGAGTCGGGCGGCTCATCATTTATGCTCTCGACGTTTTATTCCTGAAACTCGCAGACCTCCCGGAGATGCGGGAAAAAATTTCAATATTTGCATTCCTCGAATTCCCCCCCACCCCATCTGGCTATAGGAAAGTTTTATTACTCTTTTTTGGCTTTTTAATAGCATCGGCTCGAATAACGTGCCTTTGAAGTAGTCGCGTTCTTAAAAGAGAAATAAAACGCAATCAGTGTGGTGAACCCTCGAAGATGATGTTCTGCCAAAGCTCGCTTGTCAGGAATCCAAGCAGCTTCGAGCTCGACGACAGTGAATCATCGTGATAAAATTGTTGTCTTTATGTTAATAAGGCGGCGATGGGGGGCTAGTTGGTACGTCTTCATGCTTGTGGTGCGCTTGCGGAAAAACGAGAGAACGAAACGAGGGACGACACAGGGTGATGCGCAAACTAACAAATGCTTTATTTCGAACATGAACAGCCCGAAAAAAGAAAGGAACACGAAGAAAAGGGGCGGGGAATCATTGATAAAGACAGGAATAGAAAAAAATATCAGGTTCTCTCGTTTTCCCGCAAGCGCATCACAAGCATGATGTCTTTAGTATTAAAATCTTGTGAGCATTGACAACCTTATCGTGTCAATACGTTGTTGAAGTAGTGGCACCGATGCCAAGGAAAGTCTCCGCTTATTGACTGCTCTATACCATGAAATGCGCTTTGCCAATTTTTAAAGAGAGACCTGCGTAACATTATCTGGACGGGGCTCATGGTGAAGCCAGAGAACGACTTCATTCATCGGTTTTGCAGTGATGTACACAGATTCAAATACGACAATAATTTTTTTAACACGAAAGTGTTTTATGCCCGGGGTCCACCAAGACTTAGGTGACGCATTTCCGTCACGGATATCACGTCAGTATAATGGACGCCGTCAAATGAGAAATAAAAAAACTTTCAGAAAAATCTTCCCCCGCCCTGAATCGAACCTCCGACTCCTCGGCGCGCGACGGCATGCGCCCGACGCTCCACCGACCGAGCTAAAGACGCGCCTTATATCTCTCACACAGTCTCTCTCGCTCGCTGCTATCTGGGGCGCGTTCTATCTAGAACGGGGGAGGGATCGAACAAAAGGACGAGCAAACAGCCAATAGGCGAGCTCAGGGAATTTAGAAAGGCTTTCAACGCATGAAAAATACAGCGCTGTGTGTGTGTCCTTCTTTGTCCTTGTGGGTGTGCGCTACGGCAAACAGTCTCATGGAAAAAATACAGAATTAATGTAGACTAATATTACTTTTTACTTTTTTAGTTTTTTTTTTTCAAATAGTGGTCTTTTTTTTTTGGGTCACGTGCCGTTTTCTTTATATTCTGTTCCGTTTCGGAAATAAACTTCAGTTGTAAGTCAGCGCTCGTCTGTGTTTCTTCCTAGTCTGTTGTCCTTTCTTGCGCTGTTAGTCACATAGTATAAAGGGCTTGTGCTTGTAGGTGTTTTATTGCAATAGCAATTATATGGACACTCTCGGCTGATTTTTGCCGTTTCCGTCATGCCCCGGATATATATATATATATATATATATATATATATATATATATATATATATATGTATATATATATATATAGGAAAAATATATATACGCCTTTAAAAAACTGTTTATTGGTGACGTTTCGATCGGAGACCGATCTTCATCAAGAGAAAATTTACCAGGCTCCGATGCGCTTTTGTATCATCGCCGTGCCGAGAGAAAGAGAGAGAGAAAGAAAAAAAAAAGAGAAGAAGCGTACATACTGATAAGTGGTCACACGACCACGTGCGCGTACTGCTACATACGCACAGCACCTGTATTTGGAAAAAAAAAAGACAAAGAAAAAAGAAAAAAAAAACGGTGAAAAAATCAACGAGTGGCCAAAAAAGAGAGAGTGGTCACACGACCATGTGCGCGTATTTCTACATACTTAGACATGAAGAAGTGTTTTCAAAAAAACAAAAACAAAACAAGTGGACATGTTAAAGGGCCCGTCAACAGGCTCCTACTTTTTTTTAACACCCCCCAAACAAGCTCGCCAATTCGACAGTAGACCGCGGCGACCACGCTTCCCGAATATTACAGCGCTGCGCGCCGCGCAGACCCTCCATTTCGAAAAACAATTCCCGCTATGCTTTCCTACACCTGACCCATCCTCCTTGTACGCGCAGTGACGTCAAGTCGGCGATCGCCGACCTGACGTGGCACTGAGCTCGTCGATTGGTCTTTTGCCCTACGAAACAGAGCCTTGGCCCTGCGGTGATGCAGTTTCGGCCGCGCAGTACGCATTTTCATTTTCCTGTGCTGCCCTCTGGCGTTTTGTAGAGCCCGAGACTACCGGGAGAAGCGGTATTGCCAGAACGAAAGCCTCCGAGATAAAGAGGCGTCTCGCCACTTTACCGCTAGGGAAAGGGTCGTCTCTTCGCATCGCGCTTCCTCCCCCTGCACCGCTGACACGTGCTCATGTGGGGGGAAGCCCTGCTCGGTCGTTGGCTGCGCGCCGATGACGTATCACTGACGTCCGTGTCACGTTGCCGAAGTGGGCGGAGTCAAGACGACGGGCTACGCCTCCCCATTTCTACAGCGGAGAAGGGTGGCGAGGCCGCGCGAAAATTTGAAACCAGCTGAAACGGATGTTCTAGCCCCTGTAACTTCCTTATTATTGCGCGTATTCGCAAAATTCTTGCGGCAGCAGGTTCACATAGCAAAAGTGCACATATTTCTCTCTATAACAATTTTTGGACCTCGGGGTTGTTGACGGGCCCTTTAAGTACATTCCTGTGGAGCCCCCGGCACATACCAAGATATACGAAGAACACATGTTTCAAGAAAAGAGTGAACAAAGCAAAGATATGTAGAATGTAGATATACATCGATGGTCCAGGTGGGCACGTTAAGCACATTCCAGTGGTACATTGTGAAGGTTCACTACGCAGGCGCATCTCTTCCCGGAGCTTGAACACAACAACACAGTACATTTCTTTCGTCCATTGTCACGTCCCACCTATTCACCCCCCGCCCCTCCTTAGCTGCTCCTGAAGCCTAGTGAGGGGGGTCTACGTTCCTACGATCTCCGGTCTGTGGCTCAAGAGTGTTTGAGAAGAAAATGGAGAGTGTTTTTCAAATTTTTGACGTGGGGTTCCGAATATGTCATTCACTCGGTTGTCTGAGGAGTGATTTCATTGTAGGGGGGGAATTATTCGAAAGTTGCCCACCCTTCTCGGAATGCGCGTGCAGACCTTGCATGCCCGACAACGTGTTCCGAGTGATATGCGAAAAAATACTAATAAAAAAAGGAAAGAAGTTTGGTTAGGATCATTATTATCCTGAATCTTCCAGAGCGCGCATTGAAGACAGTATACCCGGAGTGATATTTAGACCAGCCTTCAATGTATCAAATTTATAAATCATGTATGATTCGCGCTGTTCACGCTCCATTGTACTGGAGAAACCGCTTTGTAAGAGTGTGACCTTGATGGAATCAAACCGGTGGTTTTCGGAGTTTATATGCCGAGACAGAGGCAGATCCGGAAGCGAATGAACATGTGAACGATGGTTATTGAAGCGGGTGCGGAAGGCCGTGTCAGTCTGACCTATGTATTGAATACTGCATATTCCGCACTCGAGAAGGTATACCACATTAGAGCTGTCGCAGTTAAGGTTTGAGTGAATGGAGTATTTGAATTTGGAATGTGTGCTTTGAGCAACGTTGGTTACCTGTATGTGTTTGCACACCTTGCAGCGGGCCTTGCCGCATGGCTGACGTCCAGTTATAGGTGTCTTATCGGTTTTTGAACGAACAAGATAATTTTTAATGTTTTTGGGGCGTCTATATACAACTCGCGGAGGGGAAGGGAAAATTTTTGATAGCCGTTCACTCTGTTGTAAGATGTTAAAGTGTTTCTTTAGAATTTTCGTTTACGTTGGGGGGGGTTGCTACCCAAATGTCAGAACCAAGTTTTTCCGTCCCTCTTGTTTTAATTCTTTCTGCTGGTGAAGTAGCTGCTGGCGATCTAGGTTTGCCGCTTTATGTATGGCGTCGTTGACTATAGAAGGAGGATAATGTTGCTTTGCAAGTACGTTGCGCAAGTTCTCTGCGTTGGCCTCAAAGTCTTCGGGGCGGGAGCAAATTCTTTTGAATCGGTGGGCCTGCGAGTACGGGATGGACGTCTTGCAGTGACGAGGGTGACAGCTATCGAAATGAAGGTATTGCTGCCTGTCTGTAGGCTTTTTGTAAACGTTAGTAGTTAATGATCCGTCTTTTACCTTTACGTGGACGTCTAGGAAATTTATTTCAGTTGTTGAGTGTATCGTACACGTGGCACAAGATATGCGCATGAACTGTTTAGAGATGTACCTGATACGCACGCATTCAGTGCATATAACCGGCTGACGACACATGGTATCACATAGCATCTGCCATTCTTTAGCGTGGTCTATAGTCCATTCAAAATGTGTGTCGTGCTTTAATAAACTCCGGAGCAGTACCGTTTTCTGAGCCAAGGACGGCAAGAACTTGCTTTGAACCGCATGCTTGTCCTTTGGTTCTGGCATTTGAGTCATGCACTTCACCTGAGTAGCATTCGGTCTGATGCCCTCATGACTAATTACGTCACCTAGGAATTCTATTTCCTTCACACGAACTGCACGCTTAGTCGCGTTAAAAGTTAGTCCAGCTCGTTCTGCTGCTTGCAAGGCTGACTTGAGTCGTTGATCATGCTCCTTCATTGACGAGCCCCAGATTATCACGTCGTCAACGTAGGCCTTTACGCCTGGCAAATTCTCAAACACTTCATTCAAAGCTTTTTGGAAAACCTCTGGTGCTGAAGAAATGCCGAACGGTAGCCTCAAGAAGCGGTATCGGCCAAAAGGCGTTGCAAACGTGCAAATTTTTCAAGTTTCTTCATCCAATGGTATCTGGTGGAAACCAGCGTTAGCATCGAGGCGAGTGAACACTTTTGCGCCGGCTAGTTCCGCTTCTATGTCCTCCCGCGTCGGCATTTGATAGTGCTCCCTTTTTATGCATTCGTTAATCTTTCTCGGATCCATGCATACTCGAAGCTTTCCATCCTTCTTACGTACTGTCACGAGAGGACTCACCCAATCCGTAGGCTCTGTTCCATACGTTCCAGTTCTTTACGCAGTGGTTCTCGCAAGGCTAGTGGAATCCGCCGTGCTGGTTGGACCACCGGAACAGCGTCGTCGCGGAGTGGTAATGATGCTTGACGCATCCCGTGCCACTGAAAAGGTCCACTACGCCTTCCGGTGTGCTGTGCACTGAGCGTGAAAGCAGCTGGAGGTATTCACATGCTTGCAGTCCCATCATTGCTTGACCTTTGCGTACGACGAAAAATTTGAGGACTGCGGTGTGTCCGTTCAGTGTCACATCGGCTGTTATGCTGCCGCAGTGTTTGATTTCATTGCCGCCGTACGAACGTAGAACTGAGCAGTTCGACTTTAACAGTGGTTTTGGCTGCATCTTGGTGACGAAACTCAAGGGAATAATGTTTGCTTGCGAGCCGGTATCGACTTTAAAGCTCACTGATATGTTCCCAACGTTCGCGCGAACAAGCCAGTCGCGGCCGCTGACCTTGCTTCTCAAGGATACATTCAGCACATCAAAGCATTCTTCCTCGCCAGTGAGCTCGTTGACTTGACTCCCTACTTTGCAACAAATTGCGAAGTGATTCTTCCGCTGGCAGTTGTAACAAGCACGCCCAAACGCAGGACACTTTCGTGGCGCATGTGTTCGCGCGCATCTGGGACATATGTAGTCTGGTGGCTTCCTGGCGTTGCTGTTTCCTTGTCTCGCTTCTTGGTGCTGCCTTCCTGGCGCGGGGAAGTTCCGAATTGGATCCATTTGATGGTCCCGTAGCCATGTTTCTTGCTGCGCTGCTGTTGCTTCTGCTGCCTTGCAAGTCATAGGTGAATGTTATGTCTGGATGAACTGTGTTGAAAGATTCTATAAAATTAATTAAGCTCTCTTGTGTATCCGTCCAAATAATAAAAATATCATCTAAGAAGCGTCTGTAAAGAAGTGGCTTAATTTTCTGGGTTGATAGAAACTTAGTTTCAAGTTACTGTGCCTTACACACACACACACACACATATATATATATATATATATATATATATATATATATATATATATATATGGTAAGGCACAGAGAAAAATAAATGGGAAGAAAACAATTCCAAGACACCCAACCGGGGATTCGAACCAGCGACCCCTTGCTCCTGAGCGCGCTGCGTTAGACCATTGAGCCACACGTCATGCATGCGCCGGCGTAATAATGGCAAGCTATTTATGCACACCATTTACCGCTGGCGGTGGGCAAATCTCGGAGGATCTTGGGCGTGTTTTCTATCACGCAACGCTCCTACATTTTCTTTCACTTTGAAAACTGCCCTTGAGACGACAAAGGGGTCTGTACCCACTCGTGATGTGAAACGGAAAAAAGAACGCCGCTACATCTTGCGTCAGACGCCACCGCATGGCAGGAGACGCAGAGGGGTCATTGGGCGCGACGCACTTTAAAAGAAGAAGAAATATAGCGTCGGGTTGTCGACACTTGCAGCGCGTTGTTCAAACACAACGGCGTAACAACTGGAATAGTTGTTAGTTCACGCTTGTCCTGTGCGTCATTTTCGAGCGTCCTTCTTTGCGCTTCAGCGGGAAGCTGCAAGTATCGAGCTGCTCGTCGATCTTCGTGTGGCATTCCAATTTCTTGCTATCGCATTCGTTGCTTCGCCCTTGCGGTGAAACTTACTTTTTATATTCTTTTGTCACAATTATGATTGATATTAGTCTATTGTAAAACCTTTTTTTGTGTCTCACATATGTTTCGACTACAGCAACGGTTCTATACCGTGACCACAACGGAAGACAAGGCTAGGTCCTAAGGCCCCTAAAATCACGATAAATCCGGTGCTACTTTTGCATTCCGCGTCGCGGGCTTTCTGAATATCTTCAGGGGCTCCAGACAACTTCGGACGAAGACGAAGCAACTTTTCACTGCGCTTAAATAATAATTGTTGGTGTTTAACGTCCCGACATTATTATGAGAGACGCCGTAGTGGAGGGCTCCGTGAATTTCGACCGTCCGGTGTTCTTTTAACGTGAGTCTAAATCTAAGCACACGGGCCCTAAGCATTTTCGCCTCCATCTAAATTGCGGTCGCCGCGGCCGGGATTCGATCCCGCGGGTCAGCAGTCGAGCACCTTAACCACTAGACCACCGTGGCGGGTAAACGTGGTAAGCGATAAATGGGATTTCGGGCACCGATATTTATGGCTAGAAAATTGAGAAACTATGCATTCAGAGCTAATGTAACGTGTACTATAAAATCGCATTTATTTATCGGCTACCACGTTTAGAGTGCATAAAAAAGCATATTGCGCGCCAGCCCTTCTACGACGATTCAGTGCGCTGGTAAGGAAAGCCGAGTTAGTTGGTGTATACGACTGCATTGTGGAATAGCGCAAACAGTGAGACGCTACAGATTGGGAGATAAATTCCACGCATCTTTATCCCTGTCTGATAAGGAACTTGGTTTGCTGGGCTCAGGGCTGTAAAATGGTAAATTGAAATGCTGAGTATGTTTTTGCTGTTGGACGGAGTCATTGCGCATGACCGATTGTCTGTATGCATTTATGTTGTCTTTCCGAAAAAGTAAACGTGGGTTGAAAGTATGCCGCCTGTACCGTCTCACTCGCCTGTGTCTTATTTGCGCTATTCCACAATGCATAGCGCGCTACGCTGCGGTCATCGAAGCAAATGATGAGCGAAAGACCTCTGCCGATTATCCTTTCCGCTACGCGGCGCCACTTCGTGTATCGGTAGGCGCGATGTTTTACAGAAACGTAAGGGCTGACGTCTGGCCTTGTTGGTACTACATATAAAAAAAAGGGGGTACTGACATGAAAATTTTCAATTGTCGTTTTATAGCGTCCGAAGAAAGGCCAAGCCCCCAAGAGCCTAAGAAACATACTGCTAAGCGTGAGTGCACCCTGAAAAATTAATTACAGCGCGTCTTTGGAAGCTAGTTTCGGTTGTGCCCTGACGTCACAACACGGTATGAACTTCTCGTCACGCGCAAGGTACGCTTCCACCGCCGTTCCGCACCGTTGGTGACGCGGCCACACTGGAAGTTTCGGTAGCTTCACGTCATCACAACTAGCCAGACAGCTGCGTGAGGTCACCAGAATGCGTGCCTGACGTCAAGCTAGTGGCGATGCCGGTAGGTGCGTCATGGGAAAATCGAACTTAGTACCAAATAAAATACCAGCATTTTCTGACCTTCACACTTGCGTACAGTGTATTCAGGAGATTTACATGGCAGAGTAGACTTGCCTTCTAAAAGTGGGGTCAGTTCTTTTTTAAGTGTTGAGCGCAGATTTACCGAGACAAGACGAAGGGGACGCACACGGGCGCTAACTTTCAACAAGTGATTTACTTGAAACCGGATCACATACATTCATAGATCCGCAAACTGACTCGTGCTCCGCCGCGGTGGATCAGTGGTTACGGCGCTCAGCTGCTGACCTGAAGGTCGCGGGTTCGATCCCGGCCGCGGCGGTCGCATTTCGGTGGAGGCGAAATGGTAGAGGCCCGTGTACTGTGCGATGTCGGCGCACGTTAAAGAACACCAGGTGGTCTAAATTTCCGGAGCCCTCCACTACGGCGTCTCTCATAATCATATCGTGGTTCTGGGACTTTCAACCCCAGATATTACTATTATTATTAAACTCACTCATGAGCCGACTCACTCAGACTCGGCTCGAGCTGTGAGTCTGAGTGAGTAATATCCTGATGAGTCCGAGTGAGAAAAAAATTTAGTAAGTCTGAGTCCGAGCGAGTTTGGTTGAGGAAAAATGTGGTGAATCTGAGGCCCGTATTCTCGACTGCAAGGAAGCCTTGAGGACTGTTGCACAAATCACCCTCGACTCCTCAAATGGAGACACTCCTCAGCTCGAGAATCTGCCCAGACGCTCCCTTGAGCGCTCCTCACAATACACCTAAACATGGCAGACGTGGGATCATTCGGCCGCTTTTTGGAATTCCTTCTTCGTGTTCACCATGTTTCTGGTGAACTTGCAAGCGAGGCAACGAATTATGTACCTAGGCATTGTTTAAGGGATCGCCCGAGTCTTTTGGAAGTCACGCGGAGTTCAAGAGCTTGTTGCTGCCGCTGACGTGCACAGCGGCACCTTCTTATGAAGAATGTTTCACTATAGCTTCTCCGTATACATGTACAGTTCTCATACAACAGTGCATAAGAACATATCTCCAGCTACTTCAACGCATGAAAAATTCGTTTACATGTTTCAGCTATTTACTTACCTGTCGCGTGGATGTCCCTCTTTCCTTGGGAGTCCTTTTTTTCAGCGATTCTTAAGGTTCTCCCAGAGCTGCTCTTCTGTTTGTGGCCTCATGTGAGATCCTCAGTCGTAGTCAGCACACATTTTTCTCCATGCATTGTGCTTCGCTTCCACAGAAAGGCGACGGTTTTCAACCACACGTGCGTACTTTTTAACTGGTGGCCTCAGAAGCTCTCCTCTGAGTGCAGAAAGCGCGCTGGGGGCTCCTGCTTTGCGGTTCGCTTTCCTTCATGCCAGAGACGAGTCTAACTGCGACGGACAGTCAACCAGCGCGCGCCAACAGAAACAACGGGAAGCTCGACTGCGTGCGGTGCGCACCAGCGAGACGTCTGCCGTGTCGTCTGCCATACACAGGGTTTTTTCACAGCATCGAGCTCGCAGGGAAGTGGCTAGCTTAAATAAACTTTTGTACTATAATAACTAGGTCGAGTAAATTTAGACGGTCCTCTATTTTCGCTGTTAAAACTAACATAAACGGACTAGAGGTGCGCTACGACGCATTTACCAACAGACGGCGCCCGCAGAGGAGTGCGGTCGTCTGCAACATTTGTGTCGTCTGCAACATTTCGTTCGCCGGCGGAGCATTCGTTCCATGATCACGTTTTCTGGGAGATGGAATCTAAGCCGCAAAAGATTAATCGAGTGGGCCAAGGTAAGACTCGGATTCTCTTTTACACCATTTTAGACCCGTTTGCGCCTTACAGTAGAATATTTCCGTGCGAAAACTAAGAACAGCAGAACAGCGCGTGTCTCGAAAGGGCCGTCGTCTCGAGCGAGCTATTACTGATCACATTGCCAACAGAATAATATGCACACTGCACGTACGCGTCTTGTCATCTTCGATGCCTGTATAACATCAATACCGAAACCGCCTATCGTTCGCTCGCATACAAGGCTGTCGTGGCTCCAGAGACAACAACGTCCGTAGCTGTGCCACCACAAAGCACGATAAACCTTCTCTTCATTGCACCACCGACTCAAAAAAACTTACAATACCACCTTAGAATGGAAAGTAAAAAAATAATTATTCTTGTTTTGATGTCCGCCTCGGTGGAACAGTGGCTACGGTGCTCGGCTGCTGACACGAAGGTCGCGGATTCGATCCCGGCCGCGGCGGTCGCATTTCGATGGAGGCGAAATGGTAGAGGCCCGTGTACTGTGCGATATCAGCGCACGTTAAAGAACGCCAGATGGTCAAAATTTCCGGAGCCCTCTACTCGTCTCTCACAATGATATCGTGGTTTTGGGACTGTAAAACCCGAGGTATTATTATTATTGATGCTCCTGGGCTGCCCTCGACATTATGTTTTGCCATAGTCTGCTCCCCGTACGTCCCTCAAGTGCTTTGAATTGGAGAACGCCTTCGCGAAGGGCTCCTTGTGGGAGGAAACGTTGAGGAGCATCGACGAATACCACTCCTCGAGTTGAGGAGAGTCATCTCCACGGAGCGAGCGCCGAGTCGAGGAGCGTTTACGGGTCTGAGACCGAGGGAGCCCCAACGTATTGAGTGAGTACATTGATGAAACCAATACTCAGGTATGCGCAGGAACAGTTGTATCGAGGTAAAGGCATAGTCAGTCGAGTGGCCACAGGCTTTCGCCGAACACACACACTTGGGAATTTACAAAGTGTCCTTCAAATTTTCGGTGGTGATGGTTTGCGTGCTCAAGGCACCCGTAGAGAAGGAGAATACACCCGTGCGCTTTATTGAGTAGACACGACGATCGATTTTAAGCAAAGAATCATTTGTTGGGAAGCATCGATCTCATTGATTGTGTCCCTCCGCGTGCGCAAACCCGGCAGGACTTGGCTTGAACGTTGAATATTTCAACGTGGCACAGTAATAGCGGAGTAACCGCCCGACTCGTTGTATCTGGCTCTACGCCACATTGCGGACAGCTGGACACCTCTTCCGGGAACGTCCCAATAATTGGTGTAATATTCTGGTTTTCAAATAAATTGCTGCTTTATTGCACGATTGTGCTCTGTGCCTTGTCGGGAGGAGGCACCAAGGAGTTTCCGGAGCGTGTAGCACATTCAGAAATGTGAGAGAAAATCGGCAAATACTCCTGGTTTCTGCGAATTCGCGAGGATTTCAAAATGGCGGCCCACTCTACCTGCCAGAAACGGCGCAGAGAGCGA
Organism: Rhipicephalus appendiculatus; assembly: GCA_030522465.1. Classification (NCBI taxonomy): domain Eukaryota; kingdom Metazoa; phylum Arthropoda; class Arachnida; order Ixodida; family Ixodidae; genus Rhipicephalus; species Rhipicephalus appendiculatus. The sequence continues at coordinate 2,217,516 of JALIZH010032979.1, read as the reverse complement.
TTTAATCCCCATGTGCAGCGTTCACGAGAAATAGCGTGGCTGTCTTTTTGCAAAAGAGAAGTTATGTCACGGAGTGGATCCGCAAAACAAAAAAAAAAAAAAAATTGATCCACTGATCCACTCAGTGAAGTAGCAGCACAGCTGGTACGGTGGCTGGCAGAGCTTGCACTAAACGCAAATGCACTGTGAGAAAGACATTTTCGCAGGGCGAAATACAGGCCGTGCCTTCTGAACACAAAGAACATATTTTTCCGGGGGTACTATAAGCTGTGTTTCATCAAACTACGAAGGCCCTGCAACTTCTTTGTGCTTAACCCTTTCGTAGGCAGTTGTGTAAACCACTTGTTTTTGCTAGTTGTGCCGTCTATAGTGGCTCAAAAAGCGTAAGAGACATTGACCCTTCGATGAATTGAGCATGTGTTGTCATTTTGCAGTGTACTGTGTAACATGCTCACAATGCTGAAGGCCCTGCCATGTTCGACGAATAGTTTGACGCGCTGCCTTCCGCAGGCCAATACAAAAGTATAAGTTTTCTTTGCTCAAAATGAACATGACCGAAAATGAATTAGCATGGTATTTCCAGCCTGAGATTTGACTTCACCTATGCAAAAACAGATCATGAATGACTTCAGGATAAATAGATATTTAATAACAATTTAATTAGAATTATTCGCTATAACACACACAGCCTATCATGGAATGAAAAGACGAGGACGCCGACCACAATGAAGAGCATAAAGGTGCATTGACGTTGTTCCGGCACCCAGAACGGGAGCCTTGTTCACAATGAAGTTTGATTGTGAACAAGGGTGCCGAAACGTCTCATTACATTTTTATTCTCTTGTGGTATTCAATGATTCTTTCCGACCAGACGGGTGTCCGCCGAAGCCCCGATTTTATAACCTATTATGAATACATCATTTTTGCTAACGTACAATACTGAGTTCATTACAATAATGTTATGTCAACTGGACGCATTTACAGAATTTTCTTCGCAGGTGGCGTCTGAAAGGGTTAAGAGCGCAGCTGTTTTTGCCCGGAGAAACTCCTTTAGTCGCGAACAGAAATTATCATCATCACGATCGGCCTCGACCCGAAAGCGTGCAGCGCAATAACTCGGCCGGCACACGCTCTCTTCGTCCTCGTCACATTGTCTCCCAGAACACATGCGACGATTTGTCCGCCGTGGGAGAGAAAGAAACGATTTCTTGGCGAGGCGTGATTCGAACCCGGGTACTCGGCTATCCCGGCACGCTAGCAGAACAGACGTGTACAGAAACCATACGATTACGTTGCTATGGGCGAGAGAGAGAAAGAAAGCTTCGTTCCCCGCGAGTTACCTTTTCGTCCACCTTGCTCTCTTCACGTTTACGCCATAATGACTATCCCCTATACCTTCCTTGTCTGTAAGTTCTCATTGGTGCTGTACGTCTCAAAAAAAACGAGCCCTTAAAACATTCATTCATAGCGACAGTCTGGCAGACCTTCAGGTAGTACGCGAGGGATTATTGGTCAGTTCGTAATACGATCACGTGACGCCAACAGGCAGAAAAAGAGTGTTCCACACTCACCGTCATGGTTAGCTGGCGGCGCTGGCTAACACTCCCAAGTATAAATGCACATGTATACCCCACCAAGTGGACGCGGGGATGGCCGCCGCTGTAGCTCAATCGGTAGACGCGTTATTCGAAGGTGGAGGTTCGCTCCCTGCCAGCGGCAAGTTATCTTTTGGTCCACTTTTCTTTCTTCAAATTTTCATTACAATTACTAGTAACATTCCCTATGCTTTCCTTGGCATCATTGTCTAAAGCGCTCATTAATGCCGTGTGTGTACGTAGGGAATGATTGCTGCATTGCTGTTCGGCTCTCTTTAGTACACGATGCCGTCAGTACACTGAAAAAAACGAGCTCGAGGGGGGGAGTAACGTCATATTTAGTCCTCAAATCGTGTCGTTAGTCCACCAGAGGACCGATTGCGGTGAAGGGCGTGTCGTGTGCAACTTTGGAGGACTAACGGGAGGACGAATGGCTCACTTACTCCCTTGAGTAGGGGTTGAAGGGAAGAAAAGACGCTCCTTAGAATGTGGGTCTGTCCCTCCTCTGTAGTAGTAGTAGTAGTAGTAGTAGTAGTAGTAGTAGTAGTAGTAGTAGTAGTAGTAGTAGTAGGTAGGTAGGTAGGTAGGTAGGTAGGTAGGTAGGTAGGTAGCCACGTGTAGTGGAATGTACCCACTCCACGTGATAAAGATGACGATGACGCTGTATAGTGGAATGTACCCACTACACGTGATAACGATGACGCTGATGACCATGAAGTATAAGCGCGTTCCAGACCACACATTCTCTTTCTGCCATGGATGAAAACGATCGAGCTTCGCCCACTCATCATCATTCACTTCGTGGATATGGCGTGATTTTTTTTTTCTGCAGCCTTTGTTGGGAGCACGGCTCAGCAGCATTTGAAAGGTCATGGCTCTCGGTCAGGTGCGCCCTATTGTTCCGAAACTCGTCTTTCTACATTGTCGGGGTACTGGTTGCACGCGGCAGGGTGCTCAGGGTGTAGGAATGCGGCGAATGCATGTTCGAAGGTTTACTGTACTGATGACAAGGCTCGTCGGCCCGCTTACTGTTGCCATCAAGAAAATAACGCGAGAAAATATTAATTTGTAGGGTGTTATTGCTGCACCGCCAATTATGAGGACTTGAAACTTAGTTCACCAATTCAAAATATTAAATGCGAAGCATTTCTGAGCGAACTTCGGCGACTTTGAGAGTATCTAGCTATCTATCTATCTAGCCGCCTACGACTTTGCGCTCTCCCCGCCGTATCGTTAATGGGATTTATACCAAATTTGGTATGGCATAACATGACTCTATGACGAAAGTAAATGGCTGGTCATATCATGAAAATCATGACTGACTTGTCATGAAAAGTATGATTTACATGCCACGCTCATGGCACGCTCGCGGCCGTTTCGTTAGTTTGATATCCACCAAACTTGGTATTGAGTGACGTGACTGTATGACGAACATAAATGACAAGTGGTAATATGAAAATCATGACTTGTCATGTGCGACATGACTTGCATGCCACGCTCATGGCGCGCTCGCGGCCGTTTCGTTAGCTTGATATACACCAAACTTGGTATTGAGTGACGTGACTGTATGACGAACATAAATGAAGTGGTAACATGAAAATCATGACTTGTCATGTGCGACATGACTTGCATGCCACGCTCATGGCGTGCTCGCGGCCGTTTCGTTAGCTTGAGATACACCAAATTTGGTATTGAGTGACATGGCTGTATGACGAACATAAATGACAAGTTGTAATATGGAAATCATGATGTGTCATGAGCGACATGACTTGCATTCCACGCTCATGACGCGCTCGCGGCCGTTTCGTTAGCTTGATATACACCAAACTTGGTATTGAGTGACGTGACTGTATGACGAACATAAATGACAAGTGGTAATATGAAAATCATGACTTGTCATGTGCGACATGACTTGCATGCCACGCTCATGGCGCACTGGCGGCCGTTTCGTTAGCTTGATATACACCAAACTTGGTATTGAGTGACGTGACTGCATGACGAACATAAATGACAAGTGGAAATATGGAAATCACGACATGTCATGAGCGACATGACTTGCATTCCACGCTCATGGCGCGCTCGCGGCCGTCTCGATAGCTTGATATACACCAAATTTGGTATTGCGTGACATGACTGTATAACGAACATAAGTGGCAGGTGGTAACATGAAAATCTTGGCATGCGTGTCATCTACAACCCCATTTTCATGCCACGCTCATGGTGCGCTTGCGTCCAATTCGCTAGCTTGATATACACCAAAATTGGTATTGCGCGACGTGACTGTATGACGAACATAAATGACAGGTCCTAACATGTCAAACATGACATGCAAATTATGTAAAGCAGGATTTGCTCCTTCCTGGCTGCTTCGCATTACATCGATTCCCAGAGTGCGTGGGATCTGCCGGCTTTTTACTAGCGGGCATAAGCATGCGCAGGGTTCCCCTTCAGGGGGGGGCCGAAGGTTTATCGCAGCGCCCCCCCCTCCCTATTATGTCAATGTATGGGGCTGACTTTGCTCCCCCCCCTGTCGCCCCCCCCCCCCTACAATGTATAGGGCTAGCTTTGCACCCCCCTTCTCGCCCCCCCTGCCCCCCCCGTGCGCACGCCTATGCTAGCGGGGACAATCGTGCAAATGTGACAGACATTTCAGCGCGTATATTGTGTATCCATCCGCGCCGCACTTTCTTCTTCAGAATCGCTCACTGCAGTCACGAGTGCGGTTCGTGTTCGTCACTTGTGATCTTTCTTGCTCTGATTTCGTGGCAAACGAGTGCCGCTATCTACTCAGACTATCAACGCAGCTGTGAAAAGCATACTTCGCTGCATGCGCTGCAATTGTGGACGCGCATGCAAGTGTTTTTCTGTGAAACGGCTGTTAACTTTCCTGCGAAGAAATAGATACCCCAGCTTACGTGCAAGACTCCTTCGCAGCATCTTTTCTGCAAAGCTTCAAGAATGGCGGCCGTCACCTTGAAGTGTGATCACCATTTTGTGGATTAGCTGGCTCTGCAAACCTCGTGCCTCTGTTAATTCTCAAGGTAAGTTTTTCATTTTCATCGCCTTGGCACATTGCATTATAAAGAATATGAAAGCTGAAAAGGCATTGTGCGCGGCATGTTTTAGCGTGTTGTATGAGCGTGCGATTGCGTAATCATTGGGGCTTACGTTATTAAGCCATGATCTTCTAGCTATTTTATTTTTATAACAAAAAATATTTCCAATAGACTTGTTACACTCAGTAGAAAGAGTGAACGAACGCCTAATTTAAAGACAGTACGTTGTGTGGACAAAACTCAATGCGTTAATTAAATTTATGTAGGCGTTTTTTCTAAGGGCTGGATGCTTCGCCTGCCTAGTGAAATAGCCGATAGTTCTGCAGCGCGTTTTTAAGGCGAAAGCCTTTAATGTCTCATGCTCACGACCGTCCGGTGTCCGTCGGGCGTCCGGTGTCTGTCCGTCCGGCGTCCGGTGTCCGTCCGTCCGGTGTCCGTCCATCCGTCCGGTGTCCATCCGTCCGGTGTCCGTCCGTCCGTCCGTCCGTCTGCCTGTCCGTCCGTCCGTCCGTCCGGTCTGTCCGTCCGTCCGTCTGTCTGTCTGTCCGTCCGTCCGTCCGGTGTCCGTCCGTCCGGTGTCTGTCCGTCCGTCTGTCTGTCCGTCCGTCCGTCCGTGCATCTGTCCGTCCGTCTGTCTGTCCGTCCGGTGTCCGTCCCTCTGTCTATCCGTCCGTCCGTCTGTCCGTCGCTCTGTCTATCCGTCGGTCTGTCTGTCCGTCCGTCCGTCCCGTCCATCCGAGCTCTGGCACGGAGCCAGGTGGCCGCCGGGATGCGCAAACGGACGCCGGTCGCGTCGGACTCTACAGCGCTCGCGCTTTGCTTGCGTAGCGTCGCTGTGCCCAGCGTTTGCAATCATTCTGACCGACGCCGTCTCAATGGACACAGGCGTTCACGGAATACACTTTCGAATTTACAAAGGGCCCGTCAATTTAAGCGCTAGAACGCTATGGCGTTTGCACGATGCACAAAGCGCGAGAAAATACTAACGCATGCGAACGGAGGAAGATTAGTCTGGCGTCTACCTGCGACTCGCGGTAAAATATTAAAAAAGAAAACACGCACACATTCGCTTTATGTGTTATCCCACTGAGAGTGTAAAAGAAAAAAAAATTCCCCATCTCCCGCTAAAGGGAACGATGTGTGGATGCGAAGCAGCGGGGAGATTATTAGCTTGAGCGGGAGGAACGTCGCCGCTCTCATTTCACGGCAGCGGTCCGGGCGCTCATCGCAGCGCTGCACAGGAGAGAGAATGAGGCGCGCGCGCTCCGTCATTTTCATACCGCGGAACTACCGTGGAGCCCCCCAGCGGAGTATGCAGCTGTCACACCACCTGTCGAGCCCGCCGCTGTGTAGAGGATTACTATAGTCGGTGACAAGCTAAGAATAAAAAGTAAACTGTACCGCTGTCCATTTGTATCATGCGCGTCCAACCACGGCCGCTCTTTATCATGACGTAACGGTCAAGCCGAACCAATGAAAAGTGCAACATGGCGCCGTCCGCGTCGAGAGGCGAGGTACCGCAGCACCGAGACCGAGAGCCGTTGATTCGAATTTTCTTTGGTGTTTTTCTTCCAGAAGAAGCTCTTTCCTAGTGTTATCCGCCCGTACGCAGCATCATCGTCGCTGGTCGTCATTCGATGCAGTAGAAGCGTGTGACTGTGCCGCGTTTGACGTGCACCGAAGCGGCAGCTAGCAGCTCGGACGCTCTATCGCGTTCCGTCGTTTCGGCAGCGTCAAGTTGCATCACGGCATGTGTTCCTTCCATCGCTCGGATGCCCCAAGCATATCACCTGAGTGTCACCATATTGGCGATTGTCGCGTTCGTTCTTGTCCAGTGAAGTGAAGTCGGAATGTGCGCGTCTGTGTACCATTACCGTCCGCAAAAGCAATGGGATTAGCGTTGCCGCATATGCGTGCGTGTGTGTGTGTTACTTGGAGCTCGCAACGTGGGAATCTTGGTGATCTACTGCGCAATACGTGGTGCTGTGCGTCGCTAAGAATGGCGTGTGTGCGGACAAAGCGAAAGAGAAAGAGAGCGACCATCATAACCTTTTAGCGCAACACAGTGCGAAAGTAAGCAAACCAGGTGTGGAGAACATGCTGTGGTGTGTGCATTATAAGGAGAAAATTGTGGTCATCCGGTGCATGTGTGATTATGTGACGTGTGCCCCCAGCCCAGAATGATGTGCTAGGTTGAAGTGCCCATCGCGTAAGTCTCACGCTCGATGCACGAACACCTTGCATGAAAAACGCCGTGCGAGGTAATCGTTGTCTACGAAGAGCGAAATGATGCGCGTTACATAATATCGCTGTGACGCAGGAACTTTCGATTGCATGGATCGCGATCGCAACTTAAGTGACGCCGATAAAACTATCATTGAGTAAAAAAAAAAACAGCTTTAATGGCGTTGCATCATACTTTACGATATCACATTAGAATTCTGCTTTTGTCTAACTTGCGTTTTCTGTATTTTGTGTGTATTGTGTGCATATATTAATCAGTGATAATTTGTTTATCTTAAACTGCAGTGGACTCTCGTAAGGCTTATAGTCCGTAGTTTCTTTTAAATGCTTGCCCTTCTTGTGATGCACGTCTTTTTTTGTATGGTCTTTTGGCTACTCAATTTTTCATTTTCACATTTTGTATTTTTTATTTTTTGTGTTCTCCTTTTTTTCTCTCTCTCCCTGCTTGGAGGACCATGCTATAAAAGGGCATCGAAGCTTCGTAAATTTTGCCTTGATAAAGATCGGTCTCCGATTGACACGTTGGCAAATGAAAAATAAACGGTATCTTTTAGAAGCGTATCTCCTTTTCCTGTTTGTCTCACGGCAATCGAAGACCTCTTCGCTATATATGTATACCTTTGCACAGCGACAGGCATACATAGAAGGTAAAACTGGGCCGCTGTAATGCCCACAGGGGCGATGCAGGTATGTAATAAATAAATAATAAATAAATGAAAATGTTGAACGTTCAAGGGCTGAAGAAGCCGTGGCAGTGCCAGTACAAGTTGTGGAAGCAAGAAACAATTTCACGTAAATTTTTCGGAAACAATTTCACGTAAATTGTTTCAGAAACAATTTCACGTTTTAGTCACTGCCACTTCAGCCGTGTACATCACCTTGGCGTGAACTTAACGGCAACGTATCCAATGACCCGCACAGTTCAGCACCATGAGCGCCAAGCGCTTTTATTTCGTTGAAGCGACGTCAAATGAAGCCTTGTCGTTCACCTCAAACACGACGACAACCACGGCAACTCCAGACGCAAATATGGTATTCACGGCAACACAAGAATCGAAATTCGCGAAGGCAGTCTCAGAACACTTCGCTATTCTTCGCTTTGAGTCGTTGTTGCCATAGTTACTGCAGACAATGAAGAAAACTGGCGGCGCAATTTTCGTAAAAAGAAAAAAAAATTGCGAGCGACCTTATCAAAATTTATTAATGTCCCTGTGTCGCTTTGTGAAACCGTAAAGAAATGGTTCCTTTATATTAATTTATACGTTAAATGTGGCATTCTGTGTTTTAATACCATAATAGGCGCTGCGCAGGAACGTCGCCTTTGAGACGCACATTACTTTTTCGTAGACTCTGAGATGACCGCGGCGGAGGGTGCGATTTAAACAACAGATATATTGTCAAGCTGACGCCGAACGCCGTGCGTTCACAATTTTTTTTATCTAGCTTTGCTTTCTTTACTGCAACATCAGTGCAGTATTGGAAAATAAGGTTTATATGCGTGAAAATTAATGCCATTGTTTAGGAACTACTTCGTTTGTAGCGCGGAGGCATGCCAAATATGAGCAATGCGGCCTCGAGGGCGGAGCTTATATTTATTCTTAGGTTGTCACCGACTATAGAGGAAAGGACGGGGGGGGGATCGTAGGAGAGGAGAGAGAGAGGGGACGTGCATGCGCTGTGGCGGTGTGGGACGCGGGAGCAGCTCCGTAGAGTAGAGGATTCCTAGAGGAGAGGAAGGGGGGTGAGCGTAGGCGAGGGGACGCGCTGTGGGACGCGGGGGGCCGCTCCGTAGAGTAGAAGATTCCTAGAGGAGAGAAAGGGGGGTGAGCGTAGGAGAGAGAGGGGGGAGGGGACGCGCATGCGCTGTGGTGGTGTAGGGACGCGGGAAGGAGGGACGGACTAAGCCCCCCTCCAAACACATGCAAGCAAGATTAAGGAATGCGGTCAACCTGGGAGACAGACACCACCTGCCTAGCCATTGCTAAGCAGCCTCTCTGTGCTCTCGGCCATGACTCAAGGAATTGGGTCAACCTGGGCGACAGACACCACCTGCCTAGCCATTGCTAAGCAGCCTCTCTGTGCTCTCGGCCATGACTCTGATGACTGTAGTAGTGGTTGACGGCCTTCATATTACTACAGTGTTCTGGTTCGCATAATGGGTGCTTCCCTACTTCATGAAAGTGGCCGGACGCGGGACGGGGGGACGCCGGACGGACATAGCCCCGAGCATAAGATGCTTCGCATATAAAAGACATGGCATAGTCAGTGGAACGGCCACACGCTTTCGCCGAACACACTTAGAATGTACAAAGTGTCCTTCAATTTTTCTCCCTCAGAAGTGCGGGTTCGACTCGCGCGTTCGAGGGGATTTTACTTGATCTTCCATTCGTAGTTCCAAGTGTGAACGAGATGCTGATCTCATTTTGAGATCGCAGAGGTAAGCAACGATCCGCAGGGAAACTGCTGTTTCGAAAGATGCGCCCTGACAAACTTGATCAAAGCAGAAATACGGTCGGCGACTGCATACACCCGGTAAATAGCTCAGATTAATTGCTTGTAATTTTTTTTACATCCTTCTCCGTATCAACGAAGATGATGGGGGGTATTCTTACTAGACTCCGGTACATTTGGGGTCAGGAGGTCTTCTACTGCAAGAGCGTATGCTTGGGCATGTTAGTAATTCATGTTTCACTTTTTAGGCGCACAAACGAAGAAGGACGAAAAGCGACACGGACGCAGCACTGGGCCTTCAACGGGGCGAGCAAGACTCACCGGTCGTTTGACCTGCTGTGCCGCTTCATCAAGGTGAACAGCAGTCGACGGCCAGTAGCGCTGGTGCGCGTGGCGCACTGTTTGGGGAAAATAAATGTTTCTAGCCCTGAATTGATCTCTCGAATTATTCGTTCCTACACACATACATGGATGTAGTGCTGAGTAAAGCGCAGCCATCATGTCAGTCTGGTGAAGATGGCCAGGTCATTCACAGGTGAATGATTAGCGGATTACTCGTTAGACCCTTCAAAAATTGTTCAAATGGATTAACAATTTATCCGGAAGGAGTAACATTCACTCTCCCAGGGATGATTTCTCGGGATCCATAGTTTGTCCTCACGAGAGTAACATTTGCTCTCCCAAGGATCATCTCTGAGGGACAACAGTTAGTGCTTACGAGAGTAACATTTGCTCTGTCAGGGACCATTTCCGAAAAGCAACTGTTAGTCCTTACAGGAGTAACTATTAGTCCTCACAGGAGCAACCCTTAGTCCCCTTGCAGTTAATCCTTCAAGGACAAACTGTTTATCCCCTTGCAGTTGATCCCCAAAAGGACTATTGGTTGCGGCAAATCAGTTGATCCCCAAAAGGACTAACCTCCCTACCCCTATTAGTCCTTTTTTTCTTAGAGTGTAGGACGCTCGAATGCTTCTGAAGTACGGACATGGGTGGGCAAGATTTGCCGAGAGCGTTCTCGAGGCACGACGTGCGAACAGCCGGGGGGCGGAAACTCCCTATACCTCCCATGCAGAGAGAGAGAGAAAGGCAGGGAGGTTAACCAGAAGTGTAGCATCCGGTTTGCTACCCTGCACTAAGGGGCTCATGCAGAGTTGCCACTCATAATTAGCCGATTTGGGCTTCGTGTTTCGCCGAGTCGCTTGTCCTGTCGATTGCCGTGTTTTTTACAGCGAAAGCTGTTATGAGATCACAACAAGGGTCGTTTCTGCGCCGCCGCCGCCGCCGGTGTCCGTAACCAAAACTAAATAAAAAGACACCTGTGACAGAATGGGAATCGAACCCCGGTCCTCTGCGTGGCAGCCCAGCACTCTACCACTGAGCTACGCCACTGCTTGAAACTGCGGTCCAAACTGACCCTAGGCAGGCTTCATATCGGGTAAGGAATCGCGTTATAACGTGTGTTGTAAAGCGTTTTAGAGCAGTAAAGTAAGAACCAGGCGTCACACGATGCGAATTGAGTAACGAGTGGGTCGTTCAATGCTCCAACGCATTACAAAAGCCTGAGGCATAATTCTTCATCGTCGTCAGCCACAGCATCAACAAAGTGCACATAATTCGTTACAAGAGTGTAGCGGGCATCACGCTTTTCTGAAGAATGACGAAGAATGGCATAGTAGACGCTTCCCTACTACACAAAAATTATGATGATTTATAGCGTAGTGGGTACCATGCAAGTGGGCTTGTAGTAGTTGCCCCAAGAGTGTTTTAAAAAGGCTAAAGGCCGCTCTCCCAGCTTTCGCTGTGGCTGTGCTGCGCGTTCCGCGCAGGCCTGGCGGTTTTTTTTGGCTTGTTTCCATTCTTCCGGCAAATGTAGTTATTTTAGTGATCATCACGTTTACCAATCGCGCGTTTGTCGATGACTTTTAGTAGTTAAGCGTTGAAGTCAAACATACGTTGGCGGAATCAACAAGTAACGTTAATCATGCACTGGCAGCAAAACATGCACTCAACGGAATGGAGTCTAGACAACGTTAGAAAGTAAATATTCGCATATTTTCGCTGTACAATATAATTAGCGATTTTTTCAACTGTCCTTCGTATATGAGTGATATTATTATAATTAAAAATATTTTCAAGAATGGGAAATTTAATAAATTTCCGCTTCTCTTCGGGCTTTTTTTTTTTTTGGTTACGATTATTTGCTTGTTAGCTCTGGCAACTCTGCTCCCGTGGGACTCGCTCTTGCATGCTGATAGGCTGCGACAGCGCCGCTACCACCACTGGCGGCGGCTGCCGGGTGTTTAGCTAGAAATAATTCACAAACAAAACATTTTTTTCGTGACATCAGTGGTGAGGTCAGCAACTAGAGGGAAAGGGCACGGAGTGGAAGAGGGTTGCCGCGAAAGCGCTCATCTCCCACTCAAGCGGAATGTGTTCGTGCACTCGGGCGGCGCGGCCGTTCTTGAAACTTAGTTAACCATTTTCTAACTTTGTTCGTGTGTTGTAAAGTGGACAATCTGAAGCTGACCAATTTCTCAATAGGACAAAACTCGATCAACATAAGTTTCACGAATTTACACGGTCGAGAGATAGGCAGGACACCTTTATAACACACAAATAATTTATCTGAACAACGAAAATCGAAAATCCCACACACATCCAAACCCTTAACGTACAACACGCCTATATACACCATGAATGATACATCTAGAAATAGTCAACACTACTCATTCTACACGCACTGTTCCCCAGAACGAAACGTCCTGACCGTCAGCTGCGACGCGGCGGCCGTTCCCTCGACGTGTCGTCAGACGTCGGTCATGCTGTGTCGACGCGGCTTGTCAGCTGGCCTCCGTGGCGATGACGGAGGATCTTCAGAAGCGTGGTGCCAGAGCAGCGTGGCACCTGACGTGGTCTCCAGCGTGCCGAGCCAAGGACACTGGAAGGTCGTTGGCCGTGGCCCCAGGGTGCAGAACGGTGACGGTCAGGTCCGGAAACGACGTGGTCGCAAGGACGTCTCCAGGCCATGGCTGGAGAACCAACTCCCAGGCTTTTCGCACACGTCCGCCCTGCCCGCTCTTCGTCTTCTGCTCCGCACGCGCTCTTTCGAACACCCCCCCCCCCCCCTCTTCCTTTTTCTCTTCTATGCCTTCTGTTATGACCGGCGCCTGGGCCCGCGGAGGAGCGACGTTCCCTGTTCTACGAACAAGTCTCCGAGGGGCTGCTGGCCCGCTGACAGACGTTCAAACGCGTGTATTGTCCTTCCGAGCCGGGAAGTGAGGCGCCATGCAGTCCGACGCGCAAGGTGTTCGACTAGACGACCACAATGACTTTCGGTCGCGACATACTCTTTGAAGAGACGGCGGCGTCGCTGCGGATTACAACCCGTCCTGCTAATTGCGTGTCGGGCGGCGGACCTTTGATGCGCCACGTAGAACGGACATGGGACCCCTCATCCTGCAGCCTTCTCACGCCACCACCTTGGTGCCACTGGTGCAATGCTGTGGCAACACCCCTGTCAGGCACGTGGACCCGGGCGGCTGTGGGCGGCACCGTCGGAAGTGTCGTGTGTCGTGTGATTGGACAGCGCAATTTGTGCATGTTTCCCCCATCTAGGGATCTGGGGAAAAGTGACTCTTTATAATGAGCCCCCGTGGGCTCCAAGGGGAGGAATCGGAAGGATTCAGAGGAGATTCGAAGGCTTCGGAGAGCTTCGACACGGGCCTTCGACGAGATCGTCACGATGTAGCGAAGTCTTCGTGATGTAGAGCGAAATGCTCGCCTTGTAAATAATGTAATTAAACCTCAGTTCAGTTTCCCTTCAGCCTCTCCATGCTGTCTCGGCATCTTCCTCCCGGGTCTCCGGTGCCTGCAAAGGCCGGTCGCAACGACTGGGGCCAGCGGTGGGATACCACGACCTGTATCTCGAGCTGTGACACCCCGGGTCGCAACAACTGGTGGCAGCGGTGGGATACCACGACCTGTATCTCGAGCTGTGACACCCCGGGTCGCAACAACTGGTGGCAGCGGTGGGATACCACGACCTGTATCTCGAGCTGTGACACCCCGGGTCGCAACAACTGGTGGCAGCGGTGGGATACCACGACCTGTATCTCGAGCTGTGACACCCCGGGTCGCAACACTTCTTTTCGTCAAGTGCGTCGTTCCTTTTCAACAGACGTCTTCTTCATTCTCTTTCACTCGTGACAATAAGCAAAACCTAGATGTATTTTTTTTTAATCACACGTTTCGTACTAAAAATAGAGACATTCACGTGGTGTCAAAGTGTAAAAAAAAAAAAAAAAAAGAAAAAAAACTTGGAGGACGCTTCAGCTTCGCCTTCAAGAGTAGAACGCGATCGACTTCTCAACTGCCAGCCTCGCTTTGCTTCCCGGTGCAAGCCTCAACCGTGCCGCAAGAAAACGAACGACTGTGTGCGTAACATTGGCCGTTTCAAGCCATCATAGAATGCGTACAGCAACTACAGTTGTTAAGTGCCCACTACGCCACAGTTTTTAAATGCGAAGCATTTCTTAGCGAACTTCGGCGACTTTGAGCGTATCTATCTATCTATCTATCTATCTATCTATCTATCTATCTATCTATCTATCTATCTATCTATCTATCTATCTATCTATCTATCTATCTATCTATCTATCTATCTATCTATCTATCTATCTATCTATCTATCTATCTATCTATCTATCTATCTAGCCGCCTACGACTTTGTGCTCTCCTGGCCGTATCGTTAATGGGATTTATACCAAATTTGGTATGGCATAACATGACTGTATGGCGAACAAAAATGGCTGGCCGTATCATGAAAACCATGACTAACTTGTCATGAAAAGCATGATTTACATGCCACGCTCATGGCGCGTTCGCGGCTGTTTCGTTGGCTTGATATACACCAAATTTGGGATTGAGTGACGTGACTGTATGACGAACATAAATGACAAGTGGCAATATGGAAATCATGACATGTCATGAGCGACATGACTTGCATGCCACGCTCATGGCGTGCTCGCGGCCGTTTCGTTAGCTTGAGATACACCAAATTTGGTATTGAGTGACGTGACTGTATGACGAGCATAAATGACAAGTGGCAATATCGAAATCGTGACATGTCATGAGTGACATGACTTGCATTCTACGCTCATGGCGCGCTCGCGGCCGTTTCGTTAGCTTGATATACACCAAATTTGGGATTGAGTGACGTGACTGTATGACGAACATAAATGACAAGTAGTAATATGGAAATCATGACATGTCATGTGCGACATGACTTGCATGCCACGCTCATGGCGTGCTCGCGGCCGTTTTGTTAGCTTGATATACACCAAATTTGGGATTGAGTGACGTGACTGTATGACGAACATAAATGACAAGTAGTAATATGGAAATCATGACATGTCATGAGTGACATGACTTGCATTCTACGCTCATGGCCCGCTCGCGGCCGTTTCGTTAGCTTGAGATACACCAAATTTGGGATTGAGTGACGTGACTGTATGACGAGCATAAATGACAAGTGGCAATATCGAAATCATGACATGTCATGAGCGACATGACTTACATGCCACGCTCATGGCGTGCTCGCGGCCGTTTCGTTGGCTTGAGATACACCAAATTTGGTATTGAGTGACGTGACTGTATGACGAACATAAATGACAAGTGGCAATATGGAAATCGTGACATGTCATGAGTGACATGACTTGCATTCTACGCTCATGGCGCGCTCGCGGCCGTTTCGTTAGCTTGATATACACCAAATTTGGGATTGAGTGACGTGACTGTATGACGAACATAAATGACAAGTAGTAATATGGAAATCATGACATGTCATGTGCGACATGACTTGCATGCCGCGCTCATGGCGCGCTCGCGGCCGTTTCGTTAGCTTGATATACACCAAATTTGGGATTGAGTGACGTGACTGTATCACGAACATAAATGACAGGTCCTAACATGTAAAACATGACATGCAAATTATGTAAAGCATGATTTGCTCCTTCCTGGCTGCTTCGCATTACATCGATTCCCACAGTGCGTGGGATCTGCCGGCTCCTTTTTTCCTTGTGCGAATCAGCGAAGGGCCCACTACGCGTCCGTAAGGACACGCGCGAACCTACGCAGCCGCTCACTTTGTTCATGATTTTTCAGCTGATGATGACCAAATATGTCTGAGCACTTTGTAGTGGGTGGGCCTTTAAAGCACCTACTCGTTGCGCAATTCACATGTTTTGACGCCTGGTGCGATTCTACGCTTCTACCACGCAATATTACTTGTGTTTAGGAGACACCTTCTGCTAAACATGACATTCATATAGCGTTTTTTTTCCTTTTTCGAAACAGTTTCAAGCATTGATGCAGGTCAGTAGTAGAACGCCTGCTTGCCGCTCCGACGGCCTGGGTTCGATTCTCACCCGAACCGAAAATTTTTTACTATTTATTTTATTTGCATCTTTCACAATTTTTCCGTCATGGACAAGATGATGATTTTTCGCTCACAACCAACGACACCGACACCGGCCTTTCTGCGAAACGAGCTCTTTAATGCTATCACGTTAATATGCGAAACCACCTTTAATCCCAAACTGAAATATGCACATAATGAGGAAACCCAGAATGTCCAAGCCAGTGCGAAAATTATTAACATTCATGAGCTGGCCACACGATAATTGACTTAATTATGACGGGGAACATATTTTTCTTGCAGAACTTGAACACCAAGCAAGACCGAAATTCAGGGGAGGCTCCAGGCGATCCGGTTTTCCGGTAACGCAAAGGCGTAGCCTGTGCCGTAGCTGCCACCACGTCGAGTGGCGCCACCTATGTCTTCAGAGATTCCAGGAGCGCCAATCGCTAAGCCTACAGCATCGGTTATTCGAGTATGTCTCTCGAAAACGGTGCCGAAACGACACAAATACTATGCTGTCGAAGCTTCAGGACGTGAATGTGAAGCAAATAAAGGCGTCAGTTGGGAGCTAGCCAGCTACAGAGCGCACCACGGCCACTCGATAGATTCGAGGCGGACGGCAACCGCTTCCGGCGGCGCGGCCATGTTTTCCAGGCGCGCGCATGCGCAGTTCACACTTGGTATCCCGGCACACGCAAAGCATTTTGAGTATCCACCTCGTGCACCGGTATGGTGGTGCCACCGCTCGGCAAACGCGGTAACACCCTCATGCAAACCGCCATAGGATCACATGCATTTTGAATGAAGTTTGCGCATCCGTTGTGCAAAAACAAACGAGCGCCATCTCTCGAAAATATTTCACACCGACGACTAGACACCTCCTCGCTTCCACCGCCTTCGTTTCCTTCAAGTCAACTCCTCTCTCCCCCTTTTTTTTATTTCTTTCGGTTGCCGTGGGAGCGCGCGCTGTGCGGAGGTGCGGTCACCAGCGCGCCGAACATGACCGGGTGGGCTCGTCGGCTCGTCGCTTCCGTCGTGTCTTTCTTGGATGTTGCGAAGTTAAAATTGTGTAATGGTGGTGGCCACACGTCGGACGGTCAGCCCTGACTTCTCTCAGCTGCCATCGCATCAACGGAAATGCTTCAGATCCTTCAGTCGTGCACTTTTGTTCGTTGGCTGTACAAGATGGCCTCCTACAAGACGGCGTTTTTCTTTGACAGTCAATTATGAGTGTAGTTTTCGCCGTAGCAGCAGTTTGATGACCCGAGAAGGGGAACAGGTGCTACATCGTGGGAACCGCTGATATGACGGCAACCTTTACGACGTTACTGTACGCGCACGATTGTGCTACAGATGAAACCACCACCGTGGTTGAAACACCACGCCTTGCTTCGCGCGTTTGCTTCATAGCACTGTGTGGTAGCAAGTGGGTTGTTGTGTTGCGTCGGTTAATATTGAATTGCAGTTGGAGTACAGTTTTTACAAAGGTAAGTGAGGCTGTAAGTAGTCGCCCTTCTTTATGCTCGCTAGTCCACGAACATTACTTCTAGAATCGCATTTTATGTGGAGTTTCACGTACCAAAAGAGAATCTAGCATACGAGAATCTAGCTACACGCGTATACATTTCCTATATAAATCTGAGTAATGCCGCGCGTGCGCATTTCCTATATAAACCTGAGTAATCTTCTGCGTAATTTAAAGCACATGTGATAGAGGATCGTGGCTTCGACAGTGAGAGTGATTAGATTTTCAGAAATATGCAGGTTGTAATGCAGTTCGAAGTTCCTCAATGTTTTGTACGGTCTGTGAAATAATAATAATAATAAAAAAAACAGTGCGAATGATTGTGGGTCATTTACTATAGTACTTTCACACATTATTATGCAGCTGTGTGGCGCCTGTTACAACGTCAAGTTAGCTAACCGTTTTTTTTTGGGGGGGCGAAGCTCCTAAAGCCGTGGGTCTGTACATGCATGTCTCTTATGACCGGTTCGTAACCACCTAGTTGCATGACTCACTCAGCAGGTGGCGCTAACGTGAGTGACGTCACTCGCACGTGACTGACGCAATAAAAGGCAATCGCTCTTGACGCGCTTCCTCTTTCGCAGCGAGTCACCGGATGGAGCAGGTGGCTGTAGACAAGGCTGCGGAGCGGAGAGCGCGTAGGGCGGCGGCAGCGCGCGCTCGCCGCCAAGATCCTGCCGTACGAGCGCGCGAGGCCGAAACGTCTCGTGAGGCTGCGCGTCGACGTCGCCAAGATCCTGCTGTACGGCAGGCAAAATTGCTTCGTGAAGCTGTGCGCCGCCAAGATACTGCCGTACGTGAAAGACGGGCCGAAGCTGCGCGTCAACGTCGTCAAGATCCTTCCGTATACGTGAAAGTGAGGCCGAAGCTGCGCGTCTACGCCTCCAAGATCCTGCTGTACGTGAAAGACAAGCCGAAACTGCGCGTCTACGCCTATAAGATCCTGCCATACGTGCAAGACGGGCCGAAGCGGCACGGCTTCGCCCACTTATCATCATTCATTCCGTGGATATGACGTGATTTTTTTTTCTTTTGGCCGAATAGTTAAGTGCTGTACAAAGATGAAAACGTGTGTCTTTTATGCGTTTCCTAAGCAAGCATACAACCGCGATGTACATTGTTGTTGTGCTGTTTAGAGTGTTCAATCAAACAAGAAGTCTGTTTTATGTTGCAACGGTTTTTTATTTCGTCTGTGTTAGCAGATCACGCGAACAACTTCAACGCATGCACGTTAGAAACTCATGTATTGCATCACGCACGTGCACAGCAATAAAAAACGTGCATGTCATTTTCAAACAAATAAAATAGAACAATCGACGTAACAAACGTCACGGCTGTCTAGTGGAGCAGCGTCGGCGGTGCAAATATCAAACCAGAATGTAAACCAGAAGAAACGGTTAGTAGCGGGCGCTTTGCGCAAGGCGCCTATGAGCCGCGCGTTTCCGCGTTTCGCCACCGTTCGCCGTTGGTGGCGCCACCTGTACAGCTCAAAGCAGCAGCGCACGAGGCGGATAGCGGTGTGCCGGAGAGACTAAAAACCTCTGATGTTTCGACCAAGTTGTTGACTTGTCTTCGTCAAGGAAGCCGCATTGCCCTGACGAAGAAAAGTCCACTTGTCAGAACGATGGCTCCAGCGGCATTCCCTGTAAGACGATTTCTCAAAGCATCGAGTCCATTACATGTACTTCAGTGACGGTATTAGCCAGAAAGGTTCAAACTGGCTGCATGCATTTCCATGCACAGGAAGGAGCCTATAATTGTTTCACATCACTTGAACAACATGCCAAAAATAAAAGGTGAACAAACTGTGTAGCCGAACCACCACGCCTTCAAGTCCTTCATTGAACGTATTTTGCCAGTAGGCTGTCGTCATGACGAATTAGTCAAACGACACTGCGCTTATGTCAGTGCTGTCCGGCTTGCGGAGAACAGGGTTCACTCATGTACGCATGCAAAATGAATACTTGCTCAAATAATGGACCCAAATACTCGTACTCACCCGGCTGTCACAAGGAAACCCTGAAAAACCTTCGCGTAACTGGAAATCCATGGGGTTAACACACCACAGAACGTGTGATGCGCCGGTTCAGCCACCTTCGTCTAATGCATGCATGTTGCTCTGATTGACCGCGGCTTCCGTTCGCCACATCTTATCTTTCCCGTATTCATGCTTGGCACGCCAACCGAGCGAGATAACCGAGCGCGATTAAATTTGTGATATCGCTGAGCGAGTGGCAAGTGCCCGCGGAGGCAAGCACTACGAACACAAGTCAGGGGCGCTATTTTGTAAGCGTTCTAGCATAGAACGGGGAGGAGGATAGAACAAAAAGAGGAGGGAAAGACATGCGCGATTGGTCGAGGCTATGAGGCTATTCCGACGGTCAAGACGTGCGAATAGCCACAAAATGTGCTTAGAACGGAGAGGAGGTTGTTATAACGGGCTCGGGCGTCGTTCTATCGATGGTATGGCTACAAAACAGTCTCCGCGGACAACTCGGCTTGGATCGAAACGTAAGCGGTGGGGCCGGAGGAGTGGCTTTCTCGCGCATCTCTCTACCGCCTCACAGCTGACGCCTGTCCGCTGCTGTGTACTCGTGGGTGAGCTCGCTAGCACGGAAGGCTAACTGGGGATGCCGCTTCATAAATGAGAGCAGAAACGCCCTTTGGTTGTCGGGAAAGCGCGGACCTCTTCTCGATTGCTGCGCTATTTCGACAACTGGGTAACGGTTCGAATTGTCGCGCCGTTTGAATTTTACAAGTACACTAATACTGCTAATACTAGAAGCATTGGTTTAAATAGCGTGGGGGGACAGCGCCACTGCGATACCACCTGGCGCTACGTCAAGACCTTAACAGAAGTTAATTGTCAAAGTCACCAAGCTCTTCAAGTTCAAGCTGCGAAAAACAATATCCTCTGAATATTGATGTTCAGTTATATTAATTATACATTTCTTTATGCACTGCATACATTCCTGAACTCCCCAGCTCGCCTATTGGCTGTTTGCTTCCCTCCTCTTTCTGTTCTATCCTCCTCCCCGTTCTATGCTAGAACGCTTACAAAATAGCGCCCCAGCCAGTTCCCGCGCTTCTCCCGATTGAAAATTCACAAAGTAAGCAATAAAAAAAAAGCAAATAAATAAAAGAAGGGTTCTTTACAGTTGGATCAAATTTCTTTATTTGAAAAAAATTGGTGAAAGACAATATTTGCGATCATTGAGCTCACTTGATTGACCCAGATCTTAGGATGCCCGGCAACCGCTACGAGCGCGCACGTTCCTTGAAACCTAAACTGGTGCTCAGTTTCCGGAGCCTGGCTCGTTGAACGAGCGTAGAGTTCTTGGCACATCTTGTCCATGCACCCTGTACTTAAGCGTTCCAGCGTTAAACTGAGAGACTAAGCGCTGTGTATCCCTCGGCCGCCGAGAGCCTGCTCAAGCGAATGCTCTGTTGCCCGCAAAAGTTGTGAAGCCGCGCACAGGCAGCTTATGCGGAAGACCGTGTTGCTGGCCGAGTTAGTACTTGCTAACAGACATTTTTGCAGCGCTTAAGCACAATCACAACAGAAAGAAACACACGACGACGGGCCAGGCGCTAACTCACAACAGAAACTAGGAAAGTGTGGCACGTGCTACTCCCACTGCACAGTCATCAACATCGCCCATGCCATATGGGGCGTATCGAAGCAAAGATTTAAACAAGCTGTGTTCCGCGTTATACAGTGAGACGGACGTTTGGCTGACACAATCAGATTTTTTTTCTGTTTTATGTGGAATGCCTGCTGAAGCACACGCCGTTTTATCTCTGCCAAGGATCCTCACTATCTCGGCTCACAAGAGCAGATTCTTCAATGCACCGAAAGGTGGCTTCTTTAAATTGTTCGCGTGTTCCCTTTTGTGCACAAGCTTTCATACGACTTGCAAAAAAGGTGGCCCAGCGGTACGACGTCGTATTCACAGCACCACACAGGCTGTCTAAGCTTTGCAGAGTGACCGACCCGCTGTCAAAGACGCGCCAGGTCTGTGGCAAACGCGGCCGTTTGTTGATTGCGCAGAAGGGATGGTGTACGAAATTTCTTTAACGTGCGGAAAAGTGTACGTTGGCCAAACTTGGAGCTGCATCAACGATAGGTCGAGGGAGAATGCCAACAATGAGAACAAAGCGCGTGAAGGAAAAGGTTTCCAGGCTAACCATTGCATGACCCGTCAGGATCGCTCACACGACGTGAACAACACGTGTGTCATCAAGAGGGGGCGAAAGACCCGTGTACTGTGCGATGTCAGTGCGCGTTAAGGAACACCAGATGGTCGAAATTTTCCGAGCCCTACACTACGGCGTCTCATAATCATATCTTGGTTTTTGGGCGTAAAACCCCAAATATTATTACATTGTCATTAAGAGGAGCAAAACGCGGATCACTCGAGAAATCGTAGAAGCAGAACGCACTTCATAGGCTGTGTAAGCGTGCCATCCACACAACTTACAGATAAAAAAAAAGCCCCCACCTCCCCGAAGGGAATCGTGAGAAAATGCGAATGCATTTCGCGCGCGCTTCACTCCATTTATATATGGTGGTTGTGGTTCGAAGAAGGAAAAGGCGCCTAATTTCTGCAGCCCGGTCGGGAGCACGGCGCAGCGCCTTTTTTTTGCTTTTTCTTGTTTTTCTAATTAATTAATTTAATTTATTTATTTTTTTTTTCATATATAGCTCCGCCGAGCTCCACCGCAGACCGCTTTTAGTTAACGCGCACGCTGCGAATTTTTATTGTTCAACAACGCACAGGAGAAATCTCCCACCGGCACCACCTTGGAGGTCAAGATTCATTGCCATATATACGGGGTGGCCAGTGAACGGTTGTGCAGCGCGAGCAGTCGGTTTTTTCAACCAAGAAACTCGCTAACAGACGCTGCCTGTGTCGGCGTCGTGAGGCGAGAGAGGGAGAGGGGGGGAGCGTAGGAGAGAGAGAGGGGGGGCGCGCATGCGCAGTGGGAGTGTGGACGCTGCGGGCAGAGATGCCTGGAGAAGAGAGGGGGGGAGCGTAGGAAAGGAGAAGAGAGGTGGGACGCGCATGCGCAGTGGGAGTGTGGACGGCGCGGGCAGGGATGTCTAGAGGAGGGGGGAGCGTAGCAGGGGGAGAGAGGAGGGGGAGGCGCATGCGCAGTGAGGGTGTGGTTGCCGCGGGGAGGGATGCCTAGGGGAGAGAGAGGGAGAGAGGAGGTTTTTTTTATTTTTATTTTTTTTTGAAAGGGTTTGCGCATGCGCAGTAAGGGCGGTCACGCCGTACACCACCACCACCGGATTAAACTTCGCCATAAGATGCTTCACATCTAACACCTGCCGGCGCGCACACCTCCTCAACCTATCCTCCTCCTCCTCCTCCGCGGACAACGCCAACGCCGCACAACGCCAACGCTGGATGCCTGACATAGCCCGACTATGAAATGCATTCGCATTTAAAAGATGGCGTAGCGTGTGTAGCAGATGGCGTCTGTGTCGGACCGCGTAGATATACGTGCAATGGTTTCCTATAAAAGTTGTGGCAATTGAGTACAGCGTGCCAGGATTACGCACCGAGCGGCCACTTGAATTGAGGCCTTCGATGCCTCGTCGGCGGCGTCAACGAGCGATGACGTCACATAGCGTGACGTCACATGACAAGGTGGACCCATCGCCGAGGCAGAGCAAAAGCAGGCGAGGAGGCATACCCGCCGCGGTGGTCTAGTGGCTATGGTGCTGACCCGCGGGTCCGGGCTCGAATTTTCGATGGAGGCGAAAATGCTCGAGGCCCGCGTGCTTAGATTAAGGTGAACGTTAAAGAACCGCAGGTGGTCGAGATTTCCGGAGCTCTCATAATCATAGCCCAACAATGACACATCCTGGAGGCAGTGCGAAAGCCTTCGGGTCAGTGCACGAGCTCGTACGAGAAGCAGCGTGGAAGACCAGGACAGTAAAGGCACACGGAAGACCACAGGTACGTCGACTGAGAAGACGGAAATCGCTGCGTCGTAGAGGAGTTTTTTTTTTTCCTCACGTTTATTCGTTCATTTCTGTATAGCGAAGCTCCGCTCGTAACCAGGCCGTTGGGTGCGAGTCGCAGAGGCCTTTCGCGGACACCGAAACGCACAAGACGAGCGCTGCAGTTTACAGTGACCGCACGTTCATTCGATATTCCGGCCGGACACTGGAATTCGTTCGCTTGAGTCGCTGCTGCAGTCACGGTGAAAGCGTCGGCTTGGGACGTGCGCGTTCTTGCAATGCACGGCGGCTATGAGGCCGTCACTGACTTGCGGCACGCTATTTGACGCACGGAACGCCTTTCTTCCTTGGCTCTTGCGCGAGTAATGAGGCTTTCGTGAAAAATACTTTCACGTTAAGTTCTTTTCCCAAGGCCAGCTTTGACAACGAGCTTCAGCCATGGCGTGAAAGCTGAGCTAGGCATGTTGCGAACGCTACCGAGCTGACGCGACAGAAAATAAAAAAAATGCTAAACGACCTTCTGCTTCGCGGGCCTTTCACGCCCCTAAATTCAAAGCGTCGTCGTACAACACCACAGCAGGCGAGCAAATCGCCCTTGTAAATGGCTCCCCGTAAAACGGCAGAACGCGCCTTGTATAAAGCAGTTGGGGACCACGTTAGCCCGCCTCGTTGCGGCAGCAGTAAAACGGCTGTGCCGGGTCGTAACTGTGCTTCACAGGCTGCTGACGCCCCAATTTATCGTCCACGCCACGTTCTTTCCCTTCCTTACCGGGGTGTCCCGAGTAACGCGCTTTCAGCTGCAGCACGATCGCCGCGACAGCTGTCGTGGCGCCGCGTGATTCCAGCAGCTCAGTAGACATTGTCACGTGCACCAGTGAAACCGGCAACGGTTTAGGTCGTCGCGAAACGAAACGCTCTCTGCACAATAGAGTTCTTTCGTCTGTCCGCTATTCCGGTAGCGCAAATGCGTAGCGTAATACCGGGTAGAATGTGCCGTAGCTGCCACCACGTCAAGTGGCGCCACCTATGGAGAATAAAAACAACTAACAAACACGTAATCTATGTCCTCCGAGATTGCGGGAGCGCTATTCGCTAAGCCTACAGCATGGATCATTTGAGTAAGTCTCTCGAAAACGGTGCCGAAACGACAATATTTTGCTGTCGAAGCTTCCGCACGTGAATGTGAAGCAAATAAAGGCGTCAGTAGGGAGCTAGCCAGCTACAGAGCGCACCACGGCCACTCGATAGATTCGAGGCGGACGGCAACCGCTTTCAGCGGCGCGGCCATGTTTTCCGGAAGCGCGCATGCGAAGTTCACACCCGTTATTCGGCTACACGCTAGGCATTTTGCGTATTCGCAATGCCCATAGACTGTCGCGCCCCTAGCGGAATTTAGGAGCGTCCTCTCATGGATGATCAGTAGACGACACCATGGTAGCCCTACGCAGTCGCTCACTTGTTCGGCTGTGTTGGCAGGAAACAAACACTACGAGTTTGCATGTTTCCTGCATCAGTGAACAAACCGGGCCATCCGTGACACGATAAATCTGATTCGTTCTTGCGAGACGCCAAGTTTTCGTGAAAATACGTGCCAACTCGCGCGTTCAACGATGACCCACATCGTACAAATATCAGCTTCGCGAGGTTTTGTGTAGCCACGTAGGTGACGTAGGTTAGTTAAACGCTGTCGTCTGACCTTTTCAGTAGAAACTCACCTTGTTTTACTTGCATAAAGCATTCTTCAGTGCTCTTGTAGTGCATGAATTTATAACATTGTAGTCGGGAAGTCGCGCGAGCTAGCGATATATAACTGAGTAATCTCAAATTGGCCAGCGCTGCGCCGCTTGTTTTTGTACCTTAGTTGACAGATGGCAGCACTCTGCATGCGATTTGTTTGTTGACCGGTGTGAGAGCAAAAAGTTCTGCCGGTTCTGCGCGCCCAGATTACGTTGTGACGAGGACTAATCGAAGTCGTTCGGCGGAGAAAATTCTTCAGATTGCTTTCAGCAATGATGTTAAGAGGAACCACCTTGACGTCGAGGATTTTTCACTGGACGGAGAAGGCTGTGAAAGCGTGTGTGTGTGTGTGTGTGTGTGTGTGTGAGAAGGAGTGTGACAGCGACGATGAACGATCAGCTGCTAACTCACGAGGAGCGAGTTGCACTTCACGTCCCCTCGTGCGCTAATGTTTTTTCACGCTCGTAAGTCACTTTGATTGCATTTAATGTATCGTATACTTCAGCGAGATCAAAATAAAAACATACTTTTTTCTTGTGCATTGCACGTAGCGCAATTATTATGGATATTATCGAGCGCCGCATGCCGCCAAAGCGCTCGAGTTCGGAACAGGGAAGCGAAATGGTTAGAGCGATGAAACGTGCAGTCACGGCCACAATCCACGCCTCTCCGCTAACTTCTCCTGTACTTCATCGGTACCTTCCGATCGTCATAGGTGTTCGACGCATTTTCGCAACGTCGAAGAATTCGTCGTTGCGAAAAGCATACGTGCGTGTTCTTTTCGATATTCATTTTTCGATCGTGCTGATCGAACCTGCGGCATCCGAGTGCAGTGAATTGCGCACGGCCTGAGTGTGAGCATGGCTGTGACACAAGCGCTACTAAATAGGATGTTAAATGTTTGTGTTCCGTTGAAGAAGCAACTCCGCGTTCCTGACTGCGCAAGTAATGAGGACGGGGTATGTTAGCAAACCATCGCCACGTTAAACATTCGGTCCCGTGCAGCAGCGATGTACACTACTCGCTAGCGGCCTACCACTGCGGCAAATCCGTCAGGCAAGCTCGGTACACAGTATTTCGGAGTGCCGTTCAGGTCATACGTCAATTCTAGTTCATGAAGTTTTCTGCAGCACGCACAGGATTTCGCACAGCATCGCTTATGCACGGTAACGGAGCTGAAATATAACCTTTCACACTGCGGCAAATAATTAGGTGGCGAGCTTCCATGGTTTGAGAAAGCATTTCGGTCTCATATCCATTTCAGTGCAGCTCATGACTTCATCCGGTGAAAGTGGCACGGGCCGTACGTCCGCACGTCCTACCTGTTCCTATGCTAACAAACGGATTGACCCTCCATCGGGCGCCATCTTGAATCGTACAGCGCGCCACCTATAGTTCGTGGGCATTGCGAATAGCGATGTGCCGGAGAAACTAAAAACCTCCATTGGTTTGAGCAGCGGAACTTGATACGAGGAACAAAGGGAAGACAGACACGGGCGTCGCTGCCTTCTCTTTGTCCCTCGTGCAACGTTCCACTGCTTGAACCAATTAATGTTAACAATGCAATTCGTCGCGAAACGGAACGCTCACTGCACAATAGAGGTTTTCAGCTTGTCCGGTATACCGGAAGGTATACGCAAAGGGGTTAACAGAATACCGGGTTACCGGTTGATGGTACCGACGTATTGCGACACTTCGTGCAACCGCAACTATACAGGCACGTTTGTTTATTTTCGCCTAGTCTCCTTGAGGGGAAAAATGTTCAATAGTAGGCCACTGCCGCGGATTTACACCACCAGGGAAGGAGAATGCACTAGGTTTATGCGATAACAATTCTATGCCTGGCTGGTTCATCTCGGCCCCGCCAGGTGGCACCACCTGATAGACAAGATGATGATTTCTCGCTCGCAACCAACGACGCCGGAATTTCTGCGAAACGAGCTCTTTAACGCTGTCGCGTTAAAACAACCAATAAAAAAATATAACTGCCACGCTTGGCAGTTATATTTCTTATCGGTTTTGATCGGTTTATCGGCTGGTATCGGTTTATGCCACAGCTTTCCAAATAAACCTTCAGTTGGTAGTACGCACTTGTCCGTGTCTGCTTGCGTTCCTGTTTTTTTTTACGCGCCTATTTCAAGTAGGGGGGCAGATTTTGCGAACCCCCCCCCCCCCCGTGCGCACGCCTGTGGCTGTCACCCAGGCTTCTCTACCTGGAGCGACGGAGCAGCGTGCTGGGGCTACCTTCGTGTGCGACTGCCTCGGTCGCACACGAAGAGGCAGCCGCAGAGAGAAACGGGGAAGAGCGGCTCGAGCATGAAGAGGGCCTAAAGTCGTACGCAAAAACCAGTTCGCAGATACAGCCGCATATGTCGTAAATGGGCGTACGAAGCTGTTGCCGCAGAGAAAAACGGGGAAGAGCGGCTCGAGCGTGAATAGGGCCTAAAGTCGTACGCAAAAACCGGTTCGCAGATACAGCCGCATATGTCGTAAATGCGCGTACGAAGCTGTTGCCGCAGAGAAAAACGGGGAAGAGCGGCTCGAGCGTGAAGAGGGCCTAAAGTCGTACGCAAAAACCGGTTCGCAGATACAGCCGCATATGTCGTAAATGCGCGTACGAAGCTGTTGCCGCAGAGAAAAACGGGGAAGAGCGGCTCGAGCCTGAAGAGGGCCTAAAGTCGTACGCAAAAACCGGTTCGCAGATACAGCCGCATATGACGTAAATGCCCTGGTCGCGTACGAAGCTGTAGCCGCACAGTGAAACGGGGAAGAGCGGCTCGAGTGGGAAGACAGAGAGAGTGGTTTTGGGAAAGAGGAAGATAGAAAAAGGACACTATTTTCTGCCTCCCGTCGTGGGGGGCACGGCTCAGCGCGTTTGGGGATGGGGGGAGTAAAGATGATAGGAAGAAGAGAAGATGGAAAGGAGTGATATGCGTGGCAAGATAGTCTTGTCAGCGCAAGCAGGAGCACGAAAGCAAAGCGTTCGGCTACAGGGCGGCAAGGTCGGCAGGAACCGCAAACTCGAGAAACGCTCGCAGGACCGGGATCTTCGACCGTACAGGAAAAAGGAAGTCCTCCGCAGCTGTCGCAGGGAGACCTATCGCCGGCGATAGCGGCTCGCCATAACGCGTCGTTCAGCGGCCAGAGCAGGACAGGAACAAATGATGTGCTCCAGTGTTTCTTCGTCGCCGCATCTGCGGCACGTAGGCGATGAGCAGCGACCAGCGGAGTACACGCGTGCCGCAGGCCAGACGCTGCCGGTCCGCAGGCGAAGCAGCAACCACCGCTCGCGTCTCTCCAGGCCGGTCTCCGGTAAGGGTGGTGGCGGTTTGCCGCGTGCCACCCGCATGTCAGGGTGGGCCGTTGGTAGCAGCTGCCGCAGTCGTTGCCGGGAGTAGTCCGACAGGGCTACCAAGTTGGTGACCGGGGTGTCCCTGTGGTGTGCTGCCTTAGCGGCGGCGTCGGCCTCCTCGTTCCCAGCTATCCCAACATGCGAGGGAAGCCAGTGGAGGGACAGACGCACACCGCTAGCTCTGATGGCTGTCAGCATTGCGTGCAGCAGCGCCACGGTGACTCCAGCTTGGTCCGGCTGCAGCAGCGCTTGTAGTGCTGGCCGGGAGTCACACAGGATCGCCACGGGCAGCTGGGGTGTTGTAGCAGCGAGGTAATCGGCCGCCAGGTGAAGGAGGCGATCACGAGAGCACCCAGACATAGGCGGCTAGATAGATAGATAGATAGATAGATAGATAGATAGATAGATAGATAGATAGATAGATAGATAGATAGATAGATGGAAACGTAAAAGTGCTTACAGTACGCAGAGAAATGTTTCGCATTTAATACAAATACTAGCTGGGTTCGCATATTTTCGTGGTCAGATATCATTTCATCTAAGATTTCGGACTATTGAGAATAATAATAATAATAACAACAACAATAACAATAATAGTAATAATAATAATAATAATAATAATAATAATAATAATAATAATAATAATATGTCTTTCATTTTTCGCCAAGGAGGGAGGCTGGGAGAAAAATCTGCGGAGCAGCTTGACTAGCTGCTGTTCCCCAAAAGTAGATTTCGGCGATTATACAGCCGTGCGCATGAACAGCCTTATTAACAAGGTAAATAAACAGTAAGCGAGAAAAAAATGAAAGAATTGGAGAAGAAGATTATCGGCGACAATGGAAAGCAATTTCATTGGAAATAATTATCAATAAGATCACGTTGCAACAACGTATAATCCAAAATTACATGCCGAATTTCGGAGTATCGGGGATTTACGAGAAATAAACTCCGATAGACACCGA
This sequence comes from Rhipicephalus appendiculatus, assembly GCA_030522465.1. NCBI lineage: Eukaryota > Metazoa > Arthropoda > Arachnida > Ixodida > Ixodidae > Rhipicephalus > Rhipicephalus appendiculatus. The sequence goes on along the minus strand of JALIZH010032979.1, from coordinate 2,188,202 downwards.
ATTCATTCCCCCAAAATAAACTCCGAAAACACGGAGCCCTAAATATAATGCAGCAAGGGGGGTGGGAAGGGCAAGTGAGGAGGAGTGAAGCAGAAATAAAAAGAGAGAACATGAACGAAAGCGGTACAGAGAGAGAAAGAAAAGAAAAAACGTGGTTGATCCCTCCGTCACAGGAATCGAGGCGCTGCGCCGACCGGGCTGCAGAAATTAGGCGCCTTTTCCTTCTTCGAACCACAACCACCACCACCATAGGAATCGGTATAACACGAAAGTGAAACGTCTCCTTACAGAAGTTGTTGAATGTTTACTGTACATTGATATAAGATAGCTTGCAAAACGTCTATTAGTGTTTGACAGTTATAGCAGCGTTTAACGTGGATGCATGCACGCTGACGCTTGGTGGCACATCGGTATCCCGACGACTAACGTTCATCATCAATGATTAAACAGACCCTTGTGGCCATAGATGCTTGTGGTAGCTGTACGGTGAGAGCGGAATTAGAGAAAGCGGTGTGACAGCCAGAAGAGCGTCACTGAGTGGACGCCGAACTTGGGCCAAGGTGACTAATGGCGAATTCCATTGAGAGAACAGGAGTAGGGGCGCCGTGCAGTGAGGAGTGGGGGGGCAGAGCACTGAGAGCAGCGTCACTCGATCTGCCACTGGAATGCGGCACGCTTTCGCAGAGCAGGTGCGAGAGGGTAAAAAGGCGAGTGAGGAGAAATTTTACGCATCCCAGCATTGCCGCCGTACACGAAGAAGTGAAATGTAAACAAGCGAGGAGGATCGTCGGGAGGATATGACGTTAACAAGCCACGTTACTTCCTGCGTTCTCCGCTCACTCCGCTTTTCAAGGGGGAGCAGACAGGACTGCTCTTCGCTGCTCCCGGCGCAGCAAAAGCGCTCTCGCTCTACCATTGGATGACGGTGCTCCTACTCCTGTTCGACCACTGAAACACGCTGGCTCTGAAGAGAGCACTTTCAGCGTGCTTTTGAGTGCTCCTGCTCTTCCAATGGAATTCGCCATAAGGTCGCCTACTCGCAGCATGTTAGAGTTATTGAACAACGCTGCCCGACCAGAGGGAAACGCAACGCGCGTCGAGTCTTCCCCGTCTGCCGGCTGCGGTTTTTAAGTTGGGAACGCGGGGCTACGGCTACGCAACGCGCGTTTATGGACGGATGCTCTGATCGAGGCCGATGCTAGGGGTAAGGTCGCCACCTGGCAGTGTGTTAATGCGTTGCCCAAATTGCACTTTTCCTATTCGAAACGCGCCGAATCGGATGGACGGGTAGAAACGACGCTTTGAAGGAACTAATCGTGCATCTCACGGTCATAACGAATTACTTCACTTGAGCAAGAGCACTGTGAGAGGTCAGTGGTAGATACAAAAGGATTTTTTTTTAACGTTTACAAAGTATGTGACCATGGCGCAGTAGATAGCGTGCCCGGCATCTGTTGTCGCGGACCAAGAGGTCGTAGGTTAGACTCCCGCTGACGGAACTTTTTTCTTTGTCTTCTGATCATGCGTATTTTTTCGACGTCATTTCCGTGACGGAAATACGTCACTCAAATCTTGGTGGACCCCGGCATAAAACACTTTCGTGTTAAAACTTAGAGGAAGCAAGCATCGCGTCATCTAGCGTCCAGATACCACACCACCTGGCCAAGCCACGCATGCGCAGTAGCTAAGCCACGCCAACCGCCGGAGACATGGCGCGCCAACCTCCGCTCTATAGTGCATATATCCTGGTTGCGTACTCTCGAGGAGGAGCACCTCGAGGCGAGATGCGTCGGGAAGTACGAGCGGCGACGTGCCCGAGCTTCGCTGAGCCGAGCTTTGCGTTACGTAGTGCGCGCATCTTTGTTGTCGCCTCATCCTAACACCCTCCGCAAAGAGTGAATCGTCCTCGGGGTATTACGCTCTCTTTTTAGGCCTTTAATGTCTCTCGATGTCCGACGTGCCCTGGATCGGTGCCAGCTGCGGCCTTCCGCCCTGACACTCTCTCATCTATCACGTGATGACACAGCGGGCACAAAAAGAAAGGAAAAGAAACAAAAAGACAAAAAGAAAATCAAGGGAAAAAAAGAAACAGAAAGGGAAAAACAAACAAAAGAAAGGGGCACAGTCCGTCGAATGGCCACAGGCTTTCGCCGAACCCACTTTGGAATTTACAAAGTGTCATTGAATTTTCGCACATGCAATCACAGCGAATCAACTTTAACCTGAATTCGGGACGGCCGGCGGTAAGCCTGCCGGCGCACCAAATCTCGGAGGCCATGGAATTCTCTTCGTATTGGCGGCGTGGCCGTCACGCGACAAAAGTCGACGTTCTCTCGAGGCGCGCGCCGGCCGGGTTCGTGCAGCACCACCTTAGGCGGTGTTGGTTCGTGGCTCGTGTCGATCTACGGAGTTTACGAGAGAGAAGAAACCGCATGTCCGTTTCTATGAAATGACGCACGTGCGAGGAGGAAATTGACCTTGGCTCAGCTTCAAGGTCAAGCGCACTGAGAAAGTCGTGTTGTGGGGTTTGTATTGGGACGAGCACAGCTCTCGCTCTATCACAGCGTCATCTGGCGATGTCCGGAAAAAAATATTAATAAATAATATCTGGAGTTAAACGTCCGAAAACCACGATATGATTATGACGAACGCCGTTGTGGAGGGCTGCGGAAATTTCGACCATATGGAGTTCTTTAACGTGCACTGACATCGCGCACTGCACAGGCATCTAGCATTTCGCCTCCATCGAAATAAATGCGACCGCCATGGTCGGGATCGAACCCGCGACCGTCGAGTCAGCCAGCCGAACACCGTAACCGCTGCATCACCGCGGCGGACTGATGTCCGGAAAAAAAAAGGCCACGTTTCTAGGTTAAGTGTTTACATGGACGCGCGCGGTCAACTGCATGTACAGCTTTCTTTTTTTTTCTTTCAGTTTTTCCTAGTTTCACTGAACGCAGAGGAAACCTAATAGCACCTGCGCTTTCACCGCATCGAAGACAGTAGTTTGTAACAGTGCTTCAACTAATTCACATCCTCAGCCGTAATGTCCGGAACCGTAACCGTGGTGGCCATAACCGTGGTGTCCGTAACCATGGTAACCATGCTGTACGGTTGACGTCACGTGCCCCAGGTGTGAATGGTGACTTGCGCTGTGGCCGTGGTGGTGGACGCTGCGTGGGAAGAACCAATCAGGGAGACGCTTTTGCACGAATTACACGAAAACTACGTAAGCATTCATTGTGCCCGCCAACACAACATGTGTTGCTCCCTTGTAGGCATGCATGGCTGAGCGACGCCACTCCGCTTGTTGTAACGTGGCGACGCTTACATGACCAGTTTTTTTTTTTTAAATGACCGTTTTGCCGCAAGGGCCTGACAGAAAAATTTTGACAGAGACAAAATGTTGAGAGAGAAAGAAGCGTGGATTTCGCTCGCAGCGCGAGCTACAAAGAGATTGATTTGTTCACCTGGAGCGCTTACATTGGAGGCGCTTAAAAGATGGGCGTTCGGACTAGCAGAACCGAACAATAACATTCACCAGCAACCAAGTAAGTCATATAATTGGTACAAGTTATACAGTCTAACGCGACTATATATTTAGAACTCGGATAAGTCAAATTATCCTTAACAGCGAAGTACTTTTCAATAAGACGATGCTTTAATGTCAATGCGTAAGAAAATCTAGGGCTACATTGAACAAAACAAACAGGAACACTTTATGCATGGAACATCGGGCAGCGCGAAACGGCCGAAGAAGGACCACCGTGACGAGATCAGACGCCGAGACCCTAAGGTGCTTCGCACCTACAACCACGAAACTAAAGAAAAAAGAACCACTGTAACGAAAACTGATATATTGGGAGGCAAGAGAACAAGCAGGGGTGGCAGACACAACATCGCCGCGTGGTCGTGGCGTCGACGAAGGCCGCAGTCGGCGAGAGTAAACTTTTTGATTTCGGCGAACTTGTAGCCGGACAATCGAACGAGCAAGCGATCCACGCTGTCAACCGAGGGCACAGTCGTCGAGTAATCGGAGCCGCGGTACGGCGCACATCACCGAACATTCGAGCCGTATCGCTTGCGGCCGCGTCAGAACTTACAGAACAAACCCAACCGTTCGCGTTTGCCCCTGCGCGCTCGAGCCAAACAGAAGATTCTAGCAGGCCCCGGAAACTGAGCGCCAGTTTCAAAGAACATGCACACTCGTAGCGGTTGTCCCTGCTTGAACCAAGTGAGGTTGATGTGAAGGTTCGCATTTATTGGCTTTTGCGAGTTTTTGCATATAAAGAAATTTGATTTCACTGTAGAGAACTCTTCTTTTGTTTATTTGTCTTGTTTTGTTTCTTACTTCGTGCATTTTAAATCAGGCGAAGCACGGGAAGTGGTTGACTTGAGTTCGTAGTGCTTGCCTCCTTACCACTCGCTCAGCGATATCACAAGTTGGATCGCGCTCAGTTATCTTGCTCGGTTGGCGTGCCAAGTTCGGGAAAGATAAGACAGAAAGTTGTGGCGTGCAGTGAACGGAAAGCCGCAGTGAGCTACGCCGAGCAAGTGAACCAATGCTTTAGACGAAGATGGCTCAATTGGGCATCACATGTTTTTCGCGGCTCTGCGGTGTGTTAACCCGGGGATTTCCAGTTCCGCGAAGGTTTTTCAGGTTTCCTAGTGGCAACGGGTGAGCACAAGGATTTGGGCCCATTATTTCAGCAGCTATTAATTTTGCATTAGTACATGAGTGAAACCCAGTTCTCTGCAAGCCTGACTGGACTGACATCAGCGCAGTGTCGCTAGACTAATTGGTCAAGATGACATCCTACCTGTTGTCGGTAAAATACGTTTAATGAAAGGCTTGAATGCGTGTTGGCTCGGCTACAGTTTTTTCATCTTTTACTTTTGGCATGTACTTCAAATGATGTAAAGCAATTATAGGCTTCTTCCTGTTCATGAAATTCATGTAGCCGCGGTTTGAAACTTTGTGGGTCTTTACTTCTAATACTGTGACTCAAATACATGTGATGGACTGAATGCTTCTAGAAATCGTTGCAGGGAATGTCGCTGGAGCCACCGTTCTGACCAGTCAACTTTTCTTCGTCAAGGCAAGGCTGACGAAGACAATTCAACTTGCCGAAACATTGTTTCCAGCGACGTTCTCTCTTGAAGAACTTCTGATCACTTCAAGCCTCTCTGTTCTCTGAGCTTCTGTTTCGTTTGGTGCTCAAGTTAAGATAAATGTGTGCGGTCATAACAAACGGGACTGAGTCAAATACGACATGTCCTGCTCGGGATTGTTGATAATTTTCGCATTGGTTGGTTCAATGTTTGCTCATAATGTTCATATTTTAGTTGTGAATTAAAGCTGCTTTAATAGATTGACACTTTCACACTACTTCTACGTCTCTGTTTTCAGTGACGCTACCGAGGTCTTCTGATTTGGAGCAATTTTTGGAGCAGCAAAATGTTCATTTTGGCGCACTTTGGAGCAGCAGAAATTTCCATTTTGGAGCACTTTGGAGCAGGTAATTGCATCTGGGAGCACTCCGGAGTGCTCCCAGATGGAGCAACTGGGGCAACTAACATCTTAAAGGGGTACTGACACAAAATTTCGCGGCCGAGATAGCCTGCGGGTTCGATTCCCGTGAACATGTGTATATCATCTGCAAAATATCAACAGCGAATATGGCTTGGAAGGTATTTTAAATTAATTTTGAAGTTTGCATGAGCGATCGACTCCCTCGCGCTACTGACACCATCAGAGGTGACCCCCCTACTTCCCTCACGTGACCACGCTGCAAAAAGTGATGATGACGTCATAGCCGCCATTTTTCTTTTGGCGCGTTTGTTCCAGCAGTCTATACTTCTCGGCGGCTGGTCGCGAGTCCGTGGCCGCGGCGCACGCGTTGAAAGTTTTGTGTTTGGCGACACTGCTGTCCCGTTTCCTATTCGAAAGGACTTCTTGATGCGGACCATGCGGAAGTGCGTCACAGTTCTTTGTGCTGACGTGATCGAGAGCTGCGCACGCAAGGTGGTGATAGTTGCACCCGGCGGCTTGTCGTTTTTCGAGCTTTCTCAAACCGAAACTGAAACTGGTCGGTAATGAGGAGCCTGTAATTAAATATCTGTCGCGCGCTGCAGCAAACGAGGTGCCGTGTTATAACTAACAGGCCCCCAGCAACATATTGCAGCAAAAAAAACGCGAGGCCAGAGTCTTTGTGTCAGTACCCCTTTAAAGTACGCTGGAGAAGCAAGTTGCATTTACATTCAAGGACCTGAATAATTATTTTGGGGCTCTTGTGAAGAGCTAGAGATATTTCGATTCATAGCAAATCTCAAGGAACCAATCATCTCAGGAACACTCCCTATTTCACTCGATGATGCAAAAATGAGGGAGTCATGCAGTTGAGCATTTTGGAACAACTTGTTCGGCGATTATTTTCGTAGCATATAAACACAATACCGGTTCAATAAAATCGTACTTTATGAAATAACATTCTAAATACATGTATGTGGTAATCAGCAGACATTGTAGACAATCGCTGCGACGTACAACAATGCCTCAACGCTAAAGACTCACACTGTCCCAAATGCATTGCCCTAAGACAACTCCAAGGAGAAAGAGAGGTTGTTTTGTAGCGTTAGCTACACTGGCCTAGCCAAACCCGTTTCGCGCGGCACATCAAGAGCCGTGCTGCGCATGCGCGAGGATCAGTGATGTCACACAGCTGGCGCACTGGAGCCGGCATCTCCTGCGCACTCCGCCGCCGCCGCGCGCAGCTCACCGCCGCCGGTCTGCGCATTCCAGAGGAGTGACGTCGTAGCCGTGGTAGACGCACTGGCGCCGGCGCGCGCGCGCAGCTTTTCGCCTTCGCTGTGCAGTCGCCGTCTGACACTGCGCTGGAGCCGCTGCGCTTCTGACTGGCGTTTGCCAGTGTGGTATAGCCATGGAGAAGGAGAGCGCAAATGCTTCTCAACGGCGGAGAAGCGTGACTCATCGGATCCCGAAGTAGTTGCCTGGCAATTAGCGGTTGAGGGTAGGAAGAATGAACAGAATACTGTGTTGGGGCCATAGAGACGGCAGCGTGTTACTTCACTGATCCGTCTTTGTGGCAATAGAGAAGCAACCTAACGTTGAGCAAAAATATACATGTGCTACATAATACGTATACCGTGTTTGTGTGTCATTGGAGCAGCAGTAAGCATGATAATCAAGCTAATCCTAGACAATCTAGACAATCAGGAAAGATAAGAATAATCAGCTGAACCTTTGCTAACGCTACGTATATCCTGGCATAGCCGAGCTAAGCCACTGCAACATTTTTCTTCACGATCGATTATATTGCTGGGCGTGACATGACGTCACTTAGCTAGCCTCATAAAGCCAACCTCCTCCGACACTCCTTTCCCTCTCTCTGAGGCCTCTCTGGGCTGGAGCAAGAGCATTCTCACAGTGCTTCCGGACTATGGTTTGCGCATGCGCAGGGTTGCCCGGATATGGAGATCCGCTTCAATCGAGCTTCCGCGAAAGTGTCAGAAAGTTCGTTCAACGGTGGACTACATGATTTAACAAACTTCGTTGCCCTTTTGCAGTGAAGTTGTATATGGCTAGGGAATTCTGTTTGTACACCGAAAACCCCCTGTAGTGCCCTCTAGAAAACATGGCAAAAAAAAAAGATAAATAAAGCTCACTGGGTACCTTATGCATTCGCCTATAAGACGACTCGAAGGCGACAGCCATTTTGTTTTTATTGCGATAGCAATTATATGGACATTCTCGACTTTTGCCGCCGCCGTCATGTTTTGTGTAATGTCCAAATCGATAGCATCCGCCCGCGCATCGTATGTTTTACAGTCGGGTAAAAGCGCGTGAGCGGGGGGCGACGAACGCGGCTGAAGCAGAGATAAAGAGAGCCGACCTATCTCCGTAGCACTGAGGCCGCATCCGATAACATCACCGCGCGTGCCAGGCCTGCCATCGATTGCTACCCAAGCAGACAGGAACGCCTCACCTGTCTTCAAAGAGCATGAAAGAACGCAAAGGGAGGTGCGGTGGGGGGGGGGGGTTGTGTCGCTAGAGCGCGGTCGCGATCGCTGGCGCGCGCTGTTCCGGCAGGCATCACAGACGGCTCGTATACCCTTCTACGTGTTGTGCTCTCAACGCGTACAAACTGTGCGAAAAGTGCTTCTCTCCCTGGAGCGGCCACTGAGCCTAGATCCGCAAGGCGGCAATACCATCGCCGCGCCATTTTGGAGATCCGTTCGTACGCGCCGTTCGTGCTGCACGTACATCGGCGTGCAAGCGGTGTTCCGGAGGTCTCTATTCATCCAAGTCGCCGTACGGGTCTCGAACACAGCGCGTGCAGAAAGCTTTTTGCGCTTGCGGCGAGTGCGCGGACCTTCAAAATGGCGACCCCGCCGCTAGCGCTTCTCGCCGATGACGTCAAGCCTTACTTCGTATAACAATACAATTTGTGGGTATCGCATTCCCTGCTTCGAGCTTAAGCGAAGCTAACAAATTGTATATGTTACACGAAGCAAGGCCAGCAGCTCTTTTGGACCCGATCCCGCGTATGGGAATATGGCCACTCCAGGTGCCGAAGCGGTTTTCGTGTTGTCAGTTCTTTAAACGCGAAGTAAGCGTTGAGAGCACAGCAAGACCACGAGCAGTCTCACCATGCCTCGAGATAGCGCGCGCCACGGAGGAAGGTGGCGCGCGCCATCGACTGCGCCCTTCGAGCGACGCAGCCTCCCACCCCCAGAACGAAGCGATGAATGCGATTTCCAAAAAATAATTAGAGGGCAAACACACGGCACATTCACACACGCACACACCCAGGCACCAAACACGCACCTGAGTGTGTGGGCGTGTGTGAATGTGCCGTGTGTTTGTGCTCTAATTATTTTTTGGAAACCAGCAACCAACTAGCCCAACAACGAGTTCTTTTACTATGAATGCGATACCGTGATTTTATAATTTTTTTTGAACCACCAGCGATTGATCCTGGAAAGCGAGGGGCGGAGGTGTAACATTGTATCTATTCCTATGGTGTTCCCAGATTTCATTCCGCGATGTCCAGAAATAGACGTGGCAAACATTCTGGCGGCACGCGTGCAGTTAATTAGTGAAAATTGCTTTAATTACGTGCAGTGCGACTCTTGAAACAAGCTATCAGCAGCGTTTCTGGAACGGACGACGTCCGCCGATGAATCGCCGCCACACTTACACCACGCTACCGATTGGCCAAAACGTCACGAGCCTCTGCGGAGAGCGTGTTTTGCCGTTGGGCCGACTTGCACAACAGAAACTGCGTCGGCACCGAGCATAGCATCGTGGATTATACTTGGGACGCACGCGCGACCAAGTTGTTTATTCAGCGGAATCATTCTTGGTACGTGGTTGTGACTTTGGCCGCCCCAAGAACACGCTGCACATGTTTTTACGCGGCGGCGTGGCTATTGCTGGTGATATACGACTCCCCCCCCCAACCCCACCCAAAAAAAAAAAAAAAAACAATCAGAGACTTTGGCGCAGTTTGGCGCAATTTCCGTTGATATCATCAGGATGGCGCAGTAAATCTGATTTGGCGCACTTTGGCGCAGTTGGCGCAGGAGTGGAATCACTGTTTTTTTTAAATCCGAAACGTGCAATAAAAAAAATTGATTTTATTTGTGTCGATCGAGTTTTGTCTTACTGAGAAATCGGTCCGCCTAAGTTTCGCCGCTTCAGAACACACGAACAAAATTAAAAAATGGTTAACAAAATTTTACGAATGGCCGTATCGCCCAAGCGGCCAGCGGACCGGAAAGAGGGCACGAACACATTCCGCTTGCACGCGAAGTGGGAAAGGAGAGCTTCCGCGGCAAACCCTTCTCCTCTCGCTTTTGCGCCCTTTCCATCTATTTGGTGATCTCACCAGTTACGTCACTAAAGAAATGTTCTGTTTGTGATTTATTTCTAGTTGGATGCCCGGCAGCCGCCAGTGGTAAAAGCGGCGCTGCCGCTGCGTATCAGCTCTCGAGAGCGCGTCCCATGGGAGGTATAGGGAGTTTCCGCCCCCTGATTCTATAGTATACCATGGGATGTTCCCAGACGCGCGGTTTGCGCAATGCAGTAATACATGTGTAACGGGTCGGTAACGTGAAACATAGAAAGAAAAGACCGCGTGTGGCAATATCCCCTTCAGGCGCGCATCATGATGATGCACTCGTCTACGAATGCCTCATTTTCATATAGCATAATTCCAAGGCACTCAATATGGCGCAGTAAATCTGGCGCAGTAAATCTGACTGGTAAATCTGACTTCCCAAGAAAGAAAATGAAGTAATGTGCTGTTTTGTGCGAATTTCTGTAATTCTTTGTAATTAGCGTGAAATTAAATATTTCATTATTCTGCAGCAGGAGCCCTTGATCTGAAGTGGAGGCCGGCCAGGCAAATGGTCATTTCGCGTTCTGTATGCCATAGGGGAGACCCGCTCAAGTTTGCCCGCCGACGCCAGCGCTTGCCATTCCCCTGCCGGAAAAACTGTGCAACCGAAGCCGGTAACGACCCCCCCCCCTCCCCCCGCTTCTTTTGGTTTCCATGCATTTGCGAAGCGACAGCGGAAGGGTGAACAGTCGAGTAACGAGTCCTCTCCCCACATTCACCGGCAGCGCCCTAAAGTCCCTAGATTTACAGCGCCCGGCACCGCAGCGCCCCTGCACGGCGTGGGTCTCCCCTATGGCGAAAAAAAAATTCGGGGGGGGGGGGGGGGGGGGTGCACGGGCCCGGTGTGCCACCCCCTGACTACGCTACTGTTCTGCAGTAGTCTTGTTCCATTTTGACATAGAAAGAATGAAACCGTAGGCTTCAAATGTGTGCGCAATCAGTCTTTATGTTGCATTCACTTCGAGCAAAGAAAAGTGATATACTTTTCACGTAGGTTGTGGAACGCGGGACGTCGAACGACCCGTCAAATGTCGTCGTGCCTTCGACGAAGCGGTCGGCTACACGCAGCACACCGAGTTTAAGTCAAGACGCACTGGCCATGCGGAAGGTTAAATTCATCCAATGAGCAATGTATCTCGCTCTCCTTCGCTTCTGCGATTGCTTTCCGGACTAAAGAAAACGGTCTTTCTCGTGTCATCGGCAATGTTCCCCGAAAGCGGAGTCGATCACTGGCTGCCCGGCTAATGACGTCACACGGTAGTGCGCGCCCATTGGTGAACCCTCGTCGTGCGCAGCCACCAGTGAGGAGTGAACTGTGCCGCTGCTTTCTCGAGCTGAACCCAACCATGGTTGACATTAAGCGAAAGAAATATCCACGTAGATTGATGATGATGGCGATGGAGTCTCTGAAACTCTATTGCGTGGACGAATTAAAAATTGAGGTACGCACACTTGCCTCCCACACGCAGTGAAATTTTCAACAGCAGGGTGTGTTATGCTGCGGTCTACCGATGCCAATTAATGGGCGCGCGGATGGCTCAGTGATAACCACTCACTGAAGATGCCTCGTGAGGGAAGGCTTACTAGACGGGTGAGACGCAGAATCCGATGAATAGCAGAGAGCTGAGCTATTCGGTGCATTCCAAAAGACTGCGCGTGCAAACACGAGGAGAAAGTCAGGATACCACAAACACGCGCTTGAAGATGCGCGGAAAGGAAAGAAGGCACGAAATGGTCGTTAAGCGGGCTTGTTGGCACGTATTCGCAGGACCGGGAGGCAGAAGAAACAATCGCCTGTGCTGTGTGGTCTTGTCCCGTTTCTGCGCTGTTTGGAATAACACGAAAACTTATCTGCGCGCGCCCATTCAATATTGGGATATTGCACGCGCATATAAGCGTTCGTGCCTTCTTTCCTTTGCGCGCATCTTCAGTTGATAGTCTCGACTTCTCTTTGCGTCCGGGTTTTCACTTTTAGAATTGTAGCGCAGCGCTTGTGGCGGCACGAGAAACGGGCAACGAGCGCCGGTGGCTCGTGGCAGTTAGAACGTTGCGCTGCTTTGGCTGGCTGGACGCCACGACCGCTGCTCTGCTTCGGCCTTCCTTCCTCGGCCTTCTCATTGAACTAGCCATGCCGTCACGTCGCTATACAGAATCAATCCCACCGGAACCAGTCTGCGTTCTCGAGGCAAGCAAGCATCTGGTGGACGCCAGCGCAGACGTCCCATTTGGTCCTTCTAAGCCTGTGCTTCGCGTTGCTGCCATTTGTGCACGCTTGTATTGACCATTTGAAGAACTACGGCCACTTAGCGCAAAACGACGAAAAAAAAAGGGGGGGGGGGGTAGCGCAGGGAGCAATGTGAGCGCTAACTTACGACTGAGTCCGCCGCGGTGGTGTCACGGTTAAGGTGCTCGGCTGCTCACCCGAAGGTCGCGGGTTCGATCCCGGCCGCGGCGGTCACATTTCAGTGTAGGCGTAATGCAAGAGGCCCATGTTCTGTGCGATGTCAACGCACGTTAAAGAACCCCAGACGGTCAGAATATCCAGAGCCCTTCACTACGGCGTCTCTCATAATCATAGGTCGGCACTTTAAGGGAGTACTCACTCAAACTCACTCACCACAATTTTTTCAGCCTTCGCACTCACTCGTTCACTCACATCCACTCACACTCACTGAATACTCACTCACGTTCACACTCACCTCCACTCACACTCTGTACTCACTCATACTCAACTCACCACGTTCAAATGAGTGTGAGTGAGTGTGTTGAGTGCACTCATGAGTGAGTGTGCCGAGCTCCATAGGTCGGCACTTTAAGGGAGTACTCACTCAAACTCACTCACCACAATTTTTGCACCCTTCGAGCTCACTCACGTTCACACTCACGTCCACTCACACTAATGAGTACTCACTCACGTTCACACTCACCTCCACTCACACTCATGAATACTCACTCATACTCAACTCACCACGTTCAAATGAGTGTGAGTGAGTGTGAGTTGAGTGCACTCATGAGTAGTGTGCCGAGCTATGCTCATAATCCTATCGGGATTTTGGGACGTAAAATCCCCAGATATTATTATTATTATTATTATTATTATCATCATCATCATCATCATCATTATTATTATTATTATTATTATTATTATTATTATTATTATTATTGTTGTTGTTGTTGTTGTTGTTGTTGTTGTTGTTGAGTTTCAGCTGATTTATTGCAACCGAGTACACAGGCTACATAACAACCACGTTCCTGCGCAAAGTGCCAAACAACATACCGACACGCATTGCATCACAGTCAGCACACTTTCTAAAAAAACAATCCGCAGGGAAGAGTGAAATAGGTGTGTCGCAGATACACAAATCCCGCAATTTCCTTATATGGAAGGCGTCCAACAACTCTCGCGCGGCCGCATCACTGCTTCTGCCGAGAATCTTAATCTTGTGCCGAGAATCTTCATCTGCTGAGCGGCTCAGCGGAGCGGAGCGCAATACAGAAGGAAGAGCTGAGCGATGCCCCGCTTGTTTCAGCGGAGCGCATCGCTACGCCACCTGTCGAAGAAGGTCGAAGATCCTGTCAATCGCTTTGCTTGCAAAACGCTCGCACGCTCGTCCGCTGCGCTGAGGAGACGAAATGAGCTGCGTAAAAACGATGGCTGTGCCGCGCATGCGCAGTTGGTGACTCCGCCCGTTCGCTGAGCCCGCTCAGCTATTACTCTCTACTGAGATTCACCGCAATGCGCAGGGCTCCATCTTTGTCTACCTTTTAAGTGCTTCTGAGATACATTCGTGCATGTTTACGCGTCGTATGCCAGTGTTCGCTTTAATCCTTGATGCCCTCGTCTCTGACACCCCTAAAAAATTGAAGGACACTTTCTATTTTCGAAAGTGTGTTCGGGGAAAGCCTTCGTAGCAACAACAAGCTTCGCCAAGTCTTGCCGACGGTGAGGAGGCACGGACACGGCGAGTATGAAAAGGCTTTCGCCTTAATAACACGCCTCCACGGGAGCTTCCCTCGAGCCAAAAATAAAGCTCTTTAATTCATTCTCATTTGCACGTGCTCTTCTTGCCTTGTAGAAGGACGCTCCCGATGATGTCGCTACAATAATACACCGTGACGCTTTTCGTGAAAAAACTTTAGACATTGTTTCAATAATCACTGTACAAGGGTGCACCACTCGCTAATTCCAGCCTGTCTAATGCATTCATGCTTTCAGTTATGTATACACGCGTTTGCTGTAGCTTGTTTACCGCATTAGTACCGCGTCATTTGCATATTATGTTATGTACTTATGTCAGTTGCATTACTTTTTGTTCCCTCTTATTACATTTGCCGCTGTACCCCCCCTTACTCAATGTCATTTCATGACCTGTAAGGTAAACTAAATAAATAAATAAATAAATAAATAAATAAATAAATAAATACGCCTCCTCCCAGCAGAACCGCATCGTAACGCGAGCATGTTCAGTACGAAAGGTGGGGAATCGTTCGAAGGGGTTTGTTTCCTTGTTAGACGCAACCAACGAAACCAACAGAGAGTTAAACCAAGGGAAGCATAGGAGAGGAGACAGGAACTCACAACACCTACCGAAGGGCCCGTTGTGCTAGAAGTATACTTAATAAGAACTTGTTGTTGGGAGAGTACATAACACTCAGAAAGACATCCTGTCCTGTCTTCATGTGTTCGTCTTTCCTATGGCGCAGAAATCACGATGCTATGCACTCACCGACTCGCCCAACAACAAGTTCTTATTAAGCATAGGGGACATCCTTCGTTGTGCGTTCTTTAAACCACCGTGTAATGATTTTCACCTAAGTTGAAAGGAATCAAAACGGACGAAAAATCACCCTTCCCGTCGCTGGGATGCGAACCGACAACCTTCTAATAACGCGTCCGATGTTCTACCCCTTTCTTTTTTTCTCTCAGACAATAAACCAGTTGGTAGATTGTGCTCGATGTGTCCCGTATTCTATCCGTCCTGTGTCTGTGCTAACTAGGCGCACTTTAATCACGACCCACTGATAGCTATAGCTCTCTACCAACTGAGCTACGAGGGAGGGTGTTAATTCTCCCTTCCACTTTGTGGGGTATTTATGTGCGCTTAATCTCTGGCAGTGCGAGCCGCGCAATTCGGAGGTTGAGGGTTCGGGTCCCACCGGACGGAAACGGTGACTTTTCGTCTACTTTAAGGATTAAAACTTAGGTGCAAGTCATTACACTGCAGTTAAAAGAACAACAAATAATGTGGTATACTCAAATCAACAACCTTGAGGCACTCAAAATGAAAAGAGCGTCACTGCCCGGAAGGCGTAGAAGGGCCAGTGACGACCAGGAGCTATTCTCGACGTATGCACTTCGGCGGAGCGCATTCAGTCACTCGAAAAAGCAGCGAGCCGTGACGTCACGGAGCTCTTGACCACGTCGACGCACCGAACCCGCCAGCACATTCGCAGCGCAAAGAGAAAGAAAGTGGGCAAAATGTACAGTAACAGGACAGTTAAACGCCTGAACTTGCGTATGAACGTGCTCAGATGTTGCAGAAGGATGCATGGAATGCGTACCGACCGTCCAGGTGCGTCAGGCGGGCGGCCGCGTTAAACCTCATTCAAGAGCTAACGTGATTTGAGTTCATGCACGGCCTCCAAGATCCGGTGCGTGCAAAATCGGGTCTCTGGGGGCAGCATTCGTTGCGGTGGAGCGCATTCCGTCTTTTCTCATTCGTTTCGAGAGTTGTGAAAGCTTCCGTGACGTTAAAATGACGCTGCGGAAGAAGTGCCGGAAACAAGGGTCGCGCTGCTCGCTCAGCTCCAGCCTAATCAGTGGAGGCCGAAATGGATAATCCACAAGGTGGATACATCGAGAATAGCATTCCTGGACGGCCGACAGCCGCTCCAAGTGAGAACAACACGAACGGCTGCGGAGCAGAGCCTTACGGGTAGGCCACGGGCACGGGCACGTGGTACGGGCAGTGCTTTGTCTCGTGGTACGGGATGAGCAGCGGCACGGGCACCACGCTGTGGCGGCCCAGCAGAGCCGCTGCGGCAGCCAGCTTGAGCCCTTTGCCCGCACTCGAGCACTGAGCCCCCCAGCAGCAGCAGCAGCAGCGGCAGCAGCATCACAGCCTGCACGAAAGAAACTCTGCTCACTTGGGTGTACTCAGAACCTGCGCAGCTGAGGGGCAGCTTTTGGCACCTCACTTCAGATGCCATGCGGCGTTTATCCTGACAAACCTTAGGATAACAGAGCGCTGAGCTAGATGGTGAGTTTTCAATCTACAAGACAGCGCGTGCAAAGAAGTCAAGACACCACAAGCGCCGACCAACAACCCAAGATGCGCACAACGGCGGAAAAGAAAGAAAACTTATCTGCGCATGCGCAATATGCGACCCTATCAATCCGGCACGCGTGGGGTCTGTTAAGGCATTCGATTTCATCTTTATGCAAGTTAATGGAAGGTTGGCTTACGCATGCGCGACCACACGCCATGCCTCGATCATCAGACGCGTTTCGTCATTCCTACGCCGGTACAAAACTGCGCGCATTCATCGAGTTTTTCCGTGCACTTACAATATCGATAATTTAAAGATAGATTAGAAGGTGAGCCTCCGGTTAGCGATCTCTTATGTTCCAATAAACTCTGGTCAATGCAACGTTTGTAAACCGCAGGCATAATAGTTTTTCCGCGACAGATGGATGCTTCATACGGTGGCCGTCGCGTCGACGTTCGCAGTTTTGAAACAAAACGGAGCACAAGGATTTCCACTCCAGGACAGAGTTTTCATTGCCCTCGTTCGCGTCTAGGCTAATAGCGACCGTATTTAGTTAGCCCCTGTGAAACGCACGCGCCCTTGAAGTCCTCGCCATTTTGCGATTCGCACAGATCACTTCATCATTGTTGCCAGTTCAGAGCGACTGCAAAACGATGCCTCGGGCATGGCGTTAAGACTACTCAAATGCGGAATATGACGTTTATTAAACTTCTCATCACTTTTAACCCTTTCAGACGCTGTGTACGTACACTTTTGCTAGCTGTGTCGGCTTAGAAAGTGCAAGATATATTGATCAATTGAACCTCCTACATAATAAACCTAACATTATTTTGCAGGTTGAATATAGTCACAATTCTGAAGGCGTTCGACGAATGGTTCGAGGTGACGCTTCCCGCGAGCCAAGACAAATATACAATGCTTCTGCGCTCAAAATGAACGTAACCGAACACGAATTCGCACTGAATTTCTAGCCTGAGATTTTGCTCTATTTACGCAAAAACAAAGCATGAACGACTTCAGGATAAATGGATATTTAATCACAATTTAATTAGAATTACTATGACACACACGAATTATGCGATTACTTTTGCTGAAATAGAATACTGAGTGCATTACTATAATATTATGTCAATTTGACGCATTTACAGACTTCCATAGGCGGCGTCCGAAAGGGGCAATGCTTCACGAATGTCATGAGCTCCTTTCTACATACGCAGGTCCGGAGAGACAATGACGGGGCAAGTGCCCGTTTGTAGTTGGCGGCATTCTATGCGAGCTGCAACGCACGGCTTTTCAGCCAGCATGGGAATGATGCACGGATTTGTCTAATCTTCGTTCTTTCGGCTCCGTGTGGCCTGGAGCTGCTTGATCGGAAGACGAAGTTCAGGAAATGTTTAGCACTTGACCACTTCCTTTTGGGCTCACCAATTCAAATCGGCTCTTCACAACGCTCCATTCTTTTATCCAAAACGCAACAATAAACGACGTGACAAATGCGTTCGTAGCCGCAAGCACGAAGATTACGTCTAGTGCACCGCCTATAGAGGCGCCACTGAAAGCCACCTAGCGGGCGCCGGCGGCAGTACGCTCGGGGAGCCGAGCAGATGACAACGCTTTGCACAGCATTGCTGTGAGGGGATGGATGAAGTGCGATTTTACCTTCGTTCGTGTGCCACACAACTAATTCTGCGCTGGGAGCTGCAGGAAAGGCTCGGGGCTCTACGAAAGTGGACTTGCGCACGGTGTTTGTCACAGACGAGCGCTTAACTAAGCGCGCGTCACCGATTTCAAACGACGGCACGAAAACCCGGCGCCAACGGTTCGCGCGCGTCGAAAAAGCAAAAGGCGCCGAAAGGGCGCCCCTCCGCAGAGCGCGCCGCCGAGACAAGTTCGGGAGAATTCGAGAAATCAAAGCGGCACCGTCCGATTTCGCAGAGGAATCTGAGAAGGATGTAGCCATTTCTCTATAGCTGTGCTACGCACATACGAATCATGTGGCCACCTTTCGGACCCAAGCGTTCGGCCAGCGTGGCGACGGAGGGTGTCAGTCAGTGAAGAATATTGTTCAAGTGATAACGTAGTTCACTCAACCAGAGAAGACGTGTTGCTTGACGATGTAGTGCGGTCAGTCGGACTTTGAAGTGTCAAGACATGATGCCGTGGGAGCTCTGACAAGTTTTGAAGAGGGTCGCCGAGGAGACATATGATGACCGAGTGCGAAGGAGAACTAACTGTCAGCGCTACTGTCTACGTGGAGTGAATCGTGAAGCCGGTGAATATGAAAGGTGCGTCGTGGAGGCCAGCGTAACAGTGCCCATCTATGAGATGCAGCTCGTGGTAAACATCCGTTTTGTTTTGTTTACAAATTCGACGTCTCAATTACTTCTCGTTCTTCCTGAAGTCAACCGTTGGGCAGTGCTGTTTCAGTAAATGATAAATGTAAAGCGTGTGAGCGAAGTGCCATTGCATGGCTGTTGAACCGAACCAACGCAAGCTCAGGCTGCGATAACTTTCGTCGCCTACCAATGTCAACATGATCGAGTGCATCCAACGAGCACAGATGTGGCAGAACGAAAGCATGGGAACAAGAAGCGGCGCTCGCACAATCACGGAGCGGCTCGCCTTCCCCAACGAACAGCGGCGATCCATTGCTTCCGTCGCTCTTGCTCGTGAGGCCTTGCGGTAAATCAGTAAAACCGTGTTGCGGGCGAGTGTTTGTAGGTGTATGAGCACCCCACTCCGCAGCCATTATTATTAGACATCCCTTGAAGTTTCGGCCAACGTTTATAGATACTTTTTCAGTTTCCCAACTCCCCGCTTCGCCTACGGGGAGCGGGCGGCCGGCTGCAGTTCCCGCCACTGCGGCGCTGCAGTCCTACTTTGCGCCAGGCAAACGAGAGTCGTCTGCTACAGCTAGGCGCGGTGTGCAGCGTTAACACGACGATTTCAGGTTAAGAAAGGGCCCTGCAGCGCAACTTCTTGTTTTAGGCACGAGGAGTTTAACGTCGGGCCTAGATACGTGAGCTACGTCTTTCAGGGACCTCGGTAAAAACAATAGCTCGCGTAAGCGAGGTGCTAAGCGTGCACTTGTCGATCAAATAGCCGTTTCGCCGCCCTGTAATTTCTTGTTTCAGATACTAGAAGCAAAATTTGGAGCTCATTTGTATGAGCTACGTCTCAAAGAAGCCTCGGTAAAAGCTGCGACTCATTAGTTTTCTGCTGTTATTATTTAACAGATGTTTTCGTGAGTCTTATCATAGGGATCTTCGGCGCTCTGCACATTAACTTTGCGCAGCGATAAGCCCGTCAGTGTGCCGTGCCCTACAGAAAGTTGAAACTGATTGTTTGCTGTGAGGTACGACCCTCGTTGAAAATCCCACTGAAACGACGTTATTTCTCTGTTCAGGTGACATAAACCAGTGCACTTTCTTCTGTTCAAGTATTCAGATTTCTGGATGTCTGTCAGTGGATAATATTTAGGATCATTCAAACAAAAATGCAAATTTTGTAAAAAGAAATAGGAAAACATCAATATATTTACACGAGAACTTTGCCACGATCACACACTAGTTCACAACCTATATTTCGTTTAACTTATGAAAAGAAAAACGTTTTGTCACGAGCATTTGAATGTCACACAAGTATGGCCTTTTTTCTTTCTCTCTGTGCTTTGATGGCACTGTCATTGTCTTGGCACTTTTGTCTTGCAAAGAAATGCACGATGCATTTCTTTGCAACATGCAAGACAGCCTTTACGTCCTTGAGTAACCGCAGTGGTATATCTAACGGTAACTTTTTCAGCAATGTTCCGTTCGCCGAAACCACGTCAATCTTCGCGGATAATAGTGCTCTTGAGGATGCACTAGATATCGTCTTTGAATTTTGCCTTATAGAAGGCGATTGCCAGAGGTTTTTCCGGCCGGCTCTTCAGGAACCGCCGAACTCCATTTGCGGAAAAGCTTAAAAGAAGCACTTTTTTTATACTAGCTCAGAAAAACTGAAGTCCTCCAAAAGAACTCGATTAATTTCTAGTACTCAGCGCTTGTCATCGTCGTTTGTGTTCCTTCCGTCCGTCGTGTTTTTTTTTTTTTGCGCTGTAGTGTTCCGTACGTATTTTCCAAAAGAGCGGGTAACTGATCCGGGGATTCTTCTGGCAGATCGCAGGGCAGCTGCACAGTTTGTTGAGGTACGGGTACCCTTTCTTTGGCGACCTTCGTCTTATACGGCTGCACTCGAAGGTTCGGGAATAAACAAGGAACTGCCACCGCTCCTCAATGTCCATGCACCATGGTCAATTTCGACGACTTCTCTATTTATGACATATGCTTATATGTCTTCAGAAAGTCGTTTTCTTGAAAGTCAACATCGATCGTCTTTCGCAAAGTTTTGTCCGCGAGTGGAATGGGTCTTACCCACTTCTGAGTAACAGCGGGTAGGACGGCGGAGAGAAAAATTGGCATTTCTCTGCATTTTTTCTGTACCCGCTGGTGCACCCGGGCAAAAAACACATCGGCATGATGCCCCGAAGGTCTAAGGCACGACCCACAGGATAGCAGCAGCAGTAGAATTTGCCTTGGGAGACGTCCACACGTACACACGTGCTCGGTGTGTCCACACGTGCAATGCTTAGATCGTGCCCACGTTGTCAACAATCGGAGAGTCGTACGTCGTACACGTCAGATTATCTTCAGAAGACCGTGGAAGCATGCCACGTGCACAGAGAGCGAAGAGGCATACACAGAGAAAAAAAACGGTGCTGCCGAACACCAACAAGGAACGCACTCACCCACGGCGGCAAGTGAAGCCAGCGGAGAGCGGCGGAGAGGCCGTTTACTTGGCGCAAAGTTAGACTGCAGCGCCCCCCACACTCCCTAGGAGCAAATCGCGCCCGCCTCGAAAGGAGGAGTTCGGAAACTGAAAAAGTATCTATAAACGTTGGTTTCGGCCACCACAAATACGACGAACGTTGCCCATTTCATTACGGAAACGCGGAAACGCACGCACAACGACGTAGGTAACAACGGCGGCCGTCTGCTTGCTGCCCCGAGAGTGGTGAGCAAGTTCGCCACCTATGGCGCTTCCATCGGCGCGCACTAGGCGTATACTACCCACCATTCCCATGGTGGCTGAACGATCGCAGCGCCAAAGTTTCCTCTAGTGTAGGAAACTATGGCGTGGACCGAAGACGCAGCTCGGGCCGTGAGACCTCGATCCGCGTGGTCGACGGGTGTGCGGGCGCGCAACCAGAGGATACTTGAAGAAACGAAAGTAGCTGAAGGACGTGCGCACAAGACGATCCAGCGTGTGTCTGTTGCCCTCTCTTCTTGAGCACGCGTCCCCGCACGGTCACCCAACAATTTGTGGTTTAAACTAGAAGTAGAGGGTCTGTCATGCAGATATGAACAGTGGGCCGCAGAAGAATATTTCAGCGCAAAACGGGCCCTGGAAGTCGCCGGCTGTAAATACCGCCGCCATTTTACCATGGCTCCGGTGACGTCACGTGCAGCAACCGTCGTCTAAGCCGCTGCAAATCGTTCAATTTCAGTGCCAAGCTAAAGAAAGCTCGAATATCTCGATTTTTGTCCGCCGCGGTGGTGTAGCGGTTAGGGTGCTCAGCTGCTCACCCGAAGGTAGTAGGTTCGATCCCGGCCGCGGCGGTCGCATTTCGAAGGAGGCGGAATGGTAGTGGCCCGTGTACTGTGCGATGTCAGTGCACGTTAAAGAACACCAGATGGTCGAAATTTCTGGAGCCCTCCACTACGGCGTCTCTCATAATCATACCGTGGTTCTGGGACGTTAAACCCCAGATATTATTATTATTATTATTATTATTATTATTATTATTATTATCATCAAATATCTTGATTTCACGCGCAGCTGACCAAGGAACAACATCGTTCGCCAGAATGCAGACGCTCGCACAGACAGCTCCTTGTTACGTCACGGCTGGCGAGTGCGCCAGTGTTGCCCGACTCTCAGGCGGCTCACGTGCTTGTAAAAATATTCAATTATACATTAAGTGCTCGGCCAAATGCGCTAAGATTTCTCGAGCTTATTTGTGACTGCTCAAGGATTAACCCACATAACACTGATTATGATCGAAAATTGAGTGTCATGGCCCCTTTAAGCTGGTTTTTTCGTTTCTCATACAACGAACTGACCAAGGCGTTCTACTTGGCTCGCCGATGCTATCCTCCGCCTCGTGGCACTCTATGCAGAGCCCAAGCAGTTACCTGGCGACAGCTGCAAACTAACACTTACCCCAATCCCCTGCCATATCACCGAATATACCCATGAGATCTATCGGACCAGCAAGGTCTGCCAGACAGACACAGCTACGCTTAAGCACAAGCTCTGGGAATGCGAGGCTAAAGCCAAACGTCCCGATGTTCTCTCGGCGAGGCGGGAAGCCGCTCTGCGCAGCTCCAAGCTCGCCGGCCAACTGTGGGCAGGCCCGTGAAGCGGCGGAGAGGCAAGGCCTTGACGTTCCGACATGGGATACCTGAGCCCGGGCCATTAATCTGCCGGACAATTAATAAAGTTTTTCCATCCATCCATCCAGCAACAAATTCTCCTACGATACCAAAGAATGTGTGCGTTTTATCCATCACATCGGGCTTTGCGTTTACACAGGCATCGCAACTGGAGAGATCCTACCATTTGAAAAATTTCGTACTGCCGTTTGTGAGTCACGGATAACACAGTTTTCTTTTTGTTGTTGTATTTAACTGCTGCAATACGCAATGTTGCTGTGGAAATGTACAAAATGGTCCTGTTACTCTCGCCAACAAAGTGTTGATAATAGTTTGTGTGTGTCATCGTGTTCCGTCCTACGCTGCTCGTCCTTACGAGCCGAAGTGGAAACCCTTTTGAAGACAGAAAGCACCGCTGTGAGCACCGTTCCCGCGTGCCTCGCGAAGCACTGGTTACGCATTCGTGCGCATGGTCCACAACCGCTGCAGCGAAACGGTCTCGACCACCTCCTTGTGGCATCCAAAATTTTGAAGCATCGCTGTGGCTCTTCTATATTCGTTGTGTTCAGGATGCATGTCCTTTGGCAATGGGGGGAACTCCGAGTTTAGTGGGGCACTCCCTTGGTATGTCGTGTTTGGTACCGCGTTGTGTGTGAAATCCCGAGGCTGCCGAGAATGTCGCGGCCTGCCTTGGTATTGGTCAAGTGCTCGTATACAGCGAGCCCAGTATTCTGCCACAGAGCCACGCCGGTGCTTGGAAATCCTCGGCACACAGAACCGATGTCGATCCCTTTCACATGTGTAATACAGCGTCTCAGAAGACTAAAGTAAGAACCAGGCGTCACATTATGCGAATTTCGTAACGAGTGGGTCGTTGAATACTTCCAACCCATTACGAAAGGCTCAGCCATTATTCTTCGTCTTCATCACCGCAGCATCAACAAAGTGCACATAATGCCTTAAAGGGTGCCTAGCGGGTACCACGCTTCCCCGAAGGACGACTAATGGCTTAGTGGACGCTTCCCCACTACGAAAAAAAAAAAATTATGATGATTTATGGCGTAGTGGGTGCCATGCAAGTGTACCTGTAGTGGTTGTCCCAAGAGTGTTTAAAAAAAGGCTCCAGAAAGACCGCTCTTCCAGCTTTTGCTGTGACTGTGCTACGCGTTCCGCGCATGCAGGCCTGGCATTTTTTCTTCAAGCATGTTTCACAAGCCTAGAAGAACGTCCGTGCTGGTGCTTTGCCGAAGCCTGTTTGTAAATTGTAATGCTTTCTTTTGTTTTTGTTTTTTTTTCGGCACGCGAAATATAGGTGCCTTTGCTGTTATGGATTGACGATACGTTACGTTGAAATCTTAAACCAGCGACAGCGACTGAGAACCGCCGAGAGAGTCCCGGGAAAAACGAGTAACACTTCGTCTGACAAAGAACGACTCACCACTTCTTGGAGCCCCGACGAGAGCAGGACTAAGCCGATCGCGGCTACAGGAGACAGCGGCGTTTCAAGAGCCTCGGGCTTTTAAACAAAACCCGGGACACCATCAGTGGAAAAAAAAAAAAAGAGCTGGGAAGAACGGAGTCGTAGGAAAGCGGAGAGAAACCCGCTGGAAGAAAATACAAAGACCAGACACGCCAAAAAAAAAAAAAAAAAAAAAAAAAAAAAAAAAAAAAAAAAAAAAAGGAAAACGCGAGGGTGGCGTCCATGCTTGGACGGGCACCGTCGAAGGCAGCAGCGGACGTTTGTGAACGACTGTTCGCAAGGCTCCCGTTTCTTCTGCCTCGATTCGGGCGCGAACGAGTTGGTCAATAATATTCACGCTGCGCTGGCTGGCCAAAAAAATTAAGCCAGCTTCGCCCTAGTGGTGCCAAGCCTGAAGGAAGTGCGGAGCCTTCTTCGGTTTTTCCTCTTTCTTTCCTCCTCTTTCTTTTCCATTTATTTTTCTGTCTTCTTTTCCTCTCTTCATTTCTAATTATTTCTTCCTCCCTCTATTTTTCTTCCTATCTTTTTCCTTTCTCTCGCTTTCACTATCGCGCTTGCTTCTTTTTTTCTATTTTCATGCGTGGTTTTTCCGGCGTTACACCAAGCGCACTAGTTGTTTCTTTGCTGATGATGATAAGTGGTCATAATCAAGGCGCTCGAAGAGCAAGAGGAAGAATACTTCTCCGTGGCGCGAGCGCGCGCTCGATACGCTACACATGGAGCGTTACGCCAAGCGGTGACGACAGCATACTACAGCCTGGCCCCCTAAAGTGCTCCGCACTTAAAAAACGACATATTCTGGAGACGTCTTGCGAGCCGACAAGCGGCCATGTGCAAACGCATCCAATCGAGCGCAGCGGGAACGAACGTAGAGCGCTCGCTGAGCGAGAAACAGCGATACACGAAAGCGCTGTCTGTGTGCTTCGTGTGCCTTTTTGTCCCGTCTTCTCGCTCAGTATGTACCAACTAACTGGCCCGCCAACAAGCTTCGTTTCACTGCGCAGTCCAGCACGTCCTGACCGTAAACCCAGGAAATCTCCAGTGTGCAAACGGGGACATCCAGAGCCGGCGCCGACAGCAGCTACAGGCCTTCTGCACCCAAGTGGTTGTTCTTGTTGTTGTCCGGCTTCGGTATAACGCTGTTTCCTATTCATCTGGTTCATTGAACAGTAGTAATAACGCGCAAGTTTAATCTCTTAACTTCAGGGCGTGACGTCGAACGCGAAAAGAATGTTAGTGCATCGGGACTGACAACCAGGGTCCTCTAAGGTTGCCAACCATGCCGTGCATGCCTGAGTACATAGAGGAAAGAAAAAGAAAGGAGGGAGCATTACGTCGCTTTATTTAAGCCCACCGCGTCAGCCCAACACGTGATCAAAACGTCAGAGCGCGCGGTAGGTTTTAGCACTCTCGGGGGCGTTCCGTTTTTGAACCTGCGCGCTTCGATTAAAAGTTATCGGGCGCCCGAAGTCTCGGCAAATCCCACCACTTGCGTGATCTTGTCGCAAAAGGTCGCGTGTTGGGCCGACACTGCTGGCTTCAAAACGGGTTGGCTTGCCAAGGCTGGATGCGTGACGTAAAACGCCCTCCTCTATTTTTTCTTTCCTCCATGCCTGAGTACATAAAAACGCAAGCGTCCAATAAAGGCACCTTACTTTTCACCTTAACTCGAGCGTTCTCTGACTCAGCATGCTACCTTGAACGACACAGTTAGTAAATCCATAAGCACTCATCGGTCTGCACGATGCGACCGGCGCGCAATTATTCTTTTTTTTCGCGTACTGTGAAGGTACCCGCAGTGGACACTTATAATATGACGGACGGAGTATTTTTCAGCACATTTCGCAGTGCGGCGTGAGCACCGATCGGCCACCGAAGGAGTCGGAAAATGAAGGCAGCTTCGCACTAGGGGTGCCAGTTGGGCAGCCTTCTTCGTTTCTCTCTTGCTTTCCTCCTCCCTCTCGTTTTTTTTTGTATTTTCTAGTTTTTAACACGAAAGTGCTTCATGCCGGGGTCCACCAAGAGTTCAGTGACGTATTTCCGTCACGGAATAAATGACGTCGAAAAAATGGACACGATGAGATGGCAAAGAAAAGAAGTTCCGTCAACGGGAATCGAACCCACGACTTCTCGGTCTGCGACAACAGATGCCGGGCACGCTATCTATTGCGCCACGGTCACACATTAGTGAGGCTTTACAAACGTCTCTTTTATATCCACCACTTTGCTCTCACAGCGCTCTTGTTCGGTGGGGTGTTGTCGGCGTCCAGGGTTGCCGTTGGTGGCTACTTTGCGCCAAATTGGCTACTTTTGGACCCCGTTGGCGACGAAAATTTCCAGTTGGCGCCATGGCTCTTTTTTAAACTTGTCGTTTTACTTCTTCAAAATGGTTTTATTTATTCATCGATAGTAAAGACTCTGTTGATAATACCGCTTCTGTTCTATTTGGCTGGAAATACGACGATAATATCAAATGACATGGCTACTTTGGCTACTTTTGGCGTGAGTTCTGGCGCCTTTTCATGTCCACCCAACGGCAACCCTGTCGGCGTCTGGGAGGAGTAAAGTTAAGTAATGCATCAAGACCGCGATTAATGGTATCTTCGACTGGTCGCCTCCGTCCTCCGACTCAAAGGTGGACGGATGCGACGCTGCCCGCACTCTTACTGCGCGAGCCGAACGTGACAACCGCTTTCGGAGCAGGCGGACCACGTGACTACAGCGAAAATCCACTTTCTAGTCAAAGCCGTGTCGCAGCTTAGCCGAAGCTCCCAACGCTGTCAAGTTAAATGACGGGTCGCCTAGGTTACCACGGCGTTTTGAGCACGTGACCAGACGCGCTCGCACTGCTCCGTCGTGAGGGCTCGGAGCAGCTCAGAGCGCTCGACGAGAGAGGAGAGCGACCGAAAAGAACCAGCCGAACGCGAGGGGCGCGCTCCCTTTCAACCAGCCGAACATAGTGCCGCTCGCGAGAGCGCTCTAGAGCGCTCCGAAGCGACCAGTCGAAGATGGCATTAGTGATGCATCATGACCCGTTCGGTGCGTTTCCAATAGTTGAAGTGGAATTTTGGCGACGCCTTGTGCCTTAACACACCGCGTGGTAACGACCTTAGCCCAAGCGCCGGCCTCACTCATAGCATCCATCCATGTCGAAATAGCCTTGCGACGCTCACACCTGCCTCGCCTGGCTGTAACAGCGTTCCCCGCCCGGAGAAAAATAGCGGCCGGGCTTCAGGGGACGCACGACGCGCGTTGCGTTTCCCTCTAGTACGGCTGTGGCGTTCAGTACCTGAAACATGTGGCGGGTAGGTGACCTTAGCTCAAGTTCTGCATCGCATCAGCGACGGTCCTCTGGCTGTCGCACCGCATTCTCTGATTACGTTCTCTTTATTTAGTACAGTTACCACAAGAGTATGTTTAATCGTTGACCATGGACGGGAGTCGCCGGGATGGTGATGTATCACCAAGCGTCAACGTGGGGGGCATCCACGCTGAACGGTGCTATAGCTGAACAGACATTCTCGAAGCTCTGTTCAATGTACAGAAAACCATTCAAGTATTTCTGTAGGGACACTTTTCACTTTCGTGTTATACCGATTCCCATGACGGAGGGATCAACCATGTTTTAGGGGCGAAGCACCTTAGGGTCTAGGCTTGTCCGTTGTGCGTTGTCCATTGTCCGCTGTCCGGCACAGCACAGCACATGCAAGGTACCCACTATACGCCCAACGTAACTTTCATGAAGTAGGGAAGCACCATTCGTCATTCTGCTGATAAGCGAGGTACCCGCTACACATCTGTAAGGCATTATGTGCACGTTATTTGTGCTGTGGCTGATGACGATGAAGAATTAGCGCGTTCCAGACCACAAATTCTCTTTTGCTATCACAGCACAGCACATGCAAGGTGCCCACTATACGTCATGGCGATGACGATGACGCTGATGACGATGAAGAATAAGCGCGTTCCAGACCACACATTCTCTTTCCGTCATGGATGAAAACGATCGTGAAAGCGCTTTCGCCCGCGAAAGGCAAAGCGGCAACGCCGACAACAAGGAGCTACTCCGGAGGGCGAGAGCGCGGCATGCGGCGGCTCCACGTCTACGCAGACAGCAAGCTACCCCGGTGGCGATAATAATAATATCTGGGGGGTTTACGCCCCAAAACCACGATATGATTATGAGACACGCCGTAGTGGAGGGCTCCGGAAATTTTGACCATCTGGTGTTCTTTAACGTGCACTGACATCGCACAGTACACGGGCCTCTACCATTTCTCCTCCATCGAAATGCGACCGCCGCGGCCGGGATCGAACCGCGACCTTTGGGTCAGCAGCCGAGCACCGTAGCCGCTGTTCCACCGAGGCGGACACCCCGGTGGCGAGAGATCGGGAAACAGCGGCAAAACGGCAACGTCGGCAACAAGCTCCTACTCCGGTGTTGAAGGCGCGGGAAGCCGGCAACTCGGTGGCAAAAAATTGGGGGACCCTTAAGCTTCGCCTTTAAGAGTTGAACGCGCTAGCGTAGTGCCTACTTCAATCACTTAGTGCAAACTATGTAATTGGTAGTATGCTTTAAACCAGGAGCAATTATGCGCGGCAAATGTGGGAAATGTTTTCGAACTTGCAATGCACCCACTACGTGGTGTTAAGGGAATACGCGCAGTAAGGTGTGTGCCGTTTGTAATGGGTGGCTGGCTTTAAACTATGAAATCGTTATGATAGTCACATATTCTGACGCCCGATGGCAATGTACGCTTGTACCACGCAATATTCCTGGGATATTACATGTTATATTGCGACGCCTATATAAAGGACGCTTGCGTTTGCGAAGCATGGAAGTTATTTTCACTGCATTTCCAAGCAGAGGAAGTTATTTTCACAGTATTTCCAAGCAGAGGCATGGCTGTGTGGTAGAACACCTGCTTGCCACGCAGACGACCCGGGTTCGATCCGCACTCGGACCCGAAAATTTTTATTATTTATTTTATTTGCATCTTTCTCGATTTTTCGGTCACGGACAAGATGATGATTTTTCGCTCACAACGAACGACGCCGACACCGACGCCGACACCGACGCCGACGCCGGAATTTCTGCGAAACGAGCTCTTTAACGCTCTCGCGTTAAAACACATCGTATATACTGTACACACGCATTGTCACTCATTTACATGCGCGAGTGGGCAATGTCACGGGTGATTTACGGTAAGAACGATCCCCAGTGCTTCGCCCACTCGTCATTATTCACTTCGTGGAGATGCGTAGATTTTTTTAACG
Source organism: Rhipicephalus appendiculatus (assembly GCA_030522465.1). Lineage (NCBI taxonomy): Eukaryota > Metazoa > Arthropoda > Arachnida > Ixodida > Ixodidae > Rhipicephalus > Rhipicephalus appendiculatus. The sequence goes on along the minus strand of JALIZH010032979.1, from coordinate 2,158,779 downwards.
TCTGTCAATCTTGCTAATATACATCACTAAGAAGGGCGAGTTTCGTAGACATGTTCTTCTGCTCGAAAAGCGCGACGCTCTGGGAACACGAAAATACCACGACCTTGTGCGTACTAAAGTTCCAGTGCAGTAGTGCTAGATTCTTCTTCAAGAAGAGAATTGATGCGAGCTCGTTGGCACGGATCCATCTGAAAAAACAGCGCTAATTCAAACACGGACAAACACACTTCACACGAGGACGGGCGTTGACTGCCAACCAGGCTTTTATTGAGCGGGTGATGAAAGCAGAACGATGCATCGTTACGATTGCTGTAGGCATAGAGTTTCCGATAAATTCATTAGAGGGAACTCTGTCGCTAATGTCTATGCGAGCTGCAACGCACGGCGCTTCAGCCAGCACGGGAATGATTTGTCTAAGCTTGGTTCTTTCGGCTTCGGGTGGCCTACATCCGCTTCGTTGCAAGAAGAAGTTCAGCGAATGTTAGGAGTTTCACTTCACCGCCTTCACATTTTAAGGAATTCAAATCGACTCACGAAGTTCACAGCGGTCCGTTCTTTTATCCGTGACAAACGCCAAAACACAACAAAAAATTCCCCATCTCCCGCTAAAGGGAACCATGTGTGGATGCGAAGCAGCGGGGAGATAATTAGCTTGAGCGTGAGGAACGTCGCCGCTCTCATTTCACGGCAGCGGTCCGAGCGCTCATCGCGGCGCTCCACAGGAGAGAGAATGAGGCGCGCGCGCTCCGTCATTTTCATACCGCGGAACTACCGTGGCGCCCCCCAGCGGAGTATGCAGCTGTCACACCACCTGTCGTGCGCGCCGCTCCGTACAGAATTCCTAGAGGAAAGGACGGGGGGGGGAACCGTAGGAGAGGAGAGAGAGGGGGAGGGGACGTGCATGCGCTGTCGGGGTGTGGGACGCGGGAGCCACTCCGTTGAGTAGAGGATTCCTAAAGGAGAGAAGGGGAAAGGACGCGCATGCGCTGTGGGGATGTGGGATGCCGGAGCCGCTCCGTAGAGTAGAGGATTCCTAGAGGAGAGAGGGGGGAGAGGACGCGCATGCGCAGTGGGGATGTGGGACGCGGGCGCCGCTCCCTAGAGTAGATGATTCCTTAGAGTAGAGAAAGGGGGTGAGCGTAGGAGAGAGGGGACGCGCATGCGCTGTGGGGGGGGTGTGGGACGCGGGGGGCCGCTCCGTAGAGTAGAGAATTCCTAGAGAAGAGAAAGGGGGTGAGGGGACGCGCTGTGGTGGTGTGGGACGCGGGAAGGAGGGACGGACTAAGCCCCCTTCCAAACACATGCAAGCAAGATCAAGGAATGGGGTCAACCTGGGCGACAGACACCACCTTGCCTAGCCATTGCTAAGCAGCCTCTCTGTGCTCTCGGCCATGACTCTGGTGACTGTAGTAGTGGTTGACGGCCTTCATGTTACTACAGTGTTCTGGTTCGCATAATGGGTGCTTCCCTACTTCATGAAAGTGGACCGGACGCGGGACGGCGGAAGGGGGGAGGCGGGACGCGGGAGGGACGGACAGAGCCCCGAGCATAAGATGCGTCGCATCTAAAAGAAAGCGCCAAACAAAGATAAACACATTCGTGATAGGGATGTACGCACTAGAAAGAACGATACCTTTATTTTCACATTTCGCCGCTGCGCCGCGCCACAAGAGGCTGTTTGCCACGCGTGTCCTCTTTTATAAAAAATGACGGCCTGTACATGTCTCGAAGCAGAGGTGCGCACCCGCATTGGGCATCTGCTAACGACATTGTTAACAACTTTTATCATCCGCGCAATAAAAGCTTTATTGACACTCAGCGCCCGTGTGTCCTCTTTTGAATTAGCGCTGTTGTTTCACGATGGTTCTTCTCCTAATTCACTACGGCCCGCAAGGAGAAAATATTTGTGCCTCGAGCGAGAAAGGAAAACGGAGAGTTCTTAGACGCGAACAAGTAGAGCGGAGAAGAGCGCCCAAGCGGGGAGGAGGCACGGCAGAGAAAGAAAGGCGGCGTGACATTCCGTGTCGATGGCATTCCGCCGCCGGTTTGTGCGGAGCTGCAACGCCAAATACAAGTTGTGATGAGGACGATGAGATGTGAGCCCTCCTAACGGCCTCACTGCGTGGTGCGTACAGGACGGGATCATTCAGTACTGTTGCAGTGAGAGTAGCAAACATAAAAAACAAAACAAAAAAAACTTTTTCGTGTCGGAAAATAAAGCATCGGATTGATTGATTCCATGATTCGCTCGTTAAATGACTCAATGATTCACATAAATTGATTGATTGAATGATTAAAGTAAATATTTTTTATACCCGTGGCGTAAACAATTCAAAAAAAAAGATCTGACGTGACGAAAATTCATAGGAACCAAGTCACGCTAAATATTAATAGACAAAGCCGGTTCTTTTGGAACGAAGTCGGCCCGTCCAAAAATAAACAGAACAGATCAAGATGGTGCCAAGCGCCACCTGCTACAAAATTAAAAAGTTAATTAGTACAGTACACATTTTTCCACCCAGGCGGGGTCACTTGTCAGATTCACGGAAGCGACATTCGCGTAGGAACAGAATTATGTAGTGCGCTCTGTCGTGATTGGCTGAGGGCACACGTACCTTCCACTGTACTGCCAACAGCTTGTGAAACGGAGTATAGTTGGCGAGTGTTCATTCCAAAAGACAGCGCGTGCAAACTGAAACAAGAAGGAAGACGCCGACACAACGGCGGAAAAGAAAGAAGGCGCGAAAACTTTTCTGCGCATACAGTATGCGAACATATCAGCCCGGTACGCGTGTGGGTACGTCTACGTGAAAGATAACTGTTAAGCCATTTGATTTCTTCTTCGTGCAAGTTAATCGACGGCTCACTCACGCATGCGCAACCACCGTTATCTGTATGCCTCAATCATTACACGCGTTTCTTCATTCCTTTCTTGTGTTTGCACTCCCTCTCTTTTAGAATGAACTATGAAATGCACTCGTGCGGTTTTTCCTTCCGAACTAATTTTTGCTCAGGAGACTGCCACATTAAAACAATAGTTTGCATTTTTGTAAAGGCGCTACTCTACCGAATACTGAGGGTTGCAGTGATTGCCAAAATATGCACTGCTGCGTACAACACACCTTGCACTCGCTTGTTCTCTGGAGCGATGATGGTGGAACTTTATTTAGATGAAGATCGTCAATTTGCTCACGGCTGCGTCGGCCCGCCGGGGTAGGACTCGCTTAGATCTCACGATTGGACACAGCGCTGAAAGCAGAAGGGTCAAGACGCGAAAAAGATACAGCAGCCAATACCACATACAAAGCTCGAACGCGCGCAAGCGGTAGCCTTTCGCATGCTACAAACGAGATCGTACCCATCACGGGCCCGACTCAGCCTTTACAACTCGGACATCACTCCACAGGTGCCCAGATTGTGCACAAGTTAATTGTACACTCTCGCACATGCTCTCGCAATGTCCCGCGTTACCTCAGGTACCTCTCACCAGGGAGTCCGACTGGGAAGAGGCACTCAGGAGCTCTGAGCTCCACCACCAAATGAAGGCAGTCCAGAGGGCCCAAGAACTGGCGGAACGCCTCCACGTTCCCGCCCCGACTCGGGCGTCGCCTACAGTAGCGGCTGCAAGGCTGTCCCTCATGGATCGCCCGGCAGCTTAAGCTCCTCAGGACCTTTCAATAAAGTTCTTGACTGACTGACTGAGGAAACAAATTAGCAGTCATCCCACCCTGCGAACGCGAATGTCCAGCGAAGCTGTATCAAATGCCACACATGCTGATGGGAGGGAGGGGGTGCGTTTTATGATTACATTAGAGTAACGGTACTTTTAATCACTTTGGTAGACCATGACTGGCTCCGCCACCATTTTCAGCAAGACGAATTTTGTTCCTTTGGTCCAACATTGTATTCACACTGTTCTTCTGACGACTTTAGTTTCCGTGGTCCACCCATGATACAGTGAAGTTGGCTAGACGCATCTCCCTTTTTTATATGAAAGCGGGAAACACACGCGGGGAGAAGAAAGGGCCGTTTCACGTCATCGGAAGCCCTCGTGTGAAGTGCAAAGCAGATGCAACGCAGTCTTTACCGAGTACGCGTGGGAGGGTGTTGCCATTGTTAGCAGGCGCCTTATCATGCAGCATGCGGTTTCGGTGCTTGCTTTTGGTTTTCTTTATTGAAACGAATGGTGATCTCTACGCTGCATGCCTGAAGAAAGATATGCCGTTTTCCTTCAAGACTCACAGCTACAATAGTTCTTCCGTAAGGTCTCGTCAAAATGCCATTCTCGCGCAATTCACGAAAAGCGGTTCTGGCTCAGTGGAGACTTCCGAATTTTTTGAGTAAGGCAATTTCTTTTTTTCGCGAAAAGAAACTAAGATTGGTTTGGTGGCCCTGGAGACTTGGATAGCAAAATATTTTCCTTTGCTGTGTGAGTGTGGAATTGACGGGCTTCGGCGGACATGCCCGACGTTCTTCTCTGGACACACCATGCTCTTTACTGTTCTTTTGGTGCGATATTTTGTACCCTTTTCTACTGCTTACTTGTAATGACCTCATTTGTTGTGCGATTATCTATGTTCTATTCTGTGGTATACGGCTTTTCTACTGTTTGCTGCTCCGAGCGCGGTGCGCCTAAATCCGGACGCTGGCGTTTCGCTGCCGCTTCACTGGCTCGGACGGACGAATTAAGGCTTGACCACACGCACGCGTTGAAGCGCGTCAGCGCGTGTCGTGTAGACTCCGCGCCGCGCCCTCTGTATGAAGGGGGGAGGGCGAGCGTCTACACGAAGCTGCTCACCCCCGTATCTCTTCACATTGAGGGGGCGCGGCGACGCGTCTAAAGGTCACGCGCTAACGCGCTGCAACGCCCTACGTGTGGTCAGGCCTTTAGCCCTTCATTGACGCTGGCGTTCCACACGTGCAGCCTGCTAGGCTCATGTGCATCAAACGTGGCACCTGCGTGGCGCCAAACGTGAGGCAGGTGACCGCATGACGACCTCATCAGACGATAGGGCGGGACCCTTACCTGCACCGCAGTTAAAGCTACTTTCGGTGAGTGCCTACTTGCCGCGTGTGTGACTCTTTTTAAAGAGACACGTGAACTCTCCGACGAGAGTGTAAGTGCCTCCAAAGAGAGTTCACGAGTCATGTAAGTGAGGACCCACGAAAAACCCAGCTCAGTGAAAGCGGCGTCACCTTGCGTGTTCGTAGATCGAACGATTTCACTTTTAGATGGATTGCGATAGACGAACCATCACAGATGGGGCATGTAGGGAAGGGTGTTTCAGCTCCACTAACGTGAAACCTGGGGAGGGGCGAAGCATGCAGTGTGCGCCGGTGTTTCCCACAGCAACTTTTTACTGCTTTACTCGCCACCGGTCCACTAACGCACCATCACTTTGCGGATATGTTTCAAAGTGGCGTTTCGAATTGATGACATTACCGTAGAGATGCACGTCTGTGTCTCTGGTTTTAGATAAAAAATTTGACCACGTCGGTAAATTTCGTCGGGGATTCTGACACCGCTGCTAAGCCAAACATAATGCTTTAGGCAGGAACGACGAACCTTCAACTCATAATACGCATAGTAGGGACCGGTGGCGAGAAGTGGGATTTACCCAATTTTTGCGTAATCGTTTATGATGGACCGTGACGACATGACACGCCGACAAGCCGAGACCATAAGGTGCTTCGCCACTAAAACCGAATATTGTTCAATATAGTCACTTAAACAATACATTCAACAATATATTCACTTCAAGATAAGACATAGTACCCTCGGAACGAAAGTACTTTCTTAAGATTTCGAAGAAGGAACCCGCCGTTGTTCAGTCCAATGTTCCTATGGCAAAACGGCTCCTCGGGCACACGCGTGTGACGTAAAAGTGCCGGAAAGTGTCCGTGGGCAATACATGCATTTGGTTTGAGAAAGTGCTCAGCTGATCAGAGCTCGGCAAACTCATTCATGAGTCGACTCACTCAGACTCAGATCGGGCCATGACTCCGAGTCCGAGTGAGTAATATTTTGGTGAGCTTGATTCCGAGTGAGACCGGTCGAGGCAAATATTGGTGAGTCTGAGTTCGAGTGAGCCCTAAGCGCGAAATATATTTTCGTGAGTGAGTCTGAGTGAGCTCAACCATTAATTGCCGTCCTAAAGTACTATCTACTCATCCTCAGCATTACTATCAGCGTTACATCGGCTTAAGTTTGTACTGAAGTCATTTCACAGATATTTCAACAACGCGCTACCTCGTACTTGTTGATGTGAGGCCTGAGTTAGGGGGGGGGGGGGGGGGGGGCGCCATGACCATCTCCCGCAAACTCTTTAAGGGGAAGTTCTTGATATTTCGTGCGAGTCGCGTATTTCATAAAAAAAAGGTCCCTATTTGATTGAAACCACTAATACCTGGTATATGAAGTTATTGAAATTTGAAGGTATTTGAAGTTATTGAAGAGCATTGACACCCATAGGCGTGCGCAGGGTTCCCCTTCAAGGGGGGGGGGGGGGGGGCGAAGGCTCGTCGCAGCGCCCCCCCTTCCCTATTAAGTCAATGTATGGGGCAGACTTTGCGCCCCCCCCCCCCCCCTTCTTAAGTGACTAGGGGGTGCGGCCGCCCCCTCTGCCCCCCCCTCGTGCGCACGCCTATGTTGACACCAAAATTGAAAAGGCTAATTTTACGCTAACAGACTCATGAGTCGACTCACTCAGGCTCACTCAGACTCAGGTGAAGCCGCGAGACTGAGTCTGAGTGAGTGCGGCTGAGTAATGTGTCGGTGAGTTTGAGTCCGAGTGAGTCCAGTTGAGGAAAGGTTTGGTGAGTCTGAATCCGAGTGAGTCCTCAGAGCAAAATATATTTCTTGAGCGAGTCTGAGTAAGCTCCAATTTCTTTGCTGACCTATGTAGCTGATACGGTCGTGCTGTAACTCCTCTCCCTTTTGTGTGGCGTCCTTATGTGCGCCTTTTTTTTTTTTTAAATGAAGGTAAATTCTGTTTGTTTTCTTATTGCGTGACCGTCTATTTTAAGAACCAACTTTAACGCAACAACTTTGTCAAATCTATGCTGTTGTAAGTTTTTGTGTAACTTTGCTCGCTGCCGATGATGTGCCCGTACATAGCGATGGTGACGACGACGATCCGGGTAGAGGATCAGGCTTTCTTGACATTCTATTCAAGATCAAAAAAGCGTTCACCCCTTCTTTCATTCATTCGTAATACCCCGCGAGGAAGAAAATACAAACGAGAGAACAATACTTCAATAATCAACGTTTCTTGCGCAAACTAACGTAGATGAACGTGATGCATATGTATTTTCTTCCTCGCGGGGTATTACGAATTAATGAAAGAATCAGTGAATGAGTGAACGCTACCGACCGACCGACCGACCGACCGACCGACCGACCGACCTCTCTCTACCAGCGAAGGAAAGAAGTGTAAATTTAAGGGCTCGCTTTCATTTGTTAGACACAATATTAATGAGAACTAACTGTCAAGAAAGTAGGAAAAGCATACGGGATGTTATTTCTTGTAGTTGTAATGCAAATGTGAGGAAAAGTGGACGAACAGATGACTTGCCGCCGGCAGAGACCGAACCTGCGACCTTCGAATAACGTGTCCGACGCGCTACCAACGGAGCCGCCGTAGCTCCGTTGGTAGAGCATATGGGACGCGATATTCGAAGGTCGCAGGTTCGGTCTCTGCCGGCGGCAAGTCATCTTTTCGTCCGCTTTTCTTTCTTCCCATTTACATTACAACTACAAGTAATAACATCCCGTATACTTTCCTTGGCACCATTGTCTGTTCTCATTCATATACTCTCCCTATCAGCGACAGTCTGTGCGTTAAATACAGCGGCAAAAACCGTGACTTGGTCAGGTTTCATGCTGCTCGCGCCCTTGTTCGGCGCGCGGGCGTCCAGAAAGATGAGCCGTCAGGCAAGCCTCAAACTTGCATGTATACTCCCGCTCCGCTTTGCGCGCTCAGTGGATTGAAATGCGAGGCAGCTCCCTGCCCGCCTTGATGGCGGGAGAATTCTTGGCGAGACGTTCGTGTTTCGCCTACACTCCTCGGGAGGGGAGCGGCGCGTAACGGGATTTTGGGGAGCGCATTCTTTATCCCCCCCTGCAGCACCGGGGTAAACAGTGTGAGCGAAAAAAGACGTGTGGCGATTCAGTCGTCATGGCGACGCTCGCTGGCAACGCGGTCCTCTCCCGGAGGTAGAAAAAAGTGGATTCCCACTTGCGCGTGGGTTCATTAGTGCTGCATATAGTGAACTACAACTAGTGCTGGATAATGCCCGGATAATGATGATGAACAGTGGAGCAGGCGTTCGTCGTCGTGAAAAGCCTTTGTCTCTCGCGTTAGCAGCCCTTTATTCGGCGTTTCCATACTTCACCTTGCGCGCTGCCGCAGGTATATCGCAAGCTCTCTCTCTCTCTCTCTCTCTCTATATATATATATATATATATATATATATATATATATATATATATATATATATATGAAAGAGCTCGCAGCGGGCCTACACCCATATACATTGTTGTCCCCATTGTACGCTAACTGTTTCTGATGCATCTGTGATCATCGCTTTCAAGGCCTAATGATAATATAAAAAGAATAATTCAAATCAAATCTTTCTTTTCCACCGTGTAGATACAGATGGAGGAAAACGGAAAAAAAAGCTGCCTATAGGCGGCTTATAGACCACCTGGGGTTCTTTAACGTAGACGGGCCTCGAGCATTTTCACCGCCTTCGAAAATGTAGCCGCCGCCGCTGGGATTCGATGCCGCGACCTGCGGGTCAGCAGTCGAGCCCCTTAACCACTAGACCACCATGGCTTTTTTTCTTTATTGACTAGACCACCATGGCGGGCAAGACCTAATGATGCCTGACTAATAGCTTAGCTAAAAACCGGTCGAGCATTTGGACGTGTCCGACCGTGCGCCGTTCTCGCATTTTGCACGGCACATCGAGCTTTGTTCACACGATTTCTCGCCGCTGTTCATCCTGCTAGCTCAGTGCATGCTTTCAAACGGGGAAAAAGAAAACGACACAACAGGCGTTCTTTCGCGAGAACGTCAAGAGCGCAGTGTCCCGCGAGATCACCGATTGAGCCGTCATTACGCGTAGCGTGATGCATCTTGGTGTATATTAAGCCCGTGTCTGACAACGGATGTCGCCGTGTCAAAAGTGAGCTCCGTTTCCCACAAAGTAGCCGTGGTCTTCCTTTCTTCGTCGTCCTTGTTCCTTTCGCGCTGTTACCTCTGCATGAGTATAGCATGGCACCTCTGCATGAGTACAGCATTTAATGTCCTTCTAAAAGACAGGGAGTGCAAACAAGAAGGAAGTCAAGACACGTCAAACGCCGAATAATAACTGAAGGTATAGCGCATGCGTGAATCAACCGCCGATTAACTAGCGTAAAGATGAATGCCTCAACAGTTATCTTTCACGCGTGCCAGATTGACAGGTTCGCATGTTGCATGGGCATGCGCAGATAAGTTATCGCGCCTTCTTTCTTTTGTGGGCATCTTCTGTTGCGAGTCGGCGTGTGGCGTCTTCACTTCCTTGTTGTGTCCGCATTTGCGCGCCCTGTCTTTTAGAGTTGTTGTCTTAAGGGGGCGTTAGAGGCCTCACGACGTCATGCCGGTTATAGGGTTGAGGCTAGTTGGTCCGTGCTTACAACAGGGGAAAAAAGCATTCTGACAGGGCACGCAAGATGACGAAGGCACGACAACAGCGCTGACTTACGATTGAAAAAATTTTTTCGACGTGTGGGCACATATACACCGTGACAGTCAAAAGACAGAAAGAAAAACAACGTGATTTGGTGCCCCTATCTCTCGTCGACACGCATCACCGCTGAGCGCCACAAACACGTGCTGTGCATATCACCAACGGTTCAAAAAATCTTATTTCTTTTTGTGAAAGGGTCGGAGATGGCATGCTCACACAGTCTTGATACGTTCTGTTCCTGCCGCTTCGATTATTTCTCCAGTCCTATTGTCTTTGTTTCTTGCTATTACTGTTGTTGCGGAAAAGACTGGCTCGCAACCGAGCCTTCATCTTCTGTGTCCTGTCAGAATTTTGCGCTGTTTTTTCCCTGTTATAAGTTATGGTGGTGACATCCGTCTTTTTTTTTTCCCCCCCCCTTTTTTTTTTTGGTCTACAAGTTTCCGCGTTTCTTCAAATCAGATTTAGTCGACAGTACGCACGTCGGCAGGATAACCGCTGGTCATTAAGGGTGAGTGAGTGGATTCCAAGAGATGGCAAACGCGTGAGGGGGAGACAGAAAATTATGTGGGTAGATGAGATTAAGAAGTTTGCAGGTATAACGTGGCAGCAGAAAGCACAGGACCGGGTTGATTGGCGAAACATGGGAGATGTCTTTGCCCTGCAATGGGCGTAGACAGGCTGATGATGATGATGATGCACTATTCTGTTCCACCTGGTCCCTGCGTTTTTTACACTGCATATTCTTTAAGTGTAGAACAGTTGCATGTGACGACAGAAATAATGTCTTCTCCGCCAATCACCTTGAACCACGATGAGTCACGCGCACTGCGAATGCCGTAGCACCTTCATCGCTGCTCTGTATTTTCTTTACAGATATTTGATAACAGGCGTCGACATGCGGACTAGTTAGGTATAAGTTGATGGGCAGTAAAAACCAAACAGAGGAAAAAAAACTTGGTTACATGTGGCTTAACTCAGCTATGCCTGGGTGTACGCAGCGAGAGGTACGGTTAATTTTTTTTGTTTAGCTTGGTTCTCTGTACGGTCACGCTTCTCGAGGCGTTCTTCCTCCGTCTCCTCGGCTCGCTGCCTCCTATTGGTTGGCTTCTTTCAGTCTCTCCGACTCACTTTCCATATCTGCCGACGACTCCCACCGAGCCCCCCCTTCTATAGACTATTTCACGGAGGTGTTTGAGTGCCGCCATATTGGGCTGTTAACTTGACAAGGTGCGTGTTTGGGCTAGTTGGTACTCCATTTGAACAGCTAAATAGCGCAAACTTCAGGGACAAGAGAGTGCGACACACGTGTGTCGCACTCTCTTGTCCCTGAAGTTTGCGCTATTTAGCTGTTCAAATGGGCTGTTAACCTTTCATCTTTAACAACTAATTAAACAAACAGTGTTACGCATGAAAACGGTTGGGTTGGTGCATACGATGTTTCATGACCTTGTTAATTCACGTCGCAATATACGAAAACGTCAGCTTAACAGCCCAAGATGGCGGCGCCCATATGCCTTAGGTAAAATAGTCTATATATACGATGCAACGCCGGCTCCTCCTATGACGTCATGCAAGATGGCGCGGCGAGCGGCGCTGCCAGCTGCGGTGGTTGCTAGGCAGCGGCTCAGCTCGCGGTGCGGCCACCGGCCACAGCGAAACGGCGAGGATACGGCCAGTGCAGCTCTCGCTACAGAACGCTCATACAGAGTGGATGCTACGCAAAATGTAACGGTCGCGAAGCGTGCTGATAGCCAAACCTGGTCATGCGACGACAACGCCGGCACAACAAAAGCCACCGCGACGTGTTTCGCGCGTGTACATCGCTTCACCGAGGCAGGCACAAGGACGCTTTCGTATGGGCTGGTTAGTGTGTACTTGGAACGTAATGCATGGTTGCGCTAAAAGACACGGACGCGGAAGGGATGTACAACCACCCATTTTTTTAACCTGAACGCGCGAGCATCGACCGCCGAGTGTGTAAGCGCCTGTTCCGGGCGTCCTGGTGACCGGTTCCCGGAACAGCTTAGCAGAAGACAGCTTCACAGGACTGTTCATCACAAGTATGCACATGTTTTCGTTCATTTCGCCGCTGTGCTCCGTTAAACGCCGCTTATCGACTGGGCGGTCGACGATCGCGCGTTCAGGTTCAAAAAATGGGCGGCTGTACGCAGGACGGGCGCAAACTTGCAACTTTATTACGGAATGCCAAAGTGAGCCTATATGAACATAAATCGCGTCATCACGTGCCCTCGTTTCGTCCCCATCGTGACACTCATATCACCATGAGGACGCGATTTATGTTCATATATGCTCGCTTTGGAATTCCGTAATAAAGTTGCAAGTCTGCTGCGTACATCTCTTCCTTGTCCGTGTCTTTTAGCGCAACCAGGCATTAAGTTCCAAGGGCACAAGGAGGCAGATGAGCGCAGTGGCGATCGATCGTGTTCTCCGCAATGTTCCCCGGCATCACAGGCCATCCGGACCATGGGGTCATCGTAGAGTGCGCGTCCATTGGCGCATCCGCCTGTGAGGTGGATGTTCTTTGTATCACCAGACTACAGCTAAAATGCGCTATAGAACGCAGATAGCACGACGCGTGCATGCCTGCGTGTCTGCCCGCCCCGCGGACAGTTAAAGGGGCCGCGACACGGTCACCCAACAATTGTTGCTTTCCAGTGAAAACTAGGGGTCTATTATGCCTATACATATATGAAAAGTGGACCATAAAAGTGTATTTCGGTGCAAATCAAGCCCTGGAAGTCGCCGGCCGTAAAGCCCGTTCACCGCCGCCATTTCGCCACGCGCGTGTGGCGTCACGTGCAGCAAGGAGCGGAGCCGTCGTCTTCCACCGAAGCCTCGGCCGCTGCAAATCGTTCCACTTCAGTGCCAAGCTGAAGAAAGCTAATACAGCTGAGGACGGAACAAGAGAGAGAGAGATGAAGGCCGAGGGGTTAACCAGATATCCGGTTTGCGACCCAGCACTGGGCTGGGGAGTAAGGAAGAGGGTGTACAGAGAGAGAGAAGAAAAAAAGAAAATGAAAGGAAAAAAACGCACGCGCACGCAGGATAAAAAACAACACACACAGGAACGGCCTTCTGGCTAAAGTCGTTCAGAAAGGCCGGTCGATCGCAAAACTCGCGGTAGCGCTTGCATGCAGGGCCTTCTTCTGCGACGTTGCGTCCCGTCGATGGCTCAAAATCCTTTCTTCCGACAAAGCTCGGTCATCGAACTTGTTGAGCGCGTTGCAAAGGCATAGTCGCTGGGCACTATCCGTCGCCGTAATGCAGATGCTCGCAGCTGCTTGTCACGGCTCGCGAGTTGACCAGACTCTCAGGCCACTCGCAAGTTTATAAAGATATTCAATTTTAAATTTAACCAAATGCACTAAATTCCGCCAGCGTGTTTGTTAACGCACGAGGATCAACCCACATAAGCGTAGTGAGTGAGGTGCGCGAATATTTGAAGTGCGCGCCATTACAAGAGCTGGAAGCAGACAACGACGACGAAAGTGGCACGAGCGACGCGCTGGAAAGACCAATCGGAGTAAGCCACGGGATGCGCGAGGGCGGGTAGAGAGAAGAAGACGGGCCACGTTCCTCGGGTTCCGGACCCGAGCCTTGGTGTCCAGCCGAGCCCGGAGCAAGCTGCCACGTACTGCCAGCTCATGACGGCGCGTCTGTGACAGGTTCCTTCTTCGAGACGTCCTGAGCCCGTGGACACGCGGAGCTGTCGGGTTTCGGACCCGAGCTCTGGCGTAGGTGTCCGGCCGGGGCGCGGCTACGGCATCGTGCCTGCTCTTCGACCAGCAGCCTGGGAAGACTGTTCCGTCTGCGAGATCCTCTCCGAAACCGGTCACCAACGACTGACCTTGGTGGCTCGTGCCTCACTTTTCCGATGGCTGCATCGTTTAGGACTGTGATTTCTCGGGTTAGTTGTGTAATGTTATTTGGGGTTTTCTTCAGTGTCATGTGCGTTCGTTTTGAGTGTGCGTATTAAATGTTGTGAGCAAACGGCCTCGTCCTTTCGTGGGTGTCTGTGGCGACGTCTCGGACACCCATTGGTTAAGGAACCTGCACGTTGTTTAAAACATCCTAACAACGTAACAATAACACAGATTGTGATCGAGAACTGGGTGCCCCTTTAATAAAACGGAGAGTATCGAGGTTGCTCCTCTAAAGGAGCAACCTCGGTACCTTTACTTCTTAGTGCGCACTATATCTGAAGACATAAATATTACAAAAGAAAAAGTAAGCGGTGGATACTCCCGAAGGGGGCCACTGTCGCAAGAGCACGCAGGCTTCGGCCAATGATTGCAGACGGGCAGTTTGCGTGCACGTTGGTTAGTCGGCAGTCACTGGCGAACCAACGTCATGATTATTCCTCCGCAGTCAGGCTTAGCGTCAAGAGGAACCGCTCTTTCGTTGGAAGTGCTCGCGATGGAAGTTTGCATTTCGTTTCCGCCCCGCACACCTCCGCGCTGCCGACCGCGCAAAGAAGCGGCGCGCGATATTAAAAGCCGCGGATATTGCATTCCCGCAAAGCGAGACGTGTGGCACGCCTCCTCGCGGTACGCAGGGCCGAGTCGGACACCCTCCCGGAAAAAGGAACCACCTGCGTGCATTGCGAATGCGTGAGTCGGAACCAGAAAACTGTATTTCCACAACTTTATGCCGGGTTCACCGCGAAATAATAAAAACAACCCAATAGTGCTCGTATTTGTGGGGCCATTGGAAAAATAGCTGGGCATTACGCGAGGCAGAAGACGGGGCCGATTCGCAATAACCACTCCAACTGCCCATTTATGGCCGTTTCACAAGCATATGCACCGAGTGGTGAGTTCCTTCAAGGACGTATCTTAACGTAAATTTTTCAGCAGTGACTGGACGAAGGTGTTTTTTGATTACATAGAATAGTCGGGAATGCAATAATAATATCTGGGGTTTAACGTCCCAAAACCAAGATATGATTATGAGAGACGCCGTAGTGGAGGGCTCCGGAAATTTCGACCATCTGGTGTTCTTTAACGTGCACTGACATCGCACAGTACACGGGCCTCTACCATTTCGCCTCCATCGAAATGCGACCGCCGCGGCCGGGATTGAACCCGCGACCTTCGGGTCAGCAGCGGGAATGCAATGGCTTTCCCTTCTGAACTACACGACGCTCACAAGCATTTCGTCGCGCAAAAACAGCCATATTTTTGTAGCTTGCACGTGATCTCAAGGATACCTTAATCAATGAGAACTAACAGACAATGATGCGAAGGAAAGTATAGGGGATGTTATTCGTAGTAAGTGTAATGTAAATGTGAAGAAAGAACAGTGGACGAAAAGATAACTTCCCGCTGGCAGGGACCAAACCTGCGACCTTGAAATTCGAAGGTCGCAGCTTCGGTCCCTGCCAACGTCGGCTCGAGCACACCACCCTGTTCGCGGATATGCCTGCCGCTCTTTCTTCTCTCATACGCTGCGTGGTTCTCAAATTCTTATTCTCAAAGTTCTGCCCAGTGTTAATTGCCAACCAGTTTTTGGAAAATACCTTACGTCGCGGTCAAAATGACCCTACTTTACCTTACACAAAATTTTTCACTGCCCTACATTTTACCCTGCGCCTAAAAATAACGCAATGTAACTATAAAAAGGTACAGAACACTTTGCTATACCGCATGGAGTCGCGTAGTGGCGCTGAGATGGGTAGCAGAGGCGTGGCTGTGTGGTAGAACACCTGCTTGCCACGCAGACGGCCCGGGTTCGATCCTCACTCGGACCCGAAAATTTTTATTATTTATTTTATTTGCATCTTTCTCGATTTTTCGGTCACGGACAAGATGATGATTTTTCGCTCACAACCGCCGACGCCGACGCCGACACCGACGCCGGAATTTCTGCGAAACGAGCTCTTAAACGCTATCGCGTTTAATATGCTGTGTCCCGTGAAATGCTAAGAGCCCCTTCCAAATCTTAATACGCTTTCCCGCATGGCACCGATGCACTGCGGCGAAAGTGGATTAAGCAGCGTTCTGCACGGGTTAGAACAAGGCCATGATATTTTCGAACCGCTACCCCCTCTCGCGTGCAAGGCGCGTTCGATCAGACAAAGTAACAGCGGCGCGCGCCCACTGGCCCGGCGACGGCACCGGATATCTATCGGCAAGGCGACGCAACTTCGAGACAAAAAAAAAATGTTTTATGTGCCGTTGCTATGGCAAACAACGTGGTCGCAGCACGTCGAGCTTGTTCGCGCGCGGAAAACACGGCATACGCGGCCAGCCTTTAGTCGCCTTAGTTCCTAACATGCCATAGCCGCGTTTGCTGACTAGGAAATTCACATTTCCCGCGACGCGTTGGTGGCTACGGCAACGCATTTTTGTCTGGAAGGTGCGTCGTCCCGCCGATAGATATCCGCTGCGACCAGCGGACCAATGGGCGCGCGGCGTTGTTACTTTATCCGGTCGATCGCGTCTCGCGAATGCCCTCACCTAATATCTTACACAGTGGTTTAGGGCTAAGGTCTGCACGCCTGGATTGTATTCATGATTGGATTGATTGATGACGCAAACTGCAGAATGGAGCGTTGTGAACTTCGTAAGCCGATTTGAATTGGTGAGCTTAAAAGGTTAAGGTGACGAAGTGAAGCTTCGTCACCTTAACCATTCGCTGAACTTGGTCTTGCGACAAAGCGGCTCCAGGCCTCGCCGAGCCAAACGGAGCCGAAAGAACGAAGATTAGACAAATCCGTGTACTACCCATCATTCCCGTGCTGGCCCGTGCGTTGCAGCTCGCATAGACACTACCGACAGAGTTCCTTCTAGTGTATTATTAGGAAACTCTATGCTTTCATCCACCCATCCACTGTCATCAAAAAAACTTGCACGGTGCTCGCGCACTCACCTAAGATCACTCGAAGGCGAAAGCCACCTTTTTTTGTCGCCATCAACCGGGCTGCCTTCGAAAGATTGACGCATTATCTTTCGCGTCTGCATCATGCTGGTCAGCTGTGAATTAAGAGAGTTGCAGTTTTCTTCAAAGAAACATTTAGTTTTCGGATGCATTTAGGAACGAGGAAGTCGCGTCGATCGTCCACATTTTTCGCTGATCGATTGACGAGCGGAAAGTGGAAATTACCCCAATAAGAAAATTTTATTAGCGCCCTACTACCCCAAGCTGCCCGAAAAATTTTGAAGATACCCTAAAAGTACGGCAATTACCCTACGGTTGGCAGCCCTGGTTCTGCCCCATAAGTCAGCAATGCCAAAATGCAATACTTGTCCACTCCTTGCTTTAGGGACAGAAAACGGTTGTGTGGGCAAAATTAATCATAAATTAATAAACCCATAAAACAACAAACTAAGCATTGCAGGCTACCGAATCAAATAAACAAAATGTACAGGGCATAGAAGGTTTAGAAAGGGACAAGACAACTTTCTAAACCTTTGTAAAACTTTCTACACCTTTCTATGAGCTTTTTAACATTTCGCAATGAATCCACACCAACTTGCCCAAGCGTCAACCCTTTCAAAATGTATAGGACAAGCGTCAAATGCAAATTTTGAAGATTAAAAAAAAAAAAAAAGGTACTATCACCGTTTAGGAAACCACAACCAAGGGAACAAGTCGACAAATGAGCGGATTTTATTCAATCTTATTTATGTCTACTAATACGTGATTCTATACAGCATTCAAAAAGAGTGCTCCACACTCGCCGTCATGGCTCGGTGCTGACTAACACTCCAAGGTTTACGTGCACCCCATAAAGTGGACGGGGGGGATGACCGCCGCTGCAGCTCAGTTGGTATCGGACGCGTTATTCGAAGGTTGGGCCCCTGCCAGCGGCGGTTTATCTTTTCGTCCACATTTTTCTCTTTCCACATTTACATTACAACTGCTACTAATGACATCCCCTATACTCTCCTTGGCATCATTCTCTGTTAGTGATCATTAAAACTGCGTCTAACACGGTAAAACGTACGAGCCCTTAAGGGACTGTACACGCGCTCGCCGCACACCCGCAACGCACGTGGCGGGACACCTGCCGCACGCAAGCGGAGGGCGAAAGAGCGTCGCCAATAGGCTCATTCACCCTCCGCTTGCGGGCGGCAGGGGTCCCGCCACGTGCGGTGCGGGTGTGCGGCGAGCGCGTGAACAGTCCCTAAGCTACCACTTCTTTCCTTCGCGATTTTATACAACACAAACTATATCTATTGATCCACTTGACTTACAAAGTGGATCCACCGAACAAATAGTTTGTGTTGCCGTATAAAATAATGTTTTACTAGGCATAAATAAGACTGAATAAAATCCGCTGATTCGCCGGCTTGTTCCCTTGGTTGTGGTTTCTTGGACGGTGGCAGTACCGTACAGCGGTATAATTTGCTGGTAAAGAGTTGGGAGCGCATCCTTGTTCTTTGGTCAACTCGCACGGTGGTCTAGTGGTTACGGTGCTGAACTGCTGAGCCGCAGGTCGCGGGATCGAACCCCGGCCGCTGCGGCCGCATGTTCGATGGAGGCGAAAGTGCTTCAGGCCCATGTGCTTAGATTTAGGCGCACGTTAAAGAACCCCAGGTAGTCTAAATTTCCGGAGCCCTCCAGTATGGCGTCTCTCACAATCACATCGTGGTTTTGGGACGTTAAACCCCATCAATTATTATTAATATTGTTCTCTGGTGAAGTGCCTTTACCTCCCCAATTAGTATGTGACATGCCGCTTCACCTTTAAATTGACGATGCGGGCTTGTTGGTTGGTCATATATACTTGTACGAGTTGAGCGCACAAAATGACACAGACACACAGGCACCTGTGTGTCTACGCCTCGTGTCCGTACAACTTTAAATTGAGTTTTGAAGTCGCAGAAACTAGGATTACTGAGTGAGTGCTCCCAAACGCAGTCACAGTTGCAGCTCTGTCTTTTCCCCAACGCGAGACGGCGGCGTAGATCGATTGCGTCTCTGCACAACAAGTGACGCGCATCCGAGACGGCTCAAGGCGCGACTCTCCTTCCTTCGCAGGATGGACCAGGGTTGCCGTTGGGTCGATTCGAAAAGGAGCCACAAATCAAGCTAAAAGTAGCCGTCCCATTTTCCGGAGCCCTCCACTACGGCGTCCCTCATAATCGTGTAGTGGTTCTGGCACGTAAAACCCCACGTATTATTAAGTCATTATTAAGTAAACATTAAATGTTGAAGCAGTTTTTCCTTGACTGCAGATCGAATCTTATGGGTAGAGTTTACATAGTATTCGCCCCGAGATCGGACTATAGGCGGCAGCACCGTCACCGCGCTAGTGTGGATAGGCGGCCGGCGGCGCGCATACAAATGTACGCAGCGGCGCTTTTTTGTGAGCGGTGTGAGCCGAGTGTCGGCAAATAAAATGCGCTGACTGCAGCCTACTCGTAATATATATGTCATCCACTGCCGAATGAATGAACGAAGGCTCGCCGAACGTTATTATTACTTTTGAGAGAAATGCAATCTGCCATTGAAAGGGATGTATGCGCTTGGCGACTGTCCGCGTTTTCGCACTATGGCACGTTTCTTGTATTTTTCTTTGTAAGTGTTGAGCTTGTGTCCCGCCTACTTCGCACTGCCTTAGTGCGACTTAATTCATTCTTTGCTTCATGCATGCTGGTCTTGGATACTAAAAATATGAGAAAGAAAGAAATCCCGTATTCTTGGTGGGCAGAAGTAACCGCGAATACGCATCCGCATTTTTTATTATTCAATTTTCGATGAAATGGACGTAGGACAGTTGATAAGCTTATTCAGGAAAACTACGTGGCTGCGGCAGCGCTTGAGCGCGTTTGTTCCTACTCCAATAACAGTATCAAAGGTAAACAGTTCAGCACGCAGCTTTCTTCGATTGATTTTCTACACGACAGTGATGCAACAAAGGTTCGGTTATTTGATGGGACAAAAGCTTTTTTTTTTTTTCAAGCGAATGATGTCCGATCCTTCCGTCAGTCTATGACAACGTCACAAAAGCGCCCAAGACATTGTAAAAAAAAAAAAGAAAGAAAAAAGATGACGGTTTGCGTGAAATTATACGACATAAGTCTGAGGCACACCGTCTGGATTAATTTTGACCATCTGGATTCTTTAAAGCGAACCCAAATCTAAGCACACGGGTGTGTCTGTATAAATTTCGCACAAAGCTAAAATTGCGCTCGGCGACTCAAGTTTAATCACCTCCGTGTCATTCCATTTTCCGTTGTTTTTAAACGACAATTTAAGTACCAAAGTGTCAGAATTAACTAGACAGAAATATTTCGCTGTAGTGGGGACCAGGACGGCACAATAAAAGGTTAATTATCTCGAACACAATCAAAGTTCGTCGCATAAGCCGATATGCCACAGCGCCGCAGATAGACACGTAACAACAATGCAAAACTTCGTTTATCACAGAGTCGCTAAAACGCTGCTTTCACGCAATATTTAATACTCCTCATGTTTGGGACGACGCCCAGTGCACTTTACGATGTGCTTCAACTACAAAGCGGCACCTGCACTGACATGATCCTGGAAGAACGGAGGATACACAGCACTCTCGGCAAGTGCACAAACTGATCTTATTGCAGTGACTGTACAGCCGAGCAAGGTCAAGTGTGTCTGTAGATCGTGCTAGGCAAACGTACAGGCAGTTAAACTTGCGCTAACAGAGCGGGACAAACCGCCCTTTGAGGATGAGCATGGGGTACGCGCACATGCTAGCCTTATGTGGCTAGCAGACGACGTGAGGAGCAATCCACACTAGGCGCGCTTCAGCCAGTGGCCACCAGGCGGCGACTCCGCTCGATCTCGGGGCGAATACGTCCAGCTTCAGACTGCGTAATCTGGTTGAAGGTGAACAGGCGTGTCATTTAGTCGCGGATCTCTCTTTTGGTCTAGTTGACACACACGCTGCGCACCAGAATCAGAAACTTACGCGTAACACCAGCGTGGATGGCGAGAGTACAGAGGCAGCGAGGTTAGCCAATCAGCGATGCCGTACGACGTTGCGCATAAAGGACACGCACACAAGAAGAGACGACGTAACACGCGGGGCGCAAACTTTCAACAATTTGTTTCGGAGCACATGATCCTTTTTATACTTGATGTACATAAATTCGCATGTCCCAAGGAACGCCATCAAACACGTACACAAGCACTAAAAAAAAAAAAGCAATTTCTTCTGCTGACATGCTATAGCCGTTCTATTTAATGACAGGCTGCGCCAGCACGCGAGCAACGTTAAAACACAGTCTGTTGGTTGGTTAGCCATCCATTGCAGAGATTGCGGATGTACACCTATGTTCGAAGAGTTAATCGCTGGAATGAAGCGACGCGTTCGATTTTAGAAGCGCATAAAAATATCTCGCAATTGGAAGATAGGTGCGTCAGAGAAGCTTGTATGGCATTGTCATCCCTCCGTCCGGCGGCGGTCATGCCTCCGTCCACTTCATGGGGTGTATACTTATGGGGCATATATGTGCCCCATGAAGTGGACGGGGGGGATGACCGCCGCTGCAGCTCAGTTGGTAGAACATCGGACGCGTTATTCGAAGCTCGCAGGTCCGGTCCCTGCCGGCGGCAAGTTATTTTTCGTCCACTTTTCTTTCTCACATTTACATTACTACTGATAACATCCCCTTATACTTTCCTCGTTATCATTGTCTGTTAGTTCTCATTAATACTGTGTCCAACAATCAGCGTCGCATTTTATGGCAGTCATTACTGAAGGACGCAACGAAGAAACGGGCGGAATTAAAGGCTAACCTGCGCTGTGGAAGAGAGGCCACAGAGGAATGAAAGGCAGATTGCGACGCTGTGCCTTCAAGATTCGGAGCTGCTCCAAAGTGTGCTCTCACGGCGAACTTTCGGATCCGTGCACCTTCATGCGTGCGTAAGTACATTGAACGCAATTATAGCGAGTGCATTGCAAATGTAGCGACTCTGACGACGTCCCTGCGCGAACGAGACGTGGCTGATCGCCAAACTGTGCACAACTCCATGTACGGTAACTGCTCTGTACTTCGTGGGGAGTATGATAAGGTCGTTGATATACTCCGTCCGTTAGAGCATAATGACGACGTATTCACTCCGCTATGACGGGGTAAATCACTGATAAAACACCCATCTCGGCTAATTCTTGCTTACAGTGTAGCAAAAAGAGAGAAGAAAATTCAAGCTGCCTCGAAGGTCCATCAGTGGGCGTGCGTTGAGAAGACGCTCGGCGGAACGGGGAGTTTTTTTTTTTTTCGTATTTCGTCGATATTAGACGCCATCAGGTCGCGAACGGACTGCGCGGTAAGCGAAATAAAATGAACGAGGATTGCTGGCTCGGGCCTGTAAACATCCTGGACGATAAAGGCAGCGCTTCAGAGTGTGACAGGGGCGACACAGACGAAGCGCAGGTTGTCATGAATTTGCTACCAACTTCGCAGCGCTGCCTCCATCATTCAGCATGTTCCAACTAGCCCCTGCACAAGCTCTTCGGGCCAGTAAACATTGCACGTTCGGCCGCCTTTTCGTCCACTTTCATATCTACGTCACAATTACTACAGCACATTTAAAACGGTACAATTAACGCCTGCTATGGCTTCATAATCCGCTGGTTTTCATTAATGCATGCGCCCAGTAACTCCTCGTAAGAGGCCATTGACTTGGCCGAATCTTGGCACCGTCTGCAAGCATGGGACACGAGGATGCAACTTTCGGTCTTACCTGACAGGTCCCGTCGCACGATTCCTTCGCGCTGTTGTTCTTACAACAACGCCTGCGCACAGATATTACCACAGAGAATGCAAACTATATTCCCAGATCTCCATTTTGTCCTCACAAGCATTAGCGTAAATCAGGGGGGGGTTAAGAGGGTCCTGATTCCCCTTGTGTTTGGAAGAAAAAGATAGTTGAACTACACATGGACACAGAAGACAAGGACGAGCGCAGATTGCGCTCGTCCGTGCCTTCTGTGTCCGTGTGTAGTTTGTGCGCAACCATCTTTTCCTACCAAGTATGAACCAACTCGCCCAGCAGCAAGTTTTATTGAACCCCCTTGTGTTCATGCTGAGGGGGGACCCACCTTGCAAGTGTCCCCCCATTGAGTATCTCTCAAGGGAATCTCTCAGAGATTGAGTGTCTCACAGACTGAGTATCAGAAATTGGGCATCTCAAGCTTCATATATTTGAATTGCCTCACAGTTTCACGTACCGTTTTAAATGCCTGTTTATTTTCTAGTGTGTACCTGTGTTCAGTATCTCTCAGCAGTGCGAGGCTATTGAAACGAGTAGGTTAAAAAAATTGCTGGAGTGGAAGCTACCGCAGTGCGTTGGCAGCAAAAGTGAAGCCAGCTGTTGCCCTCCAAAGATTGCGGGAACATGCCCTTTTCTGGTGGTGCCCACTTAGATATCAAGTGGCTTTGATCTGCTAGTGTGAATGTTGCGTTAATTATAGAATAAAAGATAGTAGTTCTCGACGAAATAACACATCGAGACGAGTATTGAGTCTCCAATAAAATTTGCCAAGCATTCGAGGCTTACTAAGGAAAACTAGTAACACAGACACTTCGAGCAGTATCTGACCCGGAAAAGTTGTCACATTAAATTCGTCGGGCGTGCGAGGAACGCGCGCCGTTTGATTCGCCGGGCGCCGACAGTTTATCACGAAAATATGGCGGCCACAGCCGCCATATTTTCGTGGGCACGGCTTCGCTCCTTGGCAATAATTTCCACTCCAGCAACTTTTTTTAAAAGCCTCCTTGTAATGAAATCGCAATTGCCACTGCACCGGTTCCGGGGAAGACTCAATAGAACAATGCGACTGCGTTTGCTGGGACCCCGTGACCGAGTATTGTTTATTGGGTTCCTGCGATACAGCCTTCCTGCAATATCCAATACTTGCAAAACGAACCTGCGCACGATCCAAAGCATCCAAGCCCAAGCTCTTAGGATATGCCTTGGTTTACCACGCTGTGCATCAACCGCTGAAACCATCGCGATTGCTCAGGATTATTCAATCACGACGCACATTACCGTTGAGAGCATGCGTACCTACCTCAGGCCATATGCCAGGAACCCCTCCCACCACCTGGCGAGCCTCGCGGCTGAAAGGCCCCGTACGCCATTCAGTACAACTGTCGATGCCCATCGTGCATCGTTTACAACAGGGTATGCGCCTGCGGAGAAGCCGGACTTTCCTCCGTCGTGCTTGTACCTTCCACAAGTGCGTCTCGAAATTCCAGGACTGCAGAAGAAATCAGCTTTACCTGCCCCAGCACTAAAGCAACTGAGCCTATTTTTCTTGCACGAAGCCTACAACAACCACGTGCACATCTACACCGACGGGTCGACCACTGTGTCCAGTTCTGGTGGTGATACCAGCGCGAGAAGTAACACTAAGGCTCAAACTATCCCACGTAACAACATCTACGGCGGCAGAACTTGCGGCTCTGCGTTGTGCCCTAGAGTACATCCATTCTGAGAGACCGTGCAAATGGGCTGTTTTCTGCGACTCGAAACCGGCGTTACAGTGTGTGCGGTCAGCTCTCCGACGCGGATGCCACGAACAGCTGACATACGAAATTCTCAGCATCCATCACCGCGTCAAAGAAAAAGGCCACGAGATTGACTTTCAGTGGCTACCTGGTCACTGCGGGATCAGTGGCAATGTTTCTGCAGACAACGCGGCTCGTACATCGCATGAACAAGAGACTACCGTTCCAATTCCTCTTTCTAGGACAGACGCTGCTAGGCAGCTTCGTCACCTGGCTCGTAGTCTATGCTTGGCGGAGTGGAACACGCCAAGCACAAGACACACTCGACTACACCAAATCAACCCGAACGCTGGAACTCCGACCTCCAGCCGGACTTCGTCGGCGTGAAGCCTCACTTCTTTGTCAGCTTTGGTTGGGGGTGGCCTTTACGAAAGCATACACGACATTAATTGGAGTGACCGACAGTTCGACATGCGAGGTCTGCGGCACCGAGGAAGACGTTGGTCATCTATTATGCCGCTGCCCCCCGATTTGCCTCTGAAAGACGAACGCTTTCTGATGTGATGCGACGACTGGACGATCGGCCGCTCTCCGTGCAGATGCTGCTGGAGTACCGTCCCCATCGCTCGTCGGCCAACAAGGCAGTTAAAGCGCTATTGGGTTTCTTAAGGACCACGGGCCTTTGTGAACGTCTGTGACGATTGTGCAGTGCCAACGCCACAGAAGTGTCTGCGTATTTGTTGATCATTTCCTTTTTTTTTCTTCTTGTGGTGCTTTCTCGCTGTCTCTCTCATCTTTCTACTCCCCTTTCCCTTTTCCCCCCAGTGTAGGGTAGCCAACCGGACTGCTGTCTGGTTAACCTCCCTGCCTTCTCCCTTTTGTATTCCTTCCTTCCTTCCTACTTCAAAGCATGATCTTAATTTTTGCATAAATAAAAATAAAACCTATATTTAGAAAAGCAAAATGGTCGCCATGGCAAAATGTCCCCCCCCCCCCCCCCCCCCGTGATCTTTCTGGATTTAAGCCGCTGTTCACACGCACGCGGCATCTTAACCACAGAACGAGCGGTGCGTCTGTCGCTTACTGAAATCCGACTTTCGATTCTGATGGTAATATTGCTCAAACACCCCGTAAATGCAGGAGCTCCACCGCTAGAGGCGAAACCGCCCGTTCGTCAAACTGTTCGAGCGAGACGGCGGTGAGAACACGGCGACTCGCCAGAAGCGTCCACCAGTCGAGTCCTCGCTCACCGTGGCTTCGTTTTTTGTTTCTTTTTCATTTTTTAATTTTTTTTCCTTTCAACCCTTCACACGGTGGACGTGTGCGGTCAGACGAGAGAGACCGGTTTCTCATCGTCTCAAACGTCATTTGACAAGGCTTTGCACTTTGCTCGCCCGCGCCTACAAACTACACCCACCGTAACAGAGTGAAAAAATTAATCCGCGTTTGCTGCTGGTGTTTTCGTGGACAGCGTCTAGGGAAAAACATAAAAGCGAACAAGGATGACGTGTTCTGATTCGCGCCATATCTATTGCGAGCATCGCAGCCACAAGGAAAATACTGAAGAACGCTGGGACGCAGCTCTACGCAGTCCGACATTGCAGGGACGGGCAGTCCAACGGGCCCGCGAAGCGGCCGAAAGGATCTTTCGGTCCCAACGTGGGAGCGGCCCGCTTCGGGCTAGGACACTAGCGCGACCTATTGGACCCTAATAAAGTTCGTTCAACCATACATCCATCGCAGCCACTTGTACAACTTGGACACGCCACTCGGTCCACACACTCTTTGGTGCGTTTGCAAGCGTCGCTACATGCAGCGCTATATGCACAAACTGTTACGTATTAGCGCGGCGGGCCACTCTTTAATAGCCGAGACATCAAGGCATGTAATACCACACAAGGTCTCGCAAGATATACTATAATAATAATAATAATAATAATAATAATAATAATAATAATAATAATAATAATAATAATAATAATAATAATAATAATAATAATAATAATAATAATAATACCTGGGGTTTCACGTCCCAAAACCACGATATGATTATGAGAGACGCCGTAGTGGAGGGCTCCGGTACTTTGGACCCCCCTGGGCTTGCTTAACGTGCACTGACAACACGAGCCTCAGGCATTTCGCCTACATCGAAATGTGAACGCCGCTGCCGATATCGAACCCGCGACCTTCGGTTCAGCAACCGAGAGACAAGGATTTGCACTGATGACGTGTTCTGATTCGCGCTATAAATGGTGCGAGCATCGCAACAACTTGTACAACTTGAACACGCCCCTCAGTCCACACACACAGTTTGGTGCGTCCGCAAGCGTCGCTACATGTATACACGAACTGTCACGTGTTAACGCAGCGAGCCACTTGTTATTAGCCGACACGAGGACGTCAAAGCACGTGATACTACACAAGCTGCTGCGAGCTCTAGAATAAAAAGCTTTAAACTACAAAATTGTTCCAAGACAAATTGGTCAGCCACACGGAGTAGTGTTATCAGAAGGAAATAAACGCAAAATTACAAAGTAAGAAGTGTCGATGAACTTCATACAGTGCAGTGAGTAGCAAAAACGCAGGCTTTGTACAACAAGCCACGAATGCTCGAGGCCCGCTGTACTTATATTTAGGTGCACGTTGAAGAACCCCAGGTGGTCGAAATTTCCGGAGCCTTCCACTACGTCCTAATCATATCGTGCTTTTGGGACGTGAACTCCGAATTATTATTATTATTATTATTACTATTACTATTATTATTATTATTATTATTATTATTATTACTATACTTTCCACGGTTTCATTGTCACTGGGGTGTGCATGACAATGAAGGCAACGAGCCCTAGATCCCTTCCTTAGTTCCTCGATCTTCCCACGGGGTGTTTTACGCGCATGCGCTGTAACTTGCTTGAAGGGGCCTGCGCGACCCAGACGTAATCATTCAACACTCTTTCCAAAGCCTGGCTGACGCCGTGTGCATACGGCATGGCTGGCTCTTCTTTATTTATTCTTTCTTTTTTTTTAAAGCGCGGAGCACTTTAGGGGCCCGGGCTGTCGTATGCTGTCATCGCTTGGCGTAACGCAGGCAAAACCACGCATAAAAATTGAAAAAAAGAGAGGAAGCAAGTAGAAAGCGAGAAAAGCCTGGAAGAAAGAGAGACCGAGAAGAACTGGGAAAGAGAACAACGAAGGAAGAGAAACAAAGAAGGCTGATCCTTCACACTTGGCACTTGTAGGGCGAAGCTGCCTTAGGTGTGTGCGTGCGTGCGTGTGTGTGTGGCGCTGAAGCACGACGTTTCGGCTCCCTGTGCACACTTGAGGGAGGTAACCGTTACTGGACAAGGCTTCGATCATCGGGATCACTGCGCCTCTCGAACGAAGACGGAAAGCGCGATCGAGCCGAGACGACACCATTCGGCTGCGCAGAAAGAAAATCGTGGCCCCGCGTGGTTGGGCCTTCGAGAGACGGCGGCTGTGGTGAAAGTTTTGTCTGTACTCGAGATGAGTTAATTGTTGGGCTTGTCGGTCGTCCGTAACAAGCTCAATCATATTAGCGCGAAATAAAAACAGACCAATAACACGAGAAAAAAGACACCTTCTCGCTTGTTTTTATTTTGCGCTAACACACGTCACTGAAACCGCCATTCTGCTGCACCGCATGGCAAGGTTTGTGACGTCACGCGTTCATGTTATGCTTCTATCGCCTGCAATAAGTCCTTTCGTTTTTGGCGGACAGAGGCGAACAAAGTTCTGGCCACATCGTATTAAAGCAGGTCCTGCGCGATGTGCTGCCTCATCGAGGCCACCATGTTGGTGAACCACTACGTTTGGAGCCATGACGTAACGTGCAATTTTTACAACAGCGTACGCTAAGTTATTCAGGATTTTAGTCTGTCCGGCACACCGCTTTACGCAAAATTCTTTGCATGTACCGAAATACCGGGTGTGAACGGCGCATGCGCGCGATCGGGAAACATGGCCGCGGCGCCGAAAAGGAGCCACGATACCCAATTTTCTATCATAAGCTGTGTTATGCGGGTTAATCCTAGCGCATTCACAAATAAGCTGGCGAAACTATAACACACTTGGTCGAGCACTTAATTTATTGAATATTTTTATAAAGACGCTTGAGGCCTGAGAGTCGGGCAACACTGGCACACTCGCGAGCCGTGACGTAACAAGCAGCTATAGCTGTGCGAAAGTCTGCGTTGTAGCGCGTGAAATGGAGATATTCTAGCTATCTTCAGTTCGGCACTGAAATTTAACGATTTGCGGCGGCTGAAACTTTGGTAGAAGACGACAGTTCCGCTGCTCGCTGTACATCAAGTCACACGCGCCATGGCAAAATGGCGGTCGCCGCCGGTGGGCGGGGTGTACAGCCGGCGACTCCTGTTTTTACTGAAATATTCTTTCAGGACCCGCATTTGTATAGGCATCCTCTACTTCTAGTTTTCGCTGGAAACCACAAATTGTTGGGTGGTTGTGTCATGGCCCCTTTAACGAAAAAAGCGTCCGCCTCAGGTCTATCAAGTGGCCGTCGTTAGCTCTGTAGCTTCCAATTAAGGCTTTCATTCGCTTGCGATTCGACAGCAAAGTATTTGTGTCGATTCGGCATTATTCTCGGCAGACTTACTCAAGTATTCGACGCTGTAGGCTTAGCGATTGGCGCACCCGAAATCTCGGAGGACATAGATTGCGAGTTTGTTAGTTGTCTTTTATCCTCCATAGATGGCACCACTTGACGTTGTGGCGGACACGGGACACGCTATCCGGTTTTACGCTACGCCTTTGCGTCACCGGACAGACTAAAGAACTATAACGGGGGGCCCGCAAGAGCAGTGGCGACGAACGCTAACGCAAAGCTTTGCGCGCGCTATTCTAAAACTACCTAATATGTCTCAGCTTTATCTGTACGATCCACAAAAAGGAAATCCGTCGACGGTGCATTACTTGAGCCTTTCGACGAAATGCGCCAGGCTTAAGTTATTCCAGATAGCGGGCACAGTAAAAATCGAAGGACACTGTAAATTCCAAAGTGAGTTCGGCGGAAGCCTGTGTCTTTTTTTTAATGTTTCTTTGTTTTTCTTCCACACTCAGCAATCACGTGATTAATGAGATAATGTAAGAGGCGGGCAGGGCACGGACGGACGTACGCCGCGAGTATGAGGCCTTAATTCTGCGAACGTACCCCGTGAAAAGGTGAACGGTTAAATCCAGCATCGGTTTTAAGGTCAAGTTTGTGCCATAAATTGCTGGCGCAGGGCCGTTACTTTCGGGTGGCGCAAACTGGAAGACACTGTAGTTTCGGCCTTCCAGTCGGATAGTCAAGGACCTGAAGCGTGCATTTTCGAGACCCACTCAGCCAAGACAACGCTCCCTTTATCCGCTCGGAGAATAAAGGCGCGTTCACACCGAGCGCGGATCCGGGAAGCGGAGGCGGATTATACGCGACCGCAGAAAACGCGCGGCCCCGGATCGCGCCCGGACCGATTTTCTGCGCTAGGAAAAGTCGGCCGCTTGGCCGCAGCCAATCAGGACCCGAGATGGCGACAGGTCCACCGTGGACTGGCGGATTGCTCCGCCACCGCGGCAGAGCGCTGGCAGAAGGCAACGCGGTCGGTCTGAACAGCCGCGCGCCCTCGCTGCCTCTCCGCTTTGAAAATCCGCTTGCGTGCTCCACGTTCGGTGTGAACGTGCCCTAATTATATTGCCACGCACGATTCTTTTGCTACTTTATATACGCGTTCCGTTACACGTATAAGCACTGGCTGGAGCAAACTGCGCCGGAATGTCTGGGAACCTTCCAGATTATTTGAGCATCTTCTGATAGGCCTGTCCGCCACGGTGGAGCAGTGGCTAAGGTGCTCGGCTGCTGACCCGAAGGTCGCGGGTTCTATCCAGGCCGCGGCGGTCCCATTTCGGTGGAGGTGAAATGGTTCTTCCTTGTCCTTTTTTGCGCTGGTGTCACATAATGGACCACCAACTTGCCCAAAAATTTGCTCTCTTAAGTACAACCCCAGATATTAGGGACTTTTAGCTTGTACGTATACTTTTTAACGTTACCGTGTTACCGGAATACCGGATTGCGTTTACCGTGTTATTACCAGAACGCGTGTTTTTCAAAGTTTTAGCTCCCCATAAGTAAAAGTTTACGTACGTACGTAAACGTACACCTTTACGTTTGCGTAAACCATAAATGGTGACGATAACTGCATTTAAACTACGTTTAACTTAAATAGGATTGAATCACCATTGCGGCAAAATCACGAGAGGTTTTTTATCGTGTACAATATCCTCGTATGCGCGAAGAAGTGAAGAAATACAAGGTTACCGGACGATGGTGTCGACATCTTGTGTCACTTGCTTGTGTCGTCTTTGCTGCGTCTGCTAACTATGTTGGAGTTGAGGCTCTTGTTCAGAGTTCCAGCTTGTGCGTGGCTCTTGCACGCAACCGATTTGTTAGAGGGACCGAGAACATGCTTTCATGAGACTGGCGTCGTCTTCCTTGATTTCCGGCGGTGACACTGTTGGAAAAATGTCAGTGGTGGCGGCACGTAATTAGATGTTCGTTTTCCAGTCTGTTGATAGGGGACTCCGCTTGCATGACACGCACCTGCCCGAGCACGACGTCTCTTCCGATCTGAGCATTCACCAGAATCGAGAGCCGCAGTCATTTCGGTAGAAGACGGTAGCTTTTGGAGCGAAAATTTAACTGAAGGCGAGTATCCTAGTCTTGCCTTTTGGTTGACAAATTTTAGGTATGCCTGTGATGGTTGAGGAGCCGTGCTTCTTGCGAGGATTCGCATAATACAGAGTTGCACCGAAACCCGTCTGTCGAGGAATGAGCACACTCGAAATGTACACACGCGCCCTGCACGCCATCCCTGCGGTACACGTAAGCAAGAGGCGTTTGCTTTCGATCAAGAGGGACCCCGAAACATCAAGTTTTCTTCCAATACATTTCACCTCTTGGCCAGCCACCCAGTCCTGACTCTTGTTTTTAGTCGTTACTATCACCACAAGAACCCCATCACAGCATGCATGCTCTGTATTTGTGCTCGCAGGGGTCCCCCCTCAGTTGTCCTAACAGGGGGTGCTGGCACAGGTTCTTTTTTTTTTGGGGGGGGGGGGGGGAGGGAGGGATACCGCCCCCCTCTGGATCCGCCACTGCTCTTGGCGAGCGTCGGTTGTGTTTCACTGCGTTCACTCCTCGCCATGGACGGGTTTCCGTCCAATCACTTTGCGAGGTGCTGGATAAACTCACACTGTTTGTGGCAATGCAAACCTGCAGCGGGCCGAACTGAAGATGAAGCCGTTTGCGCTGTTTTTCTGGTGCGAGCACCACGTAGAATATTGGCAGAGGCTGACAACCAGGAATAGCGTCCATTACACAAAAACACGAGAGTTCGCAATGAAGAATCAACGTAGCGTCGCTCTGGCGAGGCAACACCGGGGTCTGGTTAGCGCGTGCCGTCTGCTCTCGAGAGCATTGCTCTGACGGAATTCGTCAGAGTATAATGCTCCCACGAATTCCGCCTGCTTTGCACACGGCTCGCCACTGGACGGCGCAGGCGGCAATTGCGTATACGGACGGTCCGTATACTTTTGCTCACGGGTGTACTACATGCAAATAAAAAACAAAAAAAAAAACGCTCTTCTTTCGGAGTGAAGACGTTTCGAAAACTGTTTTTTGCTCTTTCGCAGTTCCCGATGCGCGTCGCGGGAAGTACTTGGCATCGTTCTCGCTCGGTTTTCGAGTTCGCTCAGAAAGCACCTTCGAGTGGGAGAAGAAATTCACTTTATCCGTTCCAGCATCGGTTGGCACGAGGAGTTTAAACACAACACAGAAACAGGCGGCCGCCAGAGAGCAGAGCTTAGAAAAAGAAGAAGAAAGACGGGGGGGAAAAGCGGTTCGATATTCGGGCTCTCGGGTGATGGCAGTAACGATAGCACCCAAGGAATTTCCTTCGTCATTCCCCTCCACACCCGCGTTCAAGGCGGCCGTCAGGCGTTTTCTGTTGGCGCTGATGCAGGCGCGCCTTTGTTCTAGGCTATTCCGGCCTGTAACGACGCGCCTTTGAAAAACGGGCCTGGACCCACAGACGCGCCGCTAAAATATTGCGTCAGCTACGACGTCGGAGAGCTGAAACAGTGCGATCGGTCAGTACGTAAAACGGCGCGAGTGTTTCGTTCGTAGTTATATTTACGGTAACTTGAGCGCCCTGTTTTTCTCAGGTTTCTCGTCAGTGCTGCACTCTGCACAGAGTCCCGTCGAAATAAGAAAAAAAAAAAGGCAGAAGTTGAGGGGAAGATGGAAGCTTGAAAAATTCGTGAGCAAGCTTGGCTGTGTGCTGCAGCCGACGTTTCGGCAAGTGGACTCTGCTCCTACAAACCCGATACCAGTTTCAAACTCGAAGAAGGCAAGTCCGATTGCCGAAACGTCGGCTACAGCGCACAGCCCGTGTTCACGAATTTCGCATCCCATC
Source organism: Rhipicephalus appendiculatus (assembly GCA_030522465.1). NCBI lineage: Eukaryota > Metazoa > Arthropoda > Arachnida > Ixodida > Ixodidae > Rhipicephalus > Rhipicephalus appendiculatus. The sequence goes on along the minus strand of JALIZH010032979.1, from coordinate 2,126,090 downwards.
GAAATAGCATCACTTGAAAGTTGGAAAGGAGTGGAAATTTAAGGGCTCGATTTTCTTCGTTTCACTTAACGTCCGATATCAGAGTGTGCGAACATTTTCTGGTTCCCTTACACGTATCTGCACTCGAAAGTGTGCAGCGTAGAGCAGCTCGATTCATTTACAACCGACACCGGCGCACAGATTCACCTACTGAATTATTGCGACGCGCTGGGCTCGCCCCTTTATCCAGCACATCGAAGCTTCACTGTCTAAAGTTTCTTTACTTACTTTTGCACAATTCATTCAAGATTAAAGCATCTGACTACATCAATATAAGGCATTCCAGGATCACCCGACACAAACACTCACTCACTCTTGATGAATTATTTTGCAGCAGCAAAACTTGTTTTTATTCCTTTTTCCCGTTATCGGTGCGTGCGTGGAATGTGCTGCAGTCGGGTACAACTTTAGAAGACGGGAGAGGCCCCGCCCAGATGACAGAAGCACAGCAGCCGACTAAAGAAATATATAGTCCCGCTCAAAAAGTTGACTGCTTCTAAAACGCGTATTTGTCGGTATACATAAGATCTGTGTATCTTGACAAGGGCTTCGGTAAAACTGTCATGATTAGCACATGCCAGATCGCGAGAGAAAAATAACTCCGTGCCTTCTACAACGCTGTGCGTCGTCTGCTGCGGAGCAAGATCGACGGCACCGGGCGTGTAATTATAAAGCAGTCGCTGGCTTAATAGCATAAGATTCATATATACTTTCTGTGTGTTTGCACAAGCTTTTCTTTTTTTAATGTGTTAGGCTTAATGCGAAACAGAAGAGCACTAAGAAACGGGGACATAGACAAGAGGCACACAGGACAGGCGCTCAACTTCAACTGCGGTCGGTTTCGCATCAAGTATGAACCAAACACACATCATGTTAGGCTTACTTTTTATTTTATTTATTTTTTTTTCGGTTGCGATCTCGTGAGTTCGCGCAAGGCATTCTGTGCCAGTTTTCCGCCATGGAGTCGTCTGGCACTGAGCCACTCGACGAAGCATAGCGGCTTCTTATTAACGAAAGAACAGCCCTTATTAGGGCTACCAAATTTTTGCCGGTGGGTTCGCAACAGCCAACCATCCATTCCGTGACCTCTCAAATAAATAAGCAGTTCCATTTATGGCGTATTCCTTATAATAGAAGCTCAATTCTGATAAGCAACGTCCTGCACACATCGTGCTCGATTTAAGAAGTGGCGTAGAAACACACTTCAATGCTGGCGTATCTGAATTGAAACACATTTGTTAACCCTGGGGAGCTATAGCTAGCTATTCTCGATGTGTCCACCTAGTGGACATATCCACTTCGGTGGAGCGCATTCAGTTACTCGAAAAAGCGGCGAGCCGTGACGTCACGGCACTCTTGACCACGGCGACGCACCGAACCCGCCAGCACATTCCCAGCGTAAAGAGAAAGAAAGTGGACGAAATGTGCAGTAACGGTACACTTAAACGCACTTGACAAGTCTGATTTTGCGTATATGAACGTGTTCAGATGTTTGAGAACGATGCAGGGAATCGACCTTGCAGGTGCGTCAGGCGGGCAGCCGCGTTAAACCTATTCAAGGATTAACGTGATTACAATTCATGCACGACCTCTGAGATGTGCGTCCGAAAGCGGATCTCTGGGGACAGCATTTGTTGCGGCGAAACGCATTCCGTCTTTCTCATTTGTGTCGAGTTGTGAAAGCTGCGCGGCGTCAAAATGACATTGCGGAAGAAAGACCGGAAACAGGCGACGCGCTGCTCGCCGAGCTCCAGCCAATCAGTGGACGCCGAAGTGGACACCGCGAGAATCGCGCCCCTGATTATCGTTGGCGAGCTCAAAATGCTCATTCGGGCAGCTAGACGCTCGGCAATCTCATCACACCGCTGCCCACAATCGGTCGTTTGCGCGCTGAGCTGGCAGCAACCATGGCAGCATGTTCTCCGTCACCGGCCGGCCGTCTCATGACGTCACCTGAAGTGCGCGCCCATTGGTGGAGGCTCGTGTGCCTTTGAGGGAAAAATGCCGCTGCCTTCTAAAGTTGTGCCCGACTCAACTGTGTTGTAAACGACAGAACAAAAATTTTTAGAAATCCCCGAGCTGTCCATTACAACATCGATCTAGATGCTTTACATTGACAGACTGATTCCTAAATAAATAATTTTCTGCTTGTTTGATGCTGTAACCTATGTCTGTAACATATTTGGAACCTATGATGCTGTAACTTAAGTCGTAACCTATGTATATTTTCTATGTTTAACATGTATGCTATTAGCTGCTTATTTATGCCAAGTCACCTATGAATAAATTGTACTTCCATTTGCAGTGTAAAATTTCTGTGTCTTTGTTTATACCTTGACTCTAAATGAACCCCACCCCAGTAAAAACCCCATTTGGGGTTGACAGTATACTGACATAAATAAAAATAAATATTATTGAGAACGGCACTGATTCGACTCCCAGATTTAACCGAACATATATATCCTATAAAGTGGACGGAGGGATCACCGCCGCTGCAGCTCAGATTCGAAGGTCGCAGGTTCGCTCCTTGCCAGTGGCAAGTTATCTTTTCGTCCACTTTTCTTTCTTCACATTTTACGTTACAATAACTACCATCCCCTACACTTTCCTTGCAATCATTGTCTGTTAGTTCTCATTAATTACTTTAAAGTAAGCGCACACGTCATTCTTGCCCTAAATTACTGCAAAGAAACGCGTGCTGTCATGTCGCTACACTCAGTACATTCAACTAGTCCGCCGCGGTGGTATAGCGGTTAGGGTGCTCGGCTGCTGACCCGAAGGTCGCGGGTTCGATCCCGGCCGCGGCGGTCGCATTTCGATGGAGGCGAAATGGTAGAGGCCCGTGTACTGCGCGATGTCAGTGCACGTTAAAGAACACCAGATGGTCGAAATTTCCGGAGCCCTCCACTACGGCGTCTCTCATAATCATATCGTGGTTCTGGGACGTTAAACCCCAGATATTATTATTGTTATTATCAGTACATTCAACTAAAGTTGCACGGCGGGGTTGTTGGCGATCCATAGCTCCAGACGTGCAGCGCATCCATACAAGAAGAGACAAAGCAAAAGACGTGTCTTTCGCTTTGTCCCGTTTTGGAAGCGCTACACTAAAGATAACAGAGCTGAGAAAGTCGATTAGCTTGCGTAAAGATGAAATCTGGGGCGCGATTCTCGATGGGCCCAGGGTTCGGCAACACGCGTGGCAGTATTATGCGGCCCCCCTTGCACGGCGTCAAACCCGACTCGGCATTTCTGACCTGAAACGGGATTTTCACTCGTAACCTCAGCTTCACTGCAACTTTGTGACGTGCTCGCTGAACATAAACCTGATTCCAGTTTTACAAGTTAGACTCGATTAGCTGAATTTTTACGCATGCCATGCCCCCCCGCTGCGTCAAGCAACTTGGCCCTCCGCCTGAAAAGGTTGCCGAGCTCTTGTCTAGTGGATCATCCACTTCGGCGGAGCACGTTGAATTACTCGAAAACACGGCGAATCAATCAATCAATCAATCAATCAATCAATCAATCTATCTATCTATCTATCTATCTATCTATCTATCTATCTATATCTATCTATCTATCTATCTATCTATCTATCTATCTATCTATCTATCTATCTATCTATCTATCTATCTATCTATCTATCTATCTATCTATCTATCTATCTATCTATCTATCTATCTATCTATCTATCTATCTATCTATCTATCTATCTATCTATCTATCTATCTATCTATCTATCTATCTATCTATCATCTATCTATCTATCTATCTATCTATCTGCCTGCCTGCCTGCCTGCCTGCCTGCCTGCCTTGCCTTGCCTTGCCTTGCCTTGCCTTGCCTTGCCTTGCCTTGCCCTGCCCTGCCCTGCCCTGCCCTGCCCTGCCCTGCCCTGCCCTGCCTACCTACCTACCTACCTCTGGGTGCTCTCGTGATCGCTTCTTTAACTTGGTGTAGACCACAAAATTTGTATGGGAGGGTAAGAGGTATCGACGAATATGTCTGGCTGGTCATTACATGAATAACGGGAAAATCCTGTCGCATGCGTCGTCAAACTCTTTCAGCAGACACGTGTGGCAGATACCAGTAAACCACGGGCCGCGGTATGCGGGTATTGTTACGAATGGGGTTGCGTGGCCGGTGCGAACGCGTGCGGGTGTCGTGCTCGGAGCAGTCATCAGGACAAGTTGGAAGACGGAAAATACTTTATACAGAGTATTTACAAGTTGACGGTCTTCGTGAACAGACTGAACAGGCACGGCGCTCCTCGATGCGCCGGATTAAATGTGAAGGTGGGGCTCCACCCCCATACCCTCCTCTCCACGCGGTGGCCAAGAGTCCGCCAATCCTGCACCAGCTGCTGGTGCACAATAGTGACCACGTCTGCCTCCAAGGGTCAGTACCTGGTCGATGACGAAGGACCACGAGACTGGGGATAGACCACTCTGGTGACGCTGTTGGGAAACGGTGGCTTGTTGACAGCGCCTGTCGCAACAGGGTGGGGTAAGACCGGCCCGGCGAAATCAGCAAGGCGTCGGCAAGGGTGCGGCCCAACAACAACGTGCGCGGGGCTTTATTGTTCCTCCCGCTCTGGCATGTGGACTTGCAGTCGCGTAGAACGACGACCGGAATCGGTACTGGCCGGCAAGGGCGTGGCACAACAGTATGCGCTTAGTATGCGCCACAGGCACGAAGCAAGAATTCTCGAGGAGGAGGCGAAACTGCACTCGCTCGGGCGTCCTTATAAAGTCACGAAATCGGGCACAGCACTGACGCGCCCTCTGTCCAGAGAGTCCGCTAGCGGAGACGGAAAAACGCGCGTGCCGATCTCACCGCGCTCTCCGACGAAGCTCACCGGCTGCAAATTTTAGCGCGACAGCGTTAAAGAGCTCGTTTCGCAGAAATGCTGGGGTTGGCGTCGTTGGTTGTGAGCGAAAAATCAGCGTTGTCCGTGACCGCAAACTCGAGAAAGATGCAAATAAAATAAGAACTACCGGCACAGGGCACCGTATTACGCCTTTCAGCCTCGCGGACTCCGGTGCTTGTTTCTTCATAGTTCAGTGCAGTGAACTCATGGGAAGAGGAGGTTACGGGACACACAACCTTAATTTCTGCACCCTTGCAAGCAGCGGGCATGTTTCTACGTCGAGCCACCGAAGATCTGTCCTTGCATGTTTGCCGCAGTACACGTCAGGTCCAGTTCGTTTTCTTTTTTTCGAACAGCACACAAGTAGCTGGGACAGCGCGAAAAGTTTGAAGGCACGGCGTCTGCAGGGGTGCAACAGCCGAAATAGAATTTGGAGCAATTTTTGGAGCAGCAAAATGTTACTTTTGGAACACTAAAATCCAAATTTGGAGCAGGTTACAAGGAAAGAAAACATCCATTCTTTATCACGAAAGACCAAATTTGGAGCAGTATAAGAAAGGCTGCACTGCTATTTCAATAAAAGTAGTATTTCGAACCACCCCACTGAACAAACAATTATAAAGTCCACATTAGCATTTGTCGCACCTGTTACATCCTTTGACAGACCCTACGAATTCAAATGTGGCTGCCAAGCTGGCGACCTTGAAATTCGGGGGGATTCGTAAAACTGAGGAGGAGGGGTGGAGAAAAAGAAACTGGCGCACGGTTTGTTAGTTTTTTTTAGGGCTGCAGAAATGTCATATACTACTCCAAATGATTGCCAGTAACTTTTTAGGCGTGAGCGACCATACTAGTACTCACAAGTATGCGGCGTATACACGCATGAGTAATTGAACAAAATGTGCTGCCCCGTGACTAGTGCTAACAGCCCCTTCCAAATCTTAATACGCTTTTCCGCAGGGCACCGGTGTACCGCGGCGAAGGTGGCTTAAGCAGCGTTCTGCACGGGTTAGAACAAGGCCAAGGAAATTTTCGAACACCGGCTACAGACACCCCACCCCCCCCTTTTTTTTTTCTTTCACGATGGGGTTAGGTTTAGGTCACAAGTTCTCGGCTCGCTTGCAAGGCGCGTTCGACCAGATAAAGTAACAACGGCGCGTGCCCGTTGGCCCGGCGACGGTACCGGACATCTATTGCCGGGACGACGCAACTTCAAGACAGCAAAATGTTTTATGTGCCGTTGCTATGGCAACCAATGTGGTCGCCGGCAACGCCGGTGTTCGCAGCACGTAGTTTGTTCGCGCGCGGAAAACGCGGCATACGCTTCCTGCTTTAGTTGCTAACATGGCATAGCCGCGTTTGCTGACTAGGAAATTCATATTTCCCGCGAAGCGTTAGTGGCTATACGGCAACGCATTTTTGTCTTGAAGTTACGTCGTCCCGCCGATAAGTATCCGCTTCGATCAGCGGACCGATGGGTGCGCGGCGTTACTACTTTATCTGGTCGATCGCGTCTCGCGCGTGTCCTGACTTAAAATATTGTAGCGCTAGATTTGACGACAAGAGAAGTACGTGACAGGACGGGCGCTGTACTTCTCTTCTTGTCCTCGTCAAATGTAGCGCTACAGTATTTTAAGAAAGAATGTTTCACCAACTAGCCCCGCAACGTGTTTTGTTTCCTGACCTAATGAGTATATATTGTAATGATAACGAGCGGCAGCGGAGCTTTGGCTCTCGCGCTGGACCAGCGCGAGAAGAAAGACGAAGGGCAGAATAAGAACAGCCGGCCTACTGAACAGGCGTTGTCTCTTGTTCCTCTGTCTAGTTCATGACAATGGCGCAGTTGTCGGAAACGAAGCCTTGAGGCGGATACCGCCTGTGCTCGTCCGTCTTCGGCCTTGCGGAGCCGCCAGTCCAGGATCGCCGCCCTCGTATCCTGGGACATGGAAATCGTAAGCCTGCCGCCGCAGGAAGCACAGTTCGGCACGGACGGCGTCCAAGCCTCCTCGTCGCCCGCTTGCCTGCTGGCGCTACAAGCATCGTCCGGGGAAGGCGTCCAGGCCTCCTCGGCGACTCGACGGGAATCTCGCGGCGCTTGCATTCATTGTGTCGACCGCGCTCCCGTGATTCAGGACATCGCCGCCGCACTAATTGCTGCGACGACCACATACGCCGCGGTCGCCGCCAAGGGCTCCCCGGGCGGCTCACCCGACGATGCAGCGCAGATCATCCGCGCCGCCACGCACCTGTCGCAACAACTGGGCAGCTTGGCGTGTTCTAACTGCGGGTCCGGGACCGCCTCCGTGTGTGACGGGGTCTCGGTATTTTCCGCGGACTCCGCCTCTGAATCCTCGGGTTCCTCACTCAACCACCTCAAGGACCTCATGCCGGTGACATCCTTGCTAGCTAAGGAGCTAGCCCGTTTCTGCGCGGGAACTTCCGGGTCCTGCCAAACCACATCACCATCAGTGGCTGCAGGGGGAAATACCGCAGTTCCGAGGGTTCCAGGATGACGTCTACGGGTGGATCGATACCATCAACTCGCTCGGAAACCGCCATTCCTGGACGGACCAGCAGAAATGGTGGGTGGCCATCGACCACCTTCGCGATGCTGCCAAAGCATGGCATGCTTACGAAGGCGTCAGGCAGCGGTCCTGGTCTGAATGGTGTACGAAGTTCACAAGCCTCTTTCGCCCACTTTTCGATTCCTGCGACCCCCTGCCTGCCAATGGAGTCTCTACCACGCATGACATTTGCGAACCACACCACTTCGACGGTGCACCTCGGGCGTCCAGCAACCTGCCATCCCTCGGAGATCGATGTCGCGAGGCGCAGCGCCCCGTCGGTGCAGCTGTGCCCTGTAGCTACTCCACGGACAGCTTCCCAGAGTGTCCTGCGGCAGTCATCGACACTAGCCGCAAGGTGTACTCCTCCCTACAGGTGTCAGACTCTACGTCGATACCTGCAACACAATTCCCCTTGACAGACGCGTCGTGCTTAGACGCGTCGGCCTTCGGTGCGACGACGTCAGCTCCCTCGCTACCAGACGGAGACGAAGCACAAGCCACCATTGCCGGTTCCCACAATCAGGAGCCACATCATCCCCGGCCATCACCGCAGTCATTGGCCGAGTGTGCGGACGCTCGCCACTTGCCAAGTACCGTCTCCCTGCACGAGTCTCAAGTCGCTATCATATTGCCTGAGGACGATGTCATCGAGGACCCGCCGGTGCAGCTCACGGTTGCAGCTGATGACAAGGCATCCGGCCAGCTCGGCTTCATTGCACGTGACACATTGGCAAGAAGCACCACCTTGAGTACCAGTACGACATCAGCGATACCGCAAGAGCACGACTTGCCTCTCAAGCCAGCACATGAACTCTGCCCAGCGGTGTCGCAGATGTCTAGTCACACCTTGACGCGCCCCGAACAGCACAGACGTCCACGCGCAGTGTGGGCAGTCGCAGTACTGCAATCTGGATTCCCTGTCCATGTCTTCCCAGCTGCGAAAGGGTAGTCGTCACGATGACGTGCAACCGATGTGCCAGTGTCACCTGCTAGCCCCATATTCCGCAGGTGACCTCATTCATTCACAGCGCGCACGAGACCTGCAACGACCACCTCGACACAGCCAGGGTCGTCCACCAGAGTATCTGGGATTTCAGCACGACAAGTCGCGACGCACTAATGACCGACCACCACGGCACTCCCAGTGCCGCCCTCCAGAGACAATTTCGGCAGCTTCGCGCGCTCGCAGTCGTGGCCGAGTGTAATGATAACGAGCGGCAGCGGAGCTTTGGCTCTCGCGCTGGACCAGCGCGAGAAAGAGAAAGACGAAGGGCAGAATAAGAACAGCCGGCCTACTGAACAGGCGTTGTCTCTTGTTCCTCTGTCTAGTTCATGACAATATCTTATTCCTTTGTTTAGGGTTAGGGTCCGCGCGCGTGGATTGATTGATGACGCAAACTGCAGGTGGTCAACGTGGCCTCCATTTCTCGTTGAAATTGGCGCAACTGAGAAAATTTCGAGGCTGGTCGGACATCTTGGCGCAGCTCGGCGCAAAAACGGGGAATTGTATAAATTTGGCGCAATTGGCGCAGCTGTTACACCCCTGCGTCGGGTAACAGCAGTGGCCGTTTCGGTTTGTCCAGGATAACTTCCCCACCAAGCTCGCCACAAAATCACCACCTGTGTATGTCACTGTCCGAGAAGTGCTTCTCGCAAACGTAGTCACGAGGCGTCAACTCTCGGTCTTTCCTTTGTATGGCGCGAGCCCACGCGTCGAACTGCGTCACTAGAAACATTGAAGGTAATTGCCTTATCCTTGCAGGATGCGTTCCTACTGTTGCAGTTCGGCACAACACATTTCCGCCGCATCCTGAAGAAACACTGGTCGGATTCTGCAAAGCACTCTCCTTTGTCGCGGCGTGAAAAGCGCGCGCAAACACCGAGGGGTCGGCGCCGCCGACGCAACGCGCGGAAGCCACTGAGCGCGCTAGAAACACAGAAGGCCTGCAAATCGCGAAGGGATAACTGCAGCTAAAATATCTGTCCCATCTACCGATTGATGTTACACACAGAAATCTGAAAATTTTCACCGTGTACGAGGCACTATAGCGATTTTTATGCGTCGCGTCCATAGAAGCGCATGTAAAAGATGGCAACACGTCGAAAGCGTCATCTGTCGAGCTTCGGCGTAAACCGCAGTACTCCGTGACGCTATCGCGGCGGTCTCGCGCGCTGCCGCGGCCTGGAAGTTTCTCCTCCTCAAATACTTTTCTCCGTGGCCACAGGTGTTTGACAATTTATATCTACCCAGGAACGGCGAGGACAGACATTAGTCATTTAAATGCGAGAGCGTTAAGAAAAACTGACGTCAGCAGCGTTGACTCGACGAATGCAAATAATAAATATCAGAGTTCCAGCAGGAATCGAAGCCAAGCAATCTGCGTGGCAATCAAGTATTCTACCACAGAGCCACGCCAGGTCTCGGAACTGCTTTGGAAAAAGACCCTACGCAGGTGTACGTTGCTGAAACGTGAATTGTGGTTGCATTGCAGGCTATCTGATTTTGTAAACATTACATATGTACTCCTATGAGGCAGGCCGGGTTCACGTCAATTGTATACTTAGGCGCCATCCACTGTAGTTGGTCCACGAAGCACTATCCAGGGCTACCATCCTCGCAAGCACAAGTGCTACATATCAACTTACCGCTTCTGGTGTTGGTAATACCCATGTTTCTGTTGGAATCGTTACGCAACTGTAAAGAACTGGTTATATGAAACATATGCGACTGTTGAACATATGTCTGTGCGTACAACATTTGTACATATCCTTAACGTCATTTCGTAACGTTTTGCTCAATAAAAAAAGTATAACCCAGCCACCTTGCCCCTGCATGCTTCGCATAACATCGATTCCCATGGTAGTTGGGATCTCCCAAATTTTTTTGAGAACGATGCAGGGAATGCGGACCGATCTTCCAGGTGCGTCAGGCGGGCGGCCGCGTTGTCTAATTCAAGCATAGAGTTTCATACAATAATACATAGAGGGGAATCTGGCGCTAGTGTCTATGCGGGCTCGTTCAGCGGCGCGTTGTACCACCATGGGAATGATGGGAAGTAAAGGATTACGTTCTTGGGAGATTCGCGACGCTTGTTTGCCGAGTGTAAAAGAAAGTTATACGAAGTCATCTCCAATTGAAACTTGCTTCATTTTTTTATACGTAAAACTTACTGCAAAAAGTTTGCGTGACCGTGAGATGGAAGTGATACCTGGACAAATTTAACTGCCAGGGTATGCATTGCTCTGCCATTGTGTTCCAAGTTTGGCATCAAAATTTAATGAAATAATTTTTATAACACTTGAAAACAAACACGCTCGTTTTTCCCCTCAAAAGTACGTATTATCTATGTATAGAAATAACCGTACAGTATTGAGTGAGAAACACTTAAAGGGATGGTGCCACCAAATTTGTGGCTAGCGCGTTCTTTGCTGCAAGCGTTTCGTATAGCTCTAGGAAGTACGATACACGCACCAAGATTCATGTATTCTAGCTAAATAATTTATTATTTATGTGGACAAGTTTCGGTTTCTGGGCGCCGTGTTGGGCAGTGACGCAGAAGTGTAGTAGCCTTGGACCCCACAAGGCTGTGACGCACGTCGTGATGAGTATCGTCTGCACAAGCACCAGCAAAACAAACGCGCCGACAGGTGCGATGAACCGATGCTTTGCCGGTGCGTACGGTGCGGAGTTGGTGGAGGCCCGGAAGTCGCTCACGTCACTAAAGATCTGGTGTAACGTCTCTACAACTTTTGTTGTCCTTCCTATAGATCTACGTCAGTTTTGATGCGTTAGCGATGGGCATCGATCGGGAGAATGAGCATTTAGGTACACTTTCGAAGTGAATTAAAATATATTCTAAACGTTTGCTGTGTCCGACCCTTCGTGTGGAGTGTCCTTGCATACAGAGGAGACCCACAACAGGCTTGTTATAGCCTGGAAATTTGATGGCACCACCCCTTTAACGTATCGTCTGCTGCGATGCCAGGTGCGTCTGTCGAAGTGGCCTGCCCCCCGACGCATCTCTCGCTTTGTTGTGAAGACGAGTCAGAGGAGCGTAACGGTGCGTCTACTTAGCTTCGCCGTCGTTTTGCAGTCGATATGAACGAGTTTTGGCAAGACGCGCTTGTAAGAAGACGTGAACTCTGTGCGATATCCTGCACTGGCATGGGACGCTACATCTATGCGCAGCGGTGAGTGCACGACGCTTCGCTAAAACTGTCAAATACAACTTGTGAAGCTGCAACGCCGCAGCAAACAAAGAGACCTAGCGGCCTTTAGCCTCTTTGAACAACACAGGCACTGCTTGAGTGCTTTGCCCCGCACCCCACTAGCCAAGCTGCGCGAAGAACAAAACTGAAACTGTTGAAAAAAATCCGTAGACAGTTCGCTAGGTAACGCTATCCAATCCGAAGCCTGTACTGCCCATCATTCCCATGGTGGTACAACGATCCAGCGACAGATTCCCCTCTAGGTATTATAGTATGAAGCTTTATGAATTCAAGGGCTACCGTGATTAGAGTTTATGCACGGCCTCCGAGATGTGCGTCCAAACGCGGATCTCTGGGGGCAGCATTCGTTGCGGTGAAACGCATTCCGTCGTTCCCATTTGTGTCGAGGGTTGTGAATGCTTCGTGGCGTGAAAATGACGCTACGGAAGAAAGACCGGAAACAGGGGGCGCGCTGCTCGCCGAGCTCCAGCCAATCAGTGGAGGCCGAAGTGGCTGATTCACTAGGTGGATGCATCGAGAACCGCGCCTCTGATGCCTCAACAGTTATCTTTCACGTAGACCCCCCAAGCATGTCGGATTGATATAGGTTCGCGAATGGGCATGCGCAGATAAGTTGTCGTGCCTTTCCGCCGTTGTGCGCCTCCTGAGTTGTTAGTCGGCGTTTGTGGTGTCGGGGACTTCCTTCTTGTGTCCGCGTTAGCGCGCCCTGTCTTTTAGAATAACTTTGTAGCGCAGGAAAAACAGACACAAAATAACACACGAGTACATAAGAGCGCTAACTACCAACGAAGGTTTATTGAATACCACACGTCATCACCGTCGCACATGCGCACACTACTTTCTAAGAAAGCGCAACTCGTTATGTGAAATGTGTGGGGCGCTCACACAGGCTGAACCCAATGAATGTCTTCTGGTGTCTTTTAGAGGGACCCTGAAACGGTTTTGACGATTTTGTACAAACAGACTGGGCCGGTAGACCATGTCCTAAAGGTCATTTACAGACTGACTTAAGCTCTCTGCGTAAACTGTGTAATTCATTACAACGCTTTAAAGCTGCGAATCGCTGCAGATGACTGCGGCTCAGCCAAAAGCATGTTCAACCGCCCATTCACAGGACGACATCCACTGGAAGCGCGACGTTACCCAGGCTGCTGATCTGACTGGGTGTGGAATGCGCGTAAGTATTGCCACGCGCGTTTCTAGTTTTGACAGTTGCTGTATTCGGTTTTCGCCCACAAAGACTGTGAGCAACGCTCATCGCAAAACCGTGCCTCTTCATTCGAGAAGCTTCGCGATTGTTGTAGATCATTTTGTTAAGATTGCGCGCAAAACGCGAACACTCGAGCTTATTCCAGAGCTTGCGCGACAACCAGCGATAAGGCTGGAATATTCGATGGCTTTCACGCGACGTCATGGCCGCCGCTTCATAATGTACTGGTTCGCCAACATGGCGGCCTTGATGACGTAAAGGCAGCATAATCACGTCGCGTTTCTCCTGCATCAGTATGATAACGATGCGGCCAGAATTTTATTGGCCTCAGTGCGTAGAAAACTTGCAACTGATGTAACGATAACAATGATACGCGCCGTCACAAACCTTGCGTGTGCCATGCGGTGCACCAACATGGCGGTTTCAGTGACGTCACTGCAAGCCATCTGCCGACGCGCTTCACCGCTCGTCAGTTGATCGACGGCCGACGCTCTGTTCGCCGCTATCAGTGCCAGCGTGTATTGCTGTAATCTTACTTTCCATTTACCGGCCACAAGTTCGGCCTAATAGACAGTTTCATCTTGGACACGTCGCCTGCTGCCTTCGTCGACGTCACAACCACGTGACAGTATATAATATCGGCTGGTAGGGTGGCGGCACCTGTCGGGGCAGATATCAACCACTCGCGATCTTCGTCTCTGTTGCCAGACAGCGTGCGTGCTGCCGGGCGCACTGGGCTATGGTCTCCGAGAGCGCGCGCAACCTGTCGGCGTGCACTCTCGGAGGTCATGACTGGGCGAACCTCAAATCGTCGAGTGCGCTCATGGGAGCTCAGCGATCGCCAGCGATGCCTGCGTGTCTCACGAGTTGAGGAGGCAAGGCCGGGGTGAGAAGGAGGGTATGATATCATCGTCCGTAGCGGCCTTGGTACACGGCGTGTCGCTAAATTTGTGGTACGATTCGTTTGATGATGCTCTAGCCTAAACGCTCACAAAATTTCAAAAAAAACCCTTTCAGGGTCCCTTTAAGGCGAAAGCCCTTAATGTCTCATACTCGCGGCGTCCGACGTCCGTCCGTGCCTTGGAACGGTGCCAGCTGTGGCCTCTCCCCCTCACACTCTCTCATCAATCACGTGACTGCCGAGAGATTGTACGAAAAAAAAGAAAAAAAGCAGAGAAAAAAGAAAAAAAAAAAGAAAAGAGAAAAAAAAATTAAATTAAACAAACAAACAAAAAAAAGGTCATGGCATTGTGAGTCGACTGGCCACAGGCTTTCGCCGAACACACTTTGGAATTTATAAAGTGTCCTATGATTTTTTTATGTGTTTCTCCTGCGCTACAAAGTGTTTGAGACCTTCAGCCAACAGACACAATTCGCCACAATTTTAGAATGAATGCGCTACACCTTTGCAGCTCAGTACAATTCCATTATAATGAAGCCACGCTGCACTTTACATGCGATTTAATGTGGTCGATTACACGTGTTACAGCCGCCGCATAACAATTGTCCGTATCACGGGTGACTTTCCTTCCCATTCGCGCGATACCGCAAAGGAGGCGAGGTAGCAAGAAGGCATTCCCGCGTTATCTCGGCCCCGCGAGAGATCCCCCCGGGATCTCCTCTTTCCCCGCTGTAATTACGGTGCGAAACAGGGCCGTTAAATATCCGGCTCGTGGCGCGCGATTGCTCCCTACCGCGGCCATTGGTCTGATTAGAGGCGCTGTGTGTAATAGGCTGTGTGTTCGGCATACCTCGATCCTCTCATAGGCTTCACTCTCTTGCCGCTGGTTGCTGCTTTTTCTCTCATACCTGAATTTATCGGGCCCATTTCGGCGTTCCTTGTTTCCTGCGCGAGTACTCGCGAGTATATTTGCCCGCAAATTTCTTCTCTACGTGCCCAGCGATACACTGATGCTAATTCGACGTTCGTTACAAGTTTATACTGGCAAAACTTCTTAATCTCACCTGCCCACCTAACTTTGTCTCCCACTCACACGTTTGCCTTCGCTTGGAATCCAGTCAGTAGCCCTTAATGACCAGCGGTTATTCTGCCTACGCGCTACGTGCCCGGCCCATGTCCAGTTCTCCTTGATTTCGACTATGACGTCCTTAACACCCGCTTGTTCCCTGGCCCACTCTGCTCTCGTCCTGTGTCTTAAGGTTACACCTATCATTTTCCTCTCCATTGCTCGCTGCATCATCCTCAATTTAAGTTGAACCCTCTAAGAACAGGTTTCTGGTCCGTAAGTACCGGTAAGATGCAGCTGTTATATACCTTCCTCTTGACGGATAGGGGGGTAAACTACCATTTATGATTTGTCTTCAGGGCGCTCTTCAAACTTTGGCTGGAGCCATTTACACTTCCTAAATGATTTAGGAGTTTGCTGGTACAAAAGTGGCAGCAGCAAGCACAGGACAGGGTCGATTGGCGGAACATGGCAGAGGCCTTTGCCCTGCAGTGGGCGTGGTCAGGCTGATGAATAGAATACAATACAATAGAATAGAATTGTACGGGCTGCGCTGACCAACTGTTCATTACACTGAACTGGTCATAGGCCGAATATCGTCTGCGAGCAACTAGTTTACAGCAACTTTCGGTAACTATATACATAACCAGTAACAGGGAACTAAGTTTGCTAAAGAAGTTATTTCTGGCACAACGCTAGAAACGCGAAGAAATGACAGAGAAAAGAGACGAAAGGCTGCCAAACTACCAAATGTTTATTTTGACGGCAAAGGCGGGAAACAAAGAACGCTTCGAAGCATGCGCAGTGGCGTGAAGGAGTGACGTCAAACATTTCATCACGTAATGTAAGGAAGTGTGTTTCAGGTCCACAGACGTGAAATCTGGGGAGGGGCAAAGCATGCAGTGTTTTTCTTCTTCCTCCCTACATGTTCGGTTTCAGTTCCCTACGGCATGTAGGGAAAGGCGTTTCAGCTCCACTAGCGTCGTAGGCTCTTTGTTGGGCTGAATGTTGCCTTCTTCATTTTTAGTGGAGCGGTGCCGAGTAGTGGGATTTAGCCAACTTTTGTGGCGCATGCCAGTTTTTATGATGGACCGTGACTACATGACACACCGTGACGACATTAGACGCCGACAAGCCGAGACGCTCAGGTTCACTGCCACGTCGTGATCACGTCGTGATTGCGTCACAAATTTTGTCGACCTCATGTCGTCATGATGCCACGATAGGATGACGACGTCACGTGAAGTTAACTTTATGATGGACCGTGACTGAATGACACACCGTCACGACAGGAGACGCCGACAAGCCGAAGGCGCTTCGCACCTAGAAGGATAACTCAGATCCATATCGTACAACTGATGTGTCACATTAGAAGGAATCGGTACGCCTGTGTCAGTTATCCTTTTTGAATGGACAGCTTACGTGATGACGTGTTTGACGTCACTCTTTCACGCCACTGCGCATGCTTGGAAGTTTACTTGATTTCCAGGCTTTGCCGTCCATTAACAGTTGGTATAGTCTGGCGATCCTCTGTCTCTCTTTTCTCTGTCTTATCTTCGTGGTTCTAGCAGTGCGCCAGAAATGACTTGTTTAGGAACGTTAGCCACCAACTCGCCCAAGAACAAGTTCTTCTAAACAGGGAACGACTTTATTTGACTCATTTCTAGAGTTACAAAGTGTGTTGAAAATCACATTTACGAGAACGGTTTGAGGAAAGCCGAAAACGCTGAGCCGTGACTGCGCCACGGTCACACAGAGTGGAGGCTTTACAAACGCGCCTTTTGTAGCGAGAGCTACATTGGCCGTATTCTCGCCGTTTCGCTGTGGCCGGTGGCCGCACCGTGAGCTGAGCCGTGGCCAACCGCCGCAGCTATGACATCAGTGGAGGAGCCGGCGTTGCATCGTATATATAGACTATTTTCCGTAAGACATCTGGGCGCCGCCATCTTGGGCTGTTAAGTCGATGTTTTCTTGTTTTTGTATATCGCGACGTGAACCAATATGGCCATGAAACATCATATGCACTAACCCAACCGTTTTCATGCGTATGCGTCTACCGTAACACTGTTTGTTTAGTTGTTAAAGATACAAAGCACAAAGGTTAACAGTCCCAACATGGCGGCCCTCAAACCCGTCCGTAAAATAGTCTATAGAAGGGGCGGCGCGGTGGGATTCATCGGCAGACATGGAAAGTGAGTCGTAGATACTCAAAGAAGCCAGGCTTCGTCGTCGGAACGAAACCAAGAGGAGGCAGCGAGCCGAGGAGACGGCGGAAGAACGAGCCGCACGCCTCGAGAAGCCTAACCGTACAGATAACCAAGATAAACATTACCGTAACTCTCGCTACGCACATCCAGGCATAACTGAGTTAAGCCATAGCCATTTATTTTTCTCTCCATCCCATGAAAATACAACCGCCCCGTATAATTCTATACGGGGCAGTCCCATGGCAATACATGCCCCATAGCTTTGCATGCACACTGCATTTGAGCCAACATGGAGGATGTGTGGGAGCGAGGTGGTAGCGTTACGTGTGAATGTTGCCTTGGAGCCAGTCCTTGTAAGCCTTCTTTAAAGGGGCCCTGCGACACAAATTTAGCGTGTCGTTTTCATCGCTGCTTCTCGAACTGTGGAATGCACCGAAATATTTGCGCGAGTGGCAACGCCAAGAACAGTGCCGTTATAATTTTATTTCTACGGAGAAACCACACTGTTTTCGGACTGGAGCGACATACAGCGGCTTTTTTTGTGATCGGAAGTGACGCTTCGCCACGTGGGAGTGACGACATAGGCCGTTCGTTTTGATTGGTTCGATGCGACAAGTCGCGCGTAATATTCATACGGTCCCAGATAGACAGCACCATTGTGCGCTAAAAATGATAAAAGCTCTATCTATGCTTCCTCAGATACAGAAGGATTTGTTTTTAAATATGAAAATGTGAAAACAATTGCAAAACGACGCTAGGAGCGCTGCACAACGGCCACCACGAGGCGAGTCGTCCGGTACGTCTCTGTAAGAGGCACGCGGTGATTGGAAGCGGCCTTTGACGTCAGTGGGAGAGTGAAATGCAAAAGGGAACGTTTTTTCTCGTCGTCTGCTGGAACTTTGAAGTGTGACGGCTTATAACTTCCGTTACCGTGTACCGATTTCGATAATTCTTTTTGTGTTCATCTCAGTATTCGGCACTACACGAATTCCAGCGCTGCAGAATGCAGACGCAAAAGCGTCGCAGGGCCCCTTTAACATCATGCGCTGCAGCCTACTTCGTCTACGACCGTCAAAGTCGTCCGTACTCTGTGACAGTTCGCAGTTTTATGACCTTCCGGGCATGCGCCGCGCACGCTGCTATGCGTGCAAGCGTATTACTTCTTCTCTTCTGTATTCTTTTCCTCCCCTTACTCCCTTCCGCCGTGTAGGGTAGCAAACCGCGTTCAACCTGGTTAACCTCCCTGCCTTTCCTTTGCTTTTCTCTCTCTCTCTTACATATTCAGGAGCTTGGGTTTAATGTCTGGCGAATATAAATAGGCGTGAGTACATCGCTACTGCAGTTAGTGCCGACTGGTGACAGCGAAGGGATGACGACCGTGCCTTTTCGTGTACAGAGCAGACTGCTGACTTTTCAAAAACAAAAAAGAAAGAAAGAAACGAAAAGAAGCACAGTGCTGATAGGCTGAGACGAGAGCTTCGAGAGGCCTTCGATATTCACAAAAGAAATCAAGAATGTGTCAGCCCTCCTTCCGTTGCCCTTTCACAAAACGAAATCTGTTTCCTCGAGGGCTGAATGCAGGTGTACCGTGAAGAACCGGATAGTGGGGGGCGTTTCGCTTTGCTGGTGCTGTGACGCAACATGTTTTTCCTATTAAGGCGAAAGCCTTTAATGTCTCATGCTCACGTCCGTCCGTCGTCCGCGTCTGTCTGTCTGTCTGTCAGTCCGTCCGTCCGTGTCTGTCAGTCCGTCCGTCCGTCTGTCCGTGTCCATCCGTCCGTCCGTCCGTCCCTCTGTCCGTCCGTGCCTGACCGTCCGTCCGTCCGTGTCTGACCGTCCGTCCATCCGTCCGTGTCTGTCCATCCGTCTGCCGTCCGTGGCCGTCCGTCCGTTCATCCGCCCGTCCGTGTCCGCCCGCCCGTCCATCAGTCCGTTCATCCACCCGTGTCCGTCCGTCCGTCCGTCCATCCACCCGTGCCCGTCCGTCCGTGTCTGTCCGTCCGTCTGTGCCCGTCTGTCCGTGTCTGTCCATCTGAGTGTCCCTCTGTCCGTCCGTCCTTCCGTCCGTGTCTGTCTGTCTGTCTGTCTGTCTGTCCGTCCGTCCGTCTGTCCGTCCGTCCGCCCATCCGTCCGTCCGTCCGTGTCCGCCCGCCCGTCCATCCGTGTCCGTTCGTCCATCCGAGCCCTGGCACGGTGCCAGGTGGCCGCCGGGGTGCGCAAATGGACGCCGGTCGCGTCGAACTCTACAGCGCTCGCGC
Organism: Rhipicephalus appendiculatus; assembly: GCA_030522465.1. NCBI lineage: Eukaryota > Metazoa > Arthropoda > Arachnida > Ixodida > Ixodidae > Rhipicephalus > Rhipicephalus appendiculatus. Next base: position 2,106,744 of record JALIZH010032979.1, on the reverse strand, counting down.
TTTGCTTGCGTAGCGTCGCTCTGCCCAGCAATTACAATCATGCAAGGAGGGAGACGCGCGCATCACGTTCAATTCTGACCGACCCCGTCTCAATGGACACAGGCGTTCGCAGAACACACTGGAGTTTACAAAGTGTCCGTCAATTTAAGCGCTGGAACGCGGATGGCGTTTGCACGATGCGCAAAGCGCGAGAAAATACGAACGCATGCGAACGGAGGAAGACTAGTCTCGCGTCGCTGCGATTCGCGGTAAAAAATTAAAAAAGAAAACACGCACACATTCGGTTTGTGTGTTATCCCACTGAGAGTGTAAAAGAAAAAAGATGACATAGTCAGTCGAATGGCCACAAGCTTTCGCTGAACGCACTTTGGAATGTGCAAAGTGTTCTTCAATTTTTTAGTCTGTTTAGTGATAATAAACTCAGTTATTAGTCAGCGCTGTGTATGTGTGCTTCTTTTCGTTCTTTTTTTTAGATGCGAAGCATCTTATGCTCGGGGCTATGTCCGTCCCTCCCGCGTCCGGTCACTTTCATGAAGTAGGGAAGCACCCACTATGCGAACCAGAATACTAGTACAATAAGGCCGTCAAACACCACCACAGTGACCAGAGTCATGGCCGAGAGCACAGAGTGACCTCTTAGCAACGGCTAGGCAGGTGGTCGGTGCAAGCAAAGAATAACACGCACCACCGGTGGTGTCTGTCGCCCACACGTTGATTCCATTCCTTGATTTTGCTTGCATGTGCTTGCGGGGACTTTGTCTGTCCCACCTTCCCACACCCCCCTCTCTCTCCTCTCCTACGCTGCCCCCCCCCCCTTTCTATTCTCTAGGAATCCTCTACTCTACGGAGCGGCGTCCGCGTCCCACACTCCTACGCTCCCCCCCTTTCTCTCCTCTAGGAATCCTCTACTCTAGGGAGCAGCGCCCGCGTCCCGTTGACTCCTTCTCGCGTTCCACACCCCCCACAGCGCACGCGCGTCCCCTCCCCCTCTCTCTCCTCTCCTACAGTCACCCCCCGTTTTCTCCTCTAGGAATCCTCTACTCTACGGAGCGGCGCCCGCATCCCACACCATCATAGCGCATGCGCGTCCCCTCCCTCTCTCTCTCCTCTCCTACGGTTGCGCCCGTTCCCTCCTCTAGGAATCCTCTACGGAGCGGCGCGCACGACAGGTGGTGCGACAGCTGCATACTCCGCTGGGGGGCGTCACGGTAGTTCCGCGGTATGAAAATGACGGAGCGCGCGCGCCTCATTCTCTCTCCTGTGCAGCGCCGCGATGAGCGCCCGGGCCGCTGCCGCGAAACGGGAGCGGCGACGTTTCTCCTGCTCCCCGCTGCTTCGCATCCACACATGGTTCCCTTTAGCGGGAGATGGGGAAGCTTTTTTTTTAGGGTCGAAGCTCCTCTTAGTCTAACCTTGTCCTGCGTCAGGCGTAAGCGGCAGTATCTCGTGATAATGATGACGATGAGGCTGATGACCATGAAGAATAAGCGCGTTCCAGACCACCTCCAGTTCCCATCGTGTGCACCGAGGAAGCAGAGCGTCCCTAAGGCGGTGTGGCCATCTATGTCAAGCAGAACACTCTAGTACAATAAGGCCGTCCACCACCACTACAGTCACTAGAGTCATGGCCGAGAGCATAGAGGGGCAGCTAAGCAATGGCTAGGCAGGTGGTGTCTGTCGCCAAGTTGACTCCATTCCTTGATCTTGCTTGGATGTGCTTGCGGGGGGCTTAGTCCATCCCTCCTTCCCGCGTCCTACACACCTCCAGAGCATGCGCGTCCCCTCCTCCTCTCTCTCCTCTCCTACGCTCACCCCCTTTCTCTCCTCTAGGAATCCTCTACTCTACGGAGCGGCGTCCGCGTTCCACATCCCCACTGCGGATGTGCGTCCTGTCCTCCTCTCTCTCCTCTACGCTCGCCCCCCTCTCTCCCCTCTAGGAATCCTCTACGGAGCCATATAAGAACCCCTATCGCTCCACTTCACCGACCATAAAGCCGTTATAATGAAGGGGGACTGGAAGCCACGTCTGGCTACCATTTACGAATAAATAAAATTTCTTGTATATATACACAAAGTGTTTGTCACGTCTCTGATGATGTACTAGACGAAAATTCACGGAAGATTCACGGTTTACCGATGAACCTCCAGAGCTTCGCCCACTCATCATCATTCACTCCGTGGATATGATTTTTTTTTTTTGTCCCGTCTCGGCGCACTATTCCACGCTCAGTATGTACCAACTGGACTGCCAACAATCAGTGTTGCTGACTGTTTTTTTTTCCCTTTTTTTTCGGACAAGGATAGTCATTGCCGCTTGCTCAAGCAACGTCTTTGAATAGTAGGGTATGCATTTGGACTGGTTGTCGCCGCGGAGGTGTAGGGGTTACGGTGCTCGACTGCTCGCCCGAAGGTCGTGGGTTCGATACTGGCCGCGGCGGTCGCATTTCGATGGAGAAGAAATGGTAGAGGCCCGTGTACTGTGCGATGTCAGTGCACGTTAAAGAACACCAGAGGGTCGAAATTTCTGGAGCCCTCCACTACGGCGTCTCTCATAATCATATCGTGGTTGTGGGACGTTAAACCCCAGGTATTATTATTATTTGGGCTGGTCGGTTCATGAATACGAGTTCAAAAACAGCGCTAGAAAGACGGGACAAGAAAAGGACACGGGACCACGGCGCTGACTAACAGCCAATGTGTTTATTCCTTCAGTCGGCATACATCTACTTCATCACTATCATAATGAAACAAGCGAAAATTGCCTCTGCGCAGGCTGCGTCTTCAATTTTTTTGTTGTTTCATTGAGATAGTGGTGAGGTATATGTATGCCGACTGAAGGAATGAACACATTTGGCTGTTAGTCATCGCCCTGGTCCCGTGTCCTTCTCTTGTCCCGTCCTTCTAGCGCTGTTTTTCACTCGCAGTCTTCCAATACTAATGCACTCAAGGAAAAAACCCAGATGGGGCCGAAATGTTCTCTCATCGCGTAGAAAGTGGCCGAGAAGGAAACGGCGACAGCCTTTTCCGGAAGCAAAAAAGAGAAACGACCGTGTGTGTCGCTTGAAAAGGCGCGCCTTCAGACACGGCGGCGACACTGACCATTCGTCTGGACCCAGCGAAGAAGCGTCGCTGCATCTGTCATTTTAAGCACCGTGTCCGTGCCGCTATTATTTCACCCCGGGGACCATCCGTCTCGGGGGGCCGAGTGCCTTTTTCGGAAGCCGTGTTGCTGTCGCGGGCCATTTGTGCTACGAGAAACTCCTTCCCTTGGCTTTATGTGCGGCTGCGATTTTAAATACAAACGCGGGAACGGGGCGACTTCTGCGAACGAAAAGTGACGACATCGGCTCTGTATTAATGAGAACTATAGGAGACAATGATGCCGAAGGAAAGTTTAGGGCATGTTATTTGTCAATGTAAATGTGAAGAAAGAAAAGTGGGCGAAAAGACAACTTGCCGCAGCCAGGCACAGAACCTGCGACCGTCGAATAACGCGTCCGATGCTCTACCAACTGAGCTACAGCGGCGGTCATCGCCCCGTCCACTTCATGGGGCATATATGTGCATTTAAACCTGCGAGTGTTAGTCAGCGCCGCCAGTAGCCATGATGGCGAGTGTGGAACACTTTTTTTCTGCCTGTAGCCATCAAGCAGCACGTGATCTCATTAGGAGCTGGCAGCTCAATAATATTCCCTGTCTAACACAGAAACACGAGCCCTTAAATTTCCGCTTTTTCCTTCAGTCATCGGCTCTATAGATGCTTCAAATTAATCAACTTTCGTTGCGACTGGAAATTTATTGGGAAGCGAAGGCGCAGCGTAAATATTTCACTACGTGTAGGCAAGAAGCTACTGCCAACACTTGAGATGGAACACCCTTGGCTCGCGTCACTGATGCTCGAACGGCGTTCCACACGCACACGCATTTATTGAGATGGCTGGTGTTTGCGTTGCGATTACTTAATATCAACAAGAAAGAGGGGTGATAATTAAGCGACAGGAATTCTGTAGAAGTTCTTATCTTGAAGAACATATGCAATTACAGGGTGCGCTGCGACGACAACAGCAACATTGTAGACGTCTTACATTGCCACGACTGGGATTTTATAAAAGCAACTGAACGCTCTGCGTGCGCGGAGCCAGCATCGCTTTCAAGCGACAAGGCGTCTTTACTGAACGTTTTCGACCGGTGGACCAGCCGAAAACGTTCAGTAAAGACGCTTTCATGAAAGTTTCGTCGTCCCTTCCTCGCATACAATACGTCGGGTCCAGCGTGAATGACGTTCTAAGAATCCCGTGTGTGTGTATATATATATATATATATATATATATATATATATATATATATATATATATATATATATATATATATATATATATATATATATATGCGAAAGTGAAATAAACAAAGTGCAGTGAGGGCTCAGAGTTTTCAGTTTTCCTCAGACCGTTCTCGTAAATGTAATTTTCAACATGCGTTTGTAACGGTAGAAATGAGTCAAACAAAGAAGTTCCTTTTTTATGAACACGGAACTAGTTTATTTCACTTGCTTAAAACGTTTTTGCGGGCTAGTTGGTAAGTCATTACGGCATATGGCAGCGCACAGCAGGTTACACAACGAACACAAAGGGACGACACAAGCACTGATAATCACTTATTTCTTCAAACAACTTCTCAGGGATCAAAGTGAAGGAGAGTCGAGGAGCCCAGGGGGGGCCAGGCGCCCCTTCTATAATTTAAGGTGGGGCTCACCCCCCCCCCCCCCTCCCGTCAGGTCATCTGTAGCACTGCTTCACCCATTTGAAAAGCGCTGGTGTTGATTTTTTTTGGTAGTAGTGATGTGTACGGAGAAATTATAATTCTAATATATACATATTGTGAGACACCGTTCAAGCCGCAAGACTCTTCTTTATTCGCACTCGAGCCTGAGCCCCGCTGCTCAGACCCGCCTTGTCCTGTCAGGGCTCCCCTCCAATGAAGGGAGACTTTGAGCCCTGGTTAAGTCGCTGATGTATTACACTGCTAGAAAGACAACAGATGCGGAATGTGCAAGAACAAGTTGTTCCACGAGTGTCATACAGCACGCAATAAGCATTCGGCCGTGCTCTCGGAGGCTGATCGTAATGTACTCGCGTCTTTTTCACAAGCAGCAAAACAGCACTGTAAGCGCTGCAGGCGAGACGAGCGTTTCTCTACTCCTTCGTGGATTCATTCGGGATGAGGCGACTGTCATCGACGAAAACGTCGCCTCTAAGCCAAGGGCAATTTCCAAAAAATAAAGAGAGGGAGACCGGGTCGGCAACGCTCCGCGCGGCGGCGCCAGAGAGGGCGGCGTATTACACGAGTCGAGCAAGCCCCGACACGGAAGGGAGGCAAGATGGAAGACGCATCAAAATTCATGAGGGCCGCTTCCTGGCGGGGAAGGAAGGCTGGCGATAACGGCCATGCTCCTCATCCCGCCTGCAAAAGCGAACATTTTCAACGTGTCTGCCAACACAGCGTTCTTGCTTTCTTCGAGAACGCCGATGTACTTAAGGCTCGCGAAGCAGGCTTTGTCGAAAGCATTACGAGGGGAGAAGTTCTTGCCCTGCGTCGTCGTGTACGGCATCGGGGTGGCGCTTTTTTGGTGCAACCAGATTCAAAATTACTCCACCTTAGCAAAAACGCGCGAAATCACGAAAATGCACGAAATCTGCTTTTGCCGCATCTGTAAATCCTTATCCAAATTGATAGTAATGCCGGCCGGCCGAGTTACTCGAAAGCGCAATTTTTTCATTTTTGTTCGCCTGCCTAAATATTCTCTGCCTTTGCAATAAAAAAAAAATGAGTTGATAGTCAGCGCTGCATGTCCTTCGTCCCGTTGTCTGCGCTGTTTTTGCCACAACGCACAGATTCAAATTTATTTCAATTGTGAGGACAGCTGCGCTGTACAAGCTTGCAATCTCTTTAAACTTCTTGAAACTATGCCCCGCGTCTGTAGCACTTCCGGCTTGACTACACACTCGGTCATAGCATTGCGTAGAGGTGACGAAGCTAGCTGTGAGACTCCTTTGCGGCGTGCAATAGTCCGCCGCGGTGGTGTAGCGGTTACGGTGCTCGGCTGCTGGCCCGAAGGTCGCGGGTTCGATGCCGGCCGCGGCAGTCGCATTTCAATGGAGGCAAAATGCTAGAGGCTCGTGTACTGTGCAATGACAGGGCACGTTAAAGAACACAAGGTGGTCGAAATTTCCGGAGCCCTCCCCGTCCCTGATAATCATATCGTGGTTTTCGTACGTTAAACCCCACATATTATTATTCTTGCGGCGTGCGATAATGGCGTGCATTCCTTAACGGCACATGCCCGGAACATCCGGGTCAAACAAAGACAGCGTGCGCGCGCAGCATGACATCATCGAAAGGAGATCACCGCACGGGGAACGCAATCAGTGGCGACAGAAAGACTCGCGTGAGATTGCAACCGTTTTCGTATTGCGGGTCAATGACTGCGAAGTTCTCTAAAAAGAATTCACAGCATAGCGTTTCCTGCAATATTTACTATGGCGAACTCTGACACTGCGATCGTTCAGCCACCATGGAAATTACGACACGGATTTGCCTCGTCTTCGTGCACTTGCTGCTGTGCTTATTACTGTGTTTTGGCGTTTGTTTCCGATGAAAGAATGGAACGTTGTGAACTTCGTGAGCCGATTTGAAATGGTGAGCCTAAAAAAGTCAAGACGGTGGAGCGGAACTGCTGAACGCTTGCTGAACTTCCTCTTGCGACATGCAGACCACACGGAGCCAAAAGAACGATGTTTAGACAAATCCGTGTACTCCCATGCTGGCTGAAGAGCCATGCCTCGCATAGACGCCAGAGTTCCCTCTAGCTTGTCTATAGGAACGCAGTCGACGTACGCACATGTGCCGCCTCCTCGAACAGGTAGCGTCATCGAACAGGCAAGCAACAGATGAAAATGAGGGCAATGTTACCTCAATGACGTAGTGAAGGTTTCAACTAAACAACACACACATGAGTTGTTTAACCTTATCAAGGGAAATGAAAGCCGCACACGACACCAAAGTTCCATGTGCATGACGTACGTTAATAAATCCGCACAGCCGGAGAATACGGCTTAAAAGTCTACCTGACAAAAGATGGATGGTAGCTTATTTATTTAGTTACTTCTTTTTAAATAGTGCTGCCCTATGCAGGGCCACTGAAGGGGTGGAGTACACCTTCGTAAACAATTAAACATACAGTCAACAAGGTCAATATTATATCATAACAGTCCTTCTACAAGACCTGACGGCGCTATTACACGAATACTACCTGGTAAATTGTTCCATCTTTCAATAACTTTGAGAAAATAACTGTACTTAAAAATGTTAGTGCGCGTAAAGAAACGCTTTAAAAGGTCACTAAAGTGAAGCAATGACTTGGTTTAGATTGATAAGCTGCACTCTGAGAACTGTAATGTCGTAAGTTATAAGTTCATTAGTAGCGCAGAAAATCGAGGTTCAAGTTTCATTTTTAAATTTCGCGCCGAAATCTCCACGCGTGACTTGCAGTGTTGCCAACCAATTTTCGGGAAATACCCTATGTAATGGTCAAAATTACCCTACATTTTACCCTACACAATCTTTTTACTACCCTACATCTTACCCTACGTCTAAAAATAGCGCAGTGTAACAATAAAAGGTTACAGACGACACTTCAATGTACCCCATGCAGACGTGTAGTGACGCTGAACTCGGTAGTTACTTTGAAAAAATGGTTTGAGAAAATTTCCAAGATTGAACAAGAAACATAAAAGACGGAGCAATAAGAGAAAGGTATTTACATGGGAAGACTCACAGCTGAGAAAAACAACACTCATCGGCAAGTATACGGCTGGCAGTGTGAGCGATATGGTGACGTCAGAGAGGCGGAAAATATGTATTGGCGAGCAGTGATGGAAAGAAAGCCGGCACTGGGTAACCCAGAACGATAGGCTGCTGGGCGAATTGGTAATTCATGACGGAAAAAAAGCACGAAAAAACGTGGAACAGGAGCTGTAGTTTTGTCCTGTAGTTGTCTTCGTCTTGTGCCGCGTTTTTTCGTGCTCTTTTTTTCCATCACTAGGTAACCACCGAAAGTAAAGACGAAACATGCAAGGTTACACTTTACGATAATTCAAGGGGATGTGCTTTGGTGTTCGAAGGGAGATCGGGTTGCCTTAGTATGAATAAATAAAAAATCCGTAAACAGGGGTTGTGTGCTCGAGCAGAGATGTGGCTCGAGCACACAACCCCTGTTTACGGATTTTTTCATCGCAAGCTTCCATCTTCCCCTTCCTGCCATTTTTTGGACTTTGTACGACCAGTTATATAGCGAGATTCATTGAAGAAGAAAAATGCGCATGCGCGGAGAAAGTACGGACACGACGGAGCATGTGTAATTAGGGGAGGGGTACATGAGCCCTTGGGTTTTAGGGACAACATTATGAAGGTGAACAGATCACGGTCAGGTGAACAGGTATTCAAGAGTTGGTCGAGCGAAAATTTGACCCTCGAATTTTGAGAAGAAAAAAAAAAAGAAACCGTTGCCCCGAAAGGGCGAAGCCGTGAATGCGATAGCAACATGTCGTAATGTTATAATGAACTAATTGGATTGCAGCTCTTTTTCATATGATCGCATGAAACTTAAAAATGCTGGTGTTAGGGAATGCGGCCGGTTCACGTGAAAGAAGTGGTTTTCGTGCAGTTTGCTGTATCAGTGCTCGCAGCACGAAGCGGTGATATCACAGCGCGTAAAACAGTATACGAGCTCTTTTCTTATCCCTACCGAGTTGGCGCGCTCGCCAGCGCTCATGACCAAGCCGTAAAATTGTAAAATTCAAAGTTCACAGTTGCGGCTCCAGCCACGGAGCCCCTTTACCCCGGCTTCCCTTCATACTCCTTGGTCCAGCGAAAGACAGACAAAGCGCTTGCTGTCTGGTTGAGGAGCAATCGACGGCAGGCCTCGCACGCGGAATGATGTTATCGCACGCGCCCTCCGAGCGACGGAGATGGACAGCTTCTTTAATTTATGCTTCAGCCGTGTTCCCGGCTAGCGCTCGCCAGCTTTTACTAGCGCGTACAGCATACGATGTGTGTACAAAAGTTAATGACTTGGACGCTATAGGAAGATGACGGCGACGATGAAAACCTGTACGGAGTATCCATATAATTCTTATCGCAATAAAAAAAAAAAATATGCATTAACTATGGAAGCCGGCGGGCTTTCTTTTTTTGGAGAGCTGCATCGTCTTCGCTGTAAAGAGTTCGTCTATAGGAAGAATCAAATAATCCGGCACTTCTTCCATTGGTTTCCTTCTTCCTTTCACTAGAATTCTTGCCGGCGATATCTCCTCGACACTTATTTCTTCATAAAGCACGTGTACAATGTTAGCGCTGAGCGTTGAGACTATCAGGAGTTCGAGCTTGTCGGCTACACGCTGTTATTTGCGCTTGTGCAATCGGAAGCTCCCAAAATGGGGCGAAATTAGTTCATCGCGTACGATAATCTTGCGAGGGGAGGAAAAACAAGTGGGCGAATGCATGGAAAAACAGGGTAGGAGATAATTTACAACTGACATTTCTCTATAGACCAGTCGACAGAGTGTGCCCTAATTATGTCATTTGAATCACCATTCTGGCGTCACGAAGAGCGCCAAAAAGAAATTAGTTTCGCCACAAGGGCGAAGCAATGAATGCGATAGCAAGAAATTTGAATATGACACGAAGAACGACAAGCCGCTCGACACTTGCAGCTTCCCGCTGAAGCACGAAGAAGGACGCTCGAAGATCAGTTTTCAAATTGAAAGAAAATGCAGGAGCGTTGCGTGATAGAAAACACACCCAAGCTCCTCCGAGACCTGCATACCGCCAGAAGTACATGGTGTCTATAAATAGCTTGCCGTTAAAATGAGGGAGAGTGATTCGAGAAAGAAGAAGAAAATAGCGCATGCACGGTGCGTGGCTGAGTAGTCTTACGCAGCGCTGTGCTGAGCGAGGGGTCGCTGGTTCGAATCCCCGGTCGGGTGCATTGTCTTCTGATTTCTTTTTCTTTGTGCCTTTATATATATATATATATATATATATATATATACACATACAAATCTGGGGCATGACGGCGACGGCAAAAATCAACCGAGTGTCCATATAATTGCTATCGCAATAACAAAAAAAAAAAAACGCCACGAGAGAATAACGAGCTCGATGTTGTGTATATTCAGATATTGTTTTGGGGCCCTTAAAAAGACTGGGTGTGCACACACGGACGCAAGGGAGTAGTGAAGAAAGCGTAAACGCCGTTAACTGAAAAATTGTACAGCGGCGGAAGAGAAGGTAGACAAAAAAATTAAGGAAGCTTCACACTAGTGGTGCCAAACCTGATGGAAGTGCGGAGCTGGGCAGCCCTCTTTGTTTCTCTTCGGTTTTCTCTTTCTTTCCTCCTCTCTCTTTTTTCTCTGTTTCCGTTTTTTTATTCTCTCTTTAATGCGAATGATTTCTTCTTCTCTCTTTATCTATTTCTTTCGTTTTCTGGCTCTTTCTATTTTTCGTCCTATTTTTCCCTTTCTTTCTGTCTGTTTCTATTTTTTGCTTGCTTCCTCTTTTTTCTATTTTAATACGTGGTTTTGCCTGCGTTACGCCATGCGACGACAGCATAAGACAACATATGACAGCCGGGGCCCCTGACGTGCTGCGCACTTAATATTATCAAGGCGCTCGAAGACCAAGAGGAAGAAGACTTCTCCTATAGGCGCGAGCACGCGCTCAATATCCTACAGATATTTATGCGATAAGTGGTTTTGCTTGCGTTCCGCCATGCTACGACAGTATACGATGAGAGCGTACGATGACAGCATACAACGGCCCGGGCCCCTAAAGTGCTCCGCACTTAAAATACTTATTTGCGCATTTCCAAGCAAGCGGCGATACCTATCAGTCAGTTGCGCGTGACGGTCTACGTGAGAGATAACTGGTCACTCTCTTGACTTCACTCTTGTGTCTGTGTTTTCACGTCGTGTCGTTTTAACATGAATACCTACCAAAAAGCTCACCGATCAATTATTCTAAGTTTTTCTTTCCCTTAACTTCTAAATTTATTTATCGACTTACTCGAGTAAAAATGTAAGGGAAAACGTGTATTAACCCATCGATATATATTACTTATCTATTTTGTTTATCTATGCAAGATGTAGTAAGTCCAGAAGTACACGAATATGCTCCAGCTAGTTGGGTCTTCGCCTTTTCAGGCTGCCCCAGCGTTGAGGTCAGGCAATACTCTTGACACTTCTGGAGGATATAAAGAGACAAATTCCGGGGAGCGATTCTCGATGTGTCTATCTGAAGATGTCCACAGCCCATTTCGGCACAGCGCATTCAGTTACTCGAAAAAGCGGTGAGCCGTGATGTTTGCTCTTGAGCACGTCGATGCACCGAACCCGCCAGCACATTCCCAGCGTAAAAAGGAAGTGGACGAAATGTACCCAAACAGGAACTTTTTCCAGTCTTAACTTGCCTATGAATGTGTCCCAGATGTTTGAGAACGATGCAGGAAATGCGTACCGATCTTCACAGGTGCGTTAGAAGGGCGGCCACATTAAACCTTCTTCGATGGCTTACGCAATCAGAATTTATGCACGGTCTCAGAGATGTGCGCCCAAAAGCGGGTGTCTGGGCGCTGCGTTTGCTGCGTTGAAGCACATTCTGTCCCTCTCATTATTGTAGAGAGTTGTTTTTCATTGTTCTCGTTATTGTAGAGAGTTGTTCGCATTATTGCAGAGAGTTGTTCTCATTATTGTAGAGAGTTCCTTCGTGATATCAAAATGACGTTGCGGAAGAAGAACCGGAAACAAGGGGCGTGCAGGTTGCCGAGCTCCTGCCAATCAGCTGCGGCCGAAAGGCACAGTCCACTAGGGGGGACACATCGAGAATAACTGCGCAACCATAAAAAAAAATGAAACAGGAGAATGCTGGGAACTGTCACCAGAGCATGGAGCACGAGCGGGGAGCGGTGTCGGAGGAGGTTGGTTTGTGGACGCTGGGCGCGCGCTCGTGAATTTTCGTTTTTTTTTTCTTCCCATGAGCTCACCAAGAAAGAGGAAACGAAACAAGAGCATGGCGGGAATTTTGACACGAGCCCGAAGAGGTAGCGCCTTCAGAGGAGGTTGGCTTATAGATGCTAGGCGCGCACTCTCCTATTTTCTTTGTTCTATGGTTGAAGCAGGTTTGTGGTATTCCGTTCCTCTAATTTGGGTCGAGAGTTAGGAAAACATCGTGACATCAAAATGACGTTGAAGAGGAAGAACCGTAAAGAGGGCGCGTTGCTGGCCGAGCTCCCGCCAATCAGCGGTGGCTGAAATGGAGACTCCCTTACAGGACACATCGAGAAAGGCACCCCCCGGCGGTCATGTATTTTATGTCTAGATTCCATGTTCGGGTTAAAATAAGACTAACGGCGGCGCGCCGCAATTATTGCGCGGCGGCGGCGGCGGCGTGGTCACTCTCGAAACTTCGGCGGCGGCGCGACCGGCGCAGGTCAAAATAGGCGGCGGCGGCGGCGCGGCGCGGCGGCGCACAGCTCTACATGCACGTCCCCTCCCCCCTCTCTCTCCTCTCCTACGGTCCCCCACCCCCCGCCCTCTACTCTAGGAATCCTCTACGGAGCGGCGCGCACGACAGGTGGTATGACAGCTGCATACTCCGCTGGGGGGTGCCAAGGTAGTTCCGCGGTATGAAAATGACGGAGCGCGCGCGCCTCATTCTCTCTCCTGTGCAGCGCCGCGATGAGCGCCCGGACCGCTGCCGTGAAACGAGAGCGGCGACGTTCCTCCCGCTCAAGCTAATTATCTCCCCGCTGCTTCGCATCCACACATGGTTCCCTTTTAGATGCGAAGCATCTTATGCTCGGGGCTATGTCCGTCCCGCGTCCACCGTCCCGCGTCCGGCCACTTTCATGAAGTAGGGAAGCACCCATTATGCGAACCAGAACACTGTAGTAATATGAAGGCCGTCAACCCTATCACAGTCATCAGTAGAGACCGGATTTTAGGCAAATGCCTATTTTTTTCCTTGCGTTCCTATCGTGCCACTTTGATATATGAGCATGGATTAGAGGTTAGGGAGGGCTTTTATAGTGTTTTTATAGTGCCTATAAATGCCTATTTTTGACGTTTGTGCCTAAATTACTATAAAGGCCTATAAATGCCTATTTTCAAAATCGGTGCCTATATGAACACTATATAACCTCCAATTTTGCTTTCGAGTACAGTTGGAGACCGTTATTCATTTTACCGGGCAAAATTGACCTTTCGGAACTCTATGGGCTGCAACCTAGTTCCGCAGTTCAACAAACTGGGGAACTAGGTTGCAGCAAGGAACAGGAGGTGACTCTGCGGAGCTACAGGAAGATGGAGAACGAACGCGAAACCGTGGAGTTGGTAAAAACCAATCAAATGTCCACGTGGTTTTTGTTTCGTTTGTAATTTACTTCTTAAAGGGCGCTTCACCAGGTCACACCAGAAATCATTAGGGGTGTGCGAATATTCGAGTTTCGAATTCGAATCGAATAATACTTAATCGAATAATTCGATTCGACTTTCGAATAGCTAGTATTCGAAGGTTCTAATAATTCCACTGGACGAATATCCATAGCGCGCAAAGGCCAATGGTGAAAGTTGGTTAGGCTGGGGTTGCCAAAACTAACGCTATAGCGTCGCTAAAGAAGGCATCTCGCTAAAACTTTCACCGATATACTGATTCAAATGTGAGCGCATGTTTAAATAAAGGAGACTATGTCCTTTCCGCATGTCATGGCTCGAGCAGAAAAGGCCAGAGAACAGTCTTCGACGCTGTCGAACTGCTATTGTCAGAAAATAACCAGCACTGAGCTCAGACCTTATATTCAAAAGACTGAAAAATACCTGAAAGAGCTCCTGAACCCCAAGAAAGGATGATCTTTTTAAATAGTGGAAACCGCACAGAGCTGCCTTTATCCAGGTATCGCCAAAATTGCTTTGCGGTACCTTCGCATCCCTGCCAGTGAGGTGCCCAGTGAGCGCATGTTTTCAACTGCAGGAAACACCGTAACATCACGGTGAGAAAGTTTGAAGCAAGGTCGTGTGGAAGAGCTTTTGTTTCTGCATGACAATTTGTAGTCTTTCGGTGGCAGTCGCTCACCGCGTTATGTGCTCGAGGACATGACCAGATTGCATTTCTTTGTTCTTTCTTTCCATTTTGAAAAAAAAAATCTTTGGTATTCGATATTCGATTCGATATTCGACATTTTTGGCCACTATTCGGCACTATTCAATTCGCATTCGATTCGAGACGAAATTGCACTATTCGCACACCCCTAGAAATCATAGTTAGGCACTTGAAGTCGTTGCGTGCCCAATCAAGAGCTTTGTAGAACAAGATTTTTTTAATTGATTCGTTATGAGCCGCGAAAGCACGATGCGCGGAGGTGAGCTTCAAACCTTTGCAACTCGCCCCGTGTAGACTTCGCAAGCCAAATTACTTCCCTGCCCTCTTCGGTATGAGAGCAACTCGGAGCCGGAAGATCACACGACGCAGACGCATCCACACGTCATGCGCACGCAAGGTTACATTCGCATGACATGCCCAAGCCAGGTCGTGCCCACAAGCGCTGTTGTGTCGTTTCGGCGTTCTCTGTAGTGTACTGCCTGTTTCTGCGCACGTTTGGAGAGGCTGGCATGGATCATGTATCCTTACCACGACACAAAGTGTCGCACCGCTGGAACTGTTCTAAGGGGCGATGCACCGAAAACAAGCCAAGCGTTGTCAGGGCTGGCGCCGGCACGACGCAAGAAAGGCGAGAAGACGAACGCAAACGAAATGGAGGAAGCTGAGTCTCGCATCTCGCTTGATTCGAAGTAAAAGAAAAAAGAGCGCACAGATTCCGTTTGTACGTTTTAATATTTCCATCAACTTTCATTCTTCTATTGAAGCAACCAATTGCACAAATTCCACATGTCGCTTCGAAAATTCTCGCAGTGTCACCTATTTTGACGTACGCAGGACCATTCCTTGTTTTACGTCACCTCCACCATGTTGGGGCGTGCGCCCGTGAGATTAAAGGCAGGCGGCGTTCAGTCTGACATTTCACCTCTTTCCGGGGCGCGTAGCCTTATAAATATTGGCAGACGAGATCGTAAGCGCCCAGTGCATGCATTGCTCTTGCCTGTTTGAAATGCTCAAACCCGGTGAGGGGCTCTTTAAGGTGTTCACAGATAGAAGAGAAATTGACCCTGTGCGATTAGAACCCGTTAATACGAGACTAAAAGACCCTTCTGGCCTTTTAGTGGTCTGGCTATTTGCTCCTGTGCTGCCCTTCTTAGCCAAGCCGAAAAAAAATGAGACCCAGGAGCGCGTTTATTCGTCGGTGGTCACTTAACTCACCATGCTGGACAATAAAAGGAGAGACCATGTTCTGCAAACCATTCGGGACAAGGACAATTGAAAGGCTATGCTAAACCATTGGCGCCTTTGTGCCATCATAAATTAGAGCATTTTTTTTGCTTTCCTGTCGTAGACACAGCTCACGCACGTCTGTTTTGGAAAATTTGAATTTTGTGAAAATTTATTGTGCCTATATTTACGATTTTGGGAGCCTAAAACTGTGTTTTGCCTGCCTATTTTTGGCGCCTAAAACCCGATTTTTTAGTGCCTATAAATCCGGCCTCTAGTCATCAGAGTCACGGCCGAGAGCACAGAGAGGCTGCTTAGCAATTGATAGGCAGGGGGTGTCTGTCGCCCAGGTTGACCACATTCCTTGAGTCATGGCCGAGAGCACAGAGAGGCTGCATAGCAATGGCCAGGCAGGTGGTGTCTGTCGCCCAGGTTGTCGCCATTCCTTAATATTGCTGGCATGTGTTTGGAGGGGTTTAGTCCGTCCCGCGTCCCACAGCGCATGCGTGTCCCCTCCCCCCTCTCTCCCCTACGCTCACCCCCCTTTCTCTCCTCTAGGAATCCTCTACTCTACGGAGCGCCCCACAGCGTATTCGCGTCCCCTCCCCTATGCTCTCGTACGCTCACCCCCCTTCCTGTACTTTAGGAATCATCTACTCTACGGAGCGGCGCCCACATCCCCACAGCGCATGCGCGTCCTCTCCCCCTCTCTCTAGGAATCCTCTATTCTACGGAGCGGCTCCCGCGTCCCACACCCCCCCCCCCCCCAACGTATGCACGTCCCCCTGCCCCTCTCTTTCCTCTCCTACGCCCCCCCCCCCGTACTTTCCTCTAGGAATCCTCTACGGAGCGGCGCGCACCACAGGTGGTGTGACAGCTGCATACTCCGAGGGGGGGGCGCCACGGTAGTTCCGCGGTATGAAAATGACGGAGCGCGCGCGCCTTATTCTCTCTCCTGTGCAGCGCCGCGATGAGCGGCCGGACCACTGCCGTGAAATGAGAGCGGCGACGTTCCTCCCGCTCAAGCTAATTATCTCCCCGCTGCTTCGCATCCACACATGGTTCCCCTTAGCGGGAGATGGGGGAATTTTTATACGCGAAGCATCTTATGCTCGGGGCTATGTCCGTCCCTCCCGCGTCCCGCGTCCGGCCACTTTTATGAAGTAGTGACTGTGAAGCACCCACTATGCGAACCAGAACACTGTAGTACAATATAAGGCCGTCAACCACCACTACAGTCACCAGTCATGGCCGAGAGCACAGAGAGACTCCATTCCTTGATCTTGCTTGCATGTGTTAGGGGGGGGCAGGGGGGCTTAGTCCGTCCCTCCTTCCCGCGTCCCACATCCCCACAGCGCATGCGCGTCCTCTCCCCCCTCTCTCCTACACTCACCCCCCTTTCTCTACTCTAGGAATCCTCTACTCTACGGAGCGGATCCCGCGTCCCACATCCCCACAGCGCATGCGCGTCCTCTCCCCCCTCTCTCCTACGCTCACCCCCTTTCTCTACTCTAGGAATGCTCTACTCTACGGAGCGGCGCCCGCGTCCGACATCCCCACAGAGCACGCGCGTCCTCTCCCATCTCTCCTACGTTCACCCCCTTTCTCTACTATGGGGATCCTTTGCTCTACGGAGCCCGCGTCCCGCATCCCCACAGCGCATGCGCGTCCTCTCCGCCTTTCTCCTACGTATATATAGGGCAAACTGGGCGCTGCCTTAACGAGCGTCTAAGGGAACACAGCAATAATGTCAGGAACGGC
Source organism: Rhipicephalus appendiculatus (assembly GCA_030522465.1). Taxonomy (NCBI): domain Eukaryota; kingdom Metazoa; phylum Arthropoda; class Arachnida; order Ixodida; family Ixodidae; genus Rhipicephalus; species Rhipicephalus appendiculatus. Next base: position 2,089,548 of record JALIZH010032979.1, on the reverse strand, counting down.
AACAACGGTTTTCTCGCAACTCACTGCCAAAGGTGTTCCTGCACCCCGAAATTTGAGCAGAGCACTGTCATATCACGCAATCGTAATCAATCGGCGAGGCTTGTAGTTGAAGCCAAATCAATTTTAGAACGCGCAGAATCATGTGTCAGCATAGCTTCATTGACATTATCTAAGAAAGAGATAGAATTTTTGAGTGTTCAGTAATGTGTAATGCGCAGGCCCTGGGTCACATGCTTCAGTGTATATAAGTGACGCTACTCTCTTTTTTCCACTGAACAAGTTGTAAGTTGCGCAGTGTGTGTCCCGTCTCTTCTTCGTCCTCGTCTTTCAAGCGCATCCACTTCATCGACGCTCACCCCTTTCTCTACTCTAGGAATCCTCTACTCTACGGAGCGGATCCCGCGTCCCACAGCCCCACAGTGCATGCGCGTCCCCTCTCTCTAGTCTCCTACGGTTTCCCCCGTTCTCTCCTCTAGGAATCCTCTTCGGAGCAGCGCGCACGAAAGTGGCGCGACAGCTGCATACTCCGCTGGGAGCACCGCGGTATGAAAATGACGGAGCGCGCCTCATTCTCTCTCCTGTGCAGCGCCGCGATGAGCGCCCGGGCCGCTGCCGCGAAACGAGAGCGCCGACGTTTCTCCCGCTCAAGCTAGCCATCTCCCCGCTGCTTCGCATCCACGCATGGTCCCCTTTAGCGGGAGATGGGGAAGTTTTTGCTCACCCTCCACAACGCCTATATTTTTCAGTTAGCAGTGCACAATAGTATTAAACCTTATTGTTCACATATGATTTCTTTCGTAACACATCCTACTCCTGGATGATTTCAATCTTCCAAACATAACCTGGAACGATCATCCTTCTTTGCATGCTCTCTTTTTCCAGTCATAAGCTAGTGCTGAGTTTTACATTTACCATAGATAGTAACACAACTTACATATGTATCATCTCATGTTGCATGTATACACCCGGCCTTGACCTTGTTTTGATATCCTCCCCTATACAAGGATGGATATTATGTACCTACCTGGTATAAGTGATCCCTGCATACCTGCATTTTGATTTATTAATTCACCAATTTATGCATGATACCTCAAAAATTTCGACGTGGGACATTGCATGAGGGTGGAGTAGACTGAAGAAATGGCTAGTCATGTTCTGGTAACTTGAAAGATGGCCTTCAAAGGTTGCTTTGAAACGAGAAATATATTGGTGATTAGGGCATTATCAGAAGGAACGGCATGACATTGTTGGGCACTGTGCAGAAAGAATGAACATTGATAAGTAGTAGAATGGACATATGCCATGCAGATACACAGCATTTTGATGCATGCATGTGGTGAGAGAAACATTGGCTGAAATATTGATTTAGTTTCCTGGAGTAATGAATTAAAAATAGTTGAGCAGGATGTGTTCAGATAAGAACGTCGGTGCATGTCCGCCGACCCCCTTTAATTTCGCCGAAAAAAGTATTTTAAACACTCTTGGGGCAACTACTACAAGCACACTTGCATGATACCCACTACGCCATAAATAATCATTTTTGTGTAGTGGGGAAGCGTCCACTATGCCATTCTACGTCATTCTTCGGAAAAGCGCGGTACTCGCTACACACTTGTAGCGCATTATGTACACTTTGTTGATGCTCTGGCTGACGACGATGAAGAATTATGCCTGAGGCTTTTGTAATGGGTTGGAGCATTGAACGACCCACTCGTTACGCAATTAGCACTGTGTGACGCCTGGTTGTCACTTTACTGTTCTAAAACGCTTTACAACACATGTTAACGCGATTCCTTACCCGACATGAAGCCTTCATAGGGTCAGTTTGCGCGCAGTTTCAAGCAGCGGCGTAGCTCAGTGGTAGAGTGCTGGGCTGCCACGCAGAGGACCCGGGTTCGGTTCCCATTCTGTCATAGGTGTTTTTTATTTACTTAGTTTTTTTCTTATTTCGTGCGATATTGGTTACGGACACCGGCGGCGGCGGCGGACAACTACGGCGCAAGAACGACCCTTGTTGTGGTCTCATAACAGCTTTCGCTGTAAAATTACCAAAATACCCTACCAGTAGGGCAATAACCACCCCGTAACGCGGGTGACTTCAAAGGTTTCAAAACGCATATTTCGTATTTTCGCGACGCGGGCTCGATGAAATTTCCTGAAACTTCGTACGTTAGCTCTATGGCTCCCACCGATGACAACGTACCTCATTTTTACCGATCAGGAACTACGTAGGACCTCGTAGACGCCGTCAAAATCTATGACGTCACGGTGTTTGGTGCGGGAATCTCAAGGTGGCGGCTCCACCCGCACTTACCAAGTGTCGTCTCGCGGTAACAGTATAGTGTTTTCGGAATTGTGAAATTGTACTTTACTGAATACGCGAAAAACTGCTTTTCTCTTAAGTGTACCCTTAAGTTGAGGCTTTGTTAACGTCTAGTTGAAAGAGTAGTATAACACGAGATGTAATCGTCTGAAGACAGCCGACGAGATGAAGGAATAAATGAATGCTAGAGCTTCAAGGAATCGGCATACCGTCTGTAGCATCGGGGACGCGGTATTTGAGGAAATCGAGACACTCTGAATGCCTTAAGACCTCAAGTGAATCTTTGTTTCACGTTTGTTCCTCTTACAAAGAAAAGAGGAAAATGCTTGCACAGGAACGAAAAGCTACAACAAAGTAGCTAGGCGAGTTGTTGACAACAAAGTAGCTAGAACAAAGCAGATGTACTGAAGAGCTCAAGAAGTTCAGAAACCAGCTAAGTACAACAAATTTCTTCATACGATGATGATGATGATTAGTGGAGTTTTGTGGCGCAAGGGCCATGTGTGGCCAAAGAGCGCCATGTCTATTATGTGATGTAGGTGATGACCAATGATTGCGATGACGGTGTATTACGGCTGTATAGAGGCCTAAAATCACGCGCTATAAACAAGCGTAAAAGGTGTGTATAGAGTATAAAATTATGGCAGTGATAGGTGATTTGATCTATGGGTGTGCAATGTAATGCAAGTGAGTGTGATATTTACAAGTGAGAGACGTGAAAATAGCACGAATGCCTCCTCAAGGCCTTTGAAGCCAAAGCCAGGGAGGCAGGTGCATTTTTAATACAGCTGCCGCAGCAACAACCTCTTTTGAGAGGCGGTGCTACGGATTGCCAGGGTATATAACGTGGAAAGTATGTATTTCTTTTAAAAACGCCAACACAGACTGATATTTAAAAGCCGGTTCGCTGCCTATGAACATCGATGGGTGGAGTGGTATTTGTTGTCGGAATGCTAATGGAAAATACTTTTTTCTTAGATGATCTAATTCGGTGCATTGGATAAGTATGTGCAGGACAGTGAGTGGTTCACCACACTTATCACACAAAGGTGGATCACTACCGGACAAAAGGTATGAGTGTGTGCTGTGTGTATGTCCTGTTCTTAACCTGGTGAGTGTTACTTCTGTGTGGCGTGACTTCGATACTGGCGGCCAATTCGCGAGATGTGGTTTGATAAGATGAAGTTTATTTTGTGTTTGCATGTCCCATAACCGCTGCCAGTACTCCCTGAGCTTTCGTTTGAGGAAGGGTTTCAGGTCGAGAGCAGGGACACCTCTGGATGTATTCGCAGTGCTTTCGTGGGCGGATGCAGCTAGCTGGTCCGCCAACACGTTTCCTTGGATCTCGCGGTGCCCTGGCACCCAGCACACTACGACATGCTGTTGGGATCTGTAGACTGTGCATAAAATTGAGTAAAGAGAGACAAGGACGGGGTTTTTGTGTTCTTTAAGAGTTTTCAGAGCTTTTACCACGCTTAGGGAATCAGTGTATATTACTGCCCTTTGTAGTTTGGATTGTTTTATGTGTTTAACGGCCACAAGTAATGCATAAGCTTCTGCCGTGAAGATGCTTGTGTAAGGATGCAGAACGCCGACATCCGAAAAGGATGGACCGACCGCTGCGTAGGACACACCAGCATGAGACTTTGATGCGTCGGTGAAAAATTCAGGAAAGGTGTATTTGTGCTGTAGTTCCAGAAAGTATGTATGGATGTGTGCAATAGGTGCGTGCTTGGTCACTTGTAAAAAAGATACATCACACTCTATAAGTTGCCACTGCCATGGCGGCAGTTGCACAGTGGAAGCCATCACGCACTGTTCTAAGAGTGGCACTCCCATTTCCTCTGCAAGACCTCGTACTCGTAGTGAGTAGGGCGCTCTTAATGCTGGACGGTTATGGAAGAGACTGGAGCTAGACGTATCGTTTATAACATTGTATGTTGGGTGTTCACTGTTTGCATTCACCTTTAGAAAGTATACAAATGAACTATAACATCTCTGCAAATGGAGTGACCATTGGTTGGATTCCACGTAAAGGCTTTCTACGGGGGTCGTCCGAAACGCTCCCGTAGAAAGGCGGATGCCTAGGTGGTGAACAGGGTCAAGCATCTTCAAAGCAGTTGGTGTCGCTGACTGGTAAACAATGGCCCCATAATCTAACCGCGTGCATACGAGGCTCTTGTATAAATTCAACAAACATTTCTTGTCACTACCCCAAGTTGTGCGTGACAATACCTTTAAAATATTCATCGTTTTCATGCACCTGTCTTTAAGGTACTTAATGTGTTGAACAAAAGTAAGCCTTGTATCTAGTATTACGCCTAGGAATTTGTGCTCGGTTTTGACAGGTAGCCTCTGACCACAGAGGACAATATCAGGTTCAGGGTGCAGACCACTGTTTTTAGAGAAGAGGACACAAGTGCTTTTCTGTGGATTTAGGCTGAACCCGTTCTCATCAGCCCATCTGACTACCTTATTCAGACCAAGCTGAACCTGCCGCTCACATGTTGCAAGATTTAAAACCTATCTGCAAGTCATCTACATACACGGAATAAAACATGTTACGCGGGATGGATACACGCAAGGAATTCATTTTTATCAGGAAAAGTGTGCAACTGAGGACACCACCTTGCGGCACTCCAGTTTCCTGGGCTCGTGATAACGCGCTTCCCACTCGTACACGGAAAGTGCGATCGGACAAGTACTTTTCGATTACATTCAGCATTCTGCCTCGTACTGTGACAGGTCTCTCAGTATTCCAAAGCGCCAAGTCGTATCGTAGGCCTTTTCCATGTCAAGGAATACTGAGAGGAAGAACTGTTTATGGAGAAAATGCGTCACGTATTTCTGCTTCAATGCGTATTAAGTGATCAGATGTGCACCGACCCCTGTCGAAATCCACACTGGTAAGGGTCCAGTAACTTGCGAGTTTCGAGAAAATGTATGAGCCGGCGGTTTATCATCTTTTCGAAGAGTTTACAGATGCAGCTTGTTAGTGCAATGGGCCTGTAGCTTTTGACGGAGGATGGATCCTTGCCCTGTTTCAAAATAGGAATTACAATTGCCTGTTTCCATGAAATAGGGATCTCGCCTGAAAAGAATATGAAGTTGTACATGGAAAGTAGGGTTTTGTGTGTTTCGAGGGGTAGGTTCTTTAACATTTCATATAATACACGGTCGGGGCCTGGGGCGGACTTGTTGCAGCAGTTTAGTGATGCCAGCAACTCAGCCAAGGAGAAGGGTACATTGTATTCCTCGTCTTTCGCGCAGGTACATTGTATTCCTCGTCTTTCGCGCACTTTCGTTCAAGTTTCTGAGTTTCTACTTTTGCTTTATACCGCTGGAAGTTTTCAGAGTAGTGTGACGAGCTCGACACTTGCTCGAAGTGAGCACCGAGGAAGTTCGCTTGGTCTTCCAAGGTGTCGCCCTGTGTGTTAACTAATGGAAGTGTATGTGTTTCTCGCCCTTTTATCTTGTTCACCCTGTTCCATACTTTACCCTCGTCTGTGTACGAGCTGACACCTGACAAAAACTTGTGCCAGCTCTCCCTTCGAGCCTGCCGACGTGTCCTCCTTCCTTCGGATTTTACCTTTTTGAAGTTATCTAGGTTCTCCACTGTTGGACAATCCCGCAGCAGCTTCCATGCCTTGTTCTGGTTTTTGCGCGCTTTTCTACACTCCTCGTTCCACCAGGGAACCCGGCGTTTGGAACCTGTGTTGCTCACTTCGGGAATGCATTTCGAGGCAGCATCAATTAGGAAAGCTGTAAAATATTCGACGGCATCGTCTATGGTTAATGCGCACATCTCAGACCACGTCATGTGAGTAAGTGTTCGGTACCGATCCCAATCGGCTGCATGTAGTTTCCATCTAGGAGCCTGCGGAGGAAGTTGATTACGGTTTGGTGTGCTCAGTATTATGGGGAAATGGTCGCTCCCATATGGGTTTTGGAGAACGTTCCACTTAAAATCAGATAAAAGTGCCGGCGATGAAATGCTGAGGTCTATAGCAGAGTAAGAGTTGGTTGCAAGGTTAAAATATGTAGACTCTTTCGTATTCAAAAGGCATAAACTGGAAGAAAACAGAAGCTGTTCAATAAGGCGGCCTCGCACATCGCAACGAGTATCGCCCCATAGGCTGCTGTGTGCATTAAAATCCCCAACGATTAAAAACGGTTCCGGAAGTTCTGATAGTAAGGATTCTAAATCGCGTTTGTGGAGCTGATAATGTGGTGGTATGTACAATGAACAAATGGTAATGAGTTTATCGAAAAATACGGTTCGAACAGCCACTGCCTCAAGGGCTGTTTGGAGCTTTAGATGCTGACATGCTACACTTCTATGAGCTATAATGGCCACACCGCCCGAAGACACGACAGCATCCTCGCGGTCTTTTCGGAACGTAACGTATTGTCGGAGAAAGTTGGTTTGTTTGGGGTTTAGGTGTGTTTCTTGCACACACAGCACTTTCGGATTGAACTTATTTAAAAGTTCTTGGACGTCATCTAGGTTTCTAAGTAGTCCTCTTACGTTCCATTGAATAATTTTATCCATGATGGAAGAAAAGAAAAAGTGCTGTGTGTAACGAGGATGGCGATTAGCTCATTTTACAGGGCCTTTGTCAGGCCCTGTAATTGGTGTTTTATCCTTTTTGGAGCGGTCGAGGGAGGCTCGCCGCTCCTTCGGTGCAACCTGCACCGTTTGACTAGAACTGGTGTCCATAGCCTCCTGCGAGGCACTGGGCACCCGCTCTGCAGAGCGATCTGTGCGTCGCTTAGACTTCGCCTCGGACGACGAAGTCTTTGCCCCCACCGAGCCGGAGGTTGATGGGACTCCCTTCGCCTCTTCATTGCCCTGGCTGCTGCCAGAGATTGTGGAGGCCACTGGTGTGGGCTGGTTGAATGTGGGCAGGGCAGCGTTAGCTGCTCCTACCGTAGGGGCGAGTGGCGTTAGCCTCGGCACGCTGAGCGTGGTCCGGGCGAATGCCAGCGGCCTTTCTGGTGCCGCCCCTCGTTGCACCACTTCGGCGAAAGGTGTTTTTAGTGTGAATGACGATGAGACCCGTTGTCTTGCTTCACGGAAGGTGATATTTTCCTTAACTTTGATAGTGAGGATTTCCTTTTCTCTCTTCCAGGTTGGGCAAGCTCTGGAGTATGCGGGGTGACTACCATCGCAGTTAGCACAGAGAACCTCATCATATTTGCATTCGTCAGCACCGTGACCGGTTGTGCCGCATTTAGCGCAAGTGAGCTGCCCTCGACAGCTCTGGGATCCGTGTCCAAATCGTTGGCACTTGAAACAACGTCTCGGGTTTGGGATGTACGGTCGCACATGAAGTTTTACGTAACCAGTTTCAAGAGTCTCAGGTAATGTGGTTGAACTGAAGGTGAGTATTAAGTGCTTTGTTGCGATTTCGGTGTTGTTGCGTCTGATTTTGATGCGGTGGACATCTGTTACGCCCTCGTCCTTCCATCCCTCAAGGAGTTCATCTTCATTCAATGACATCAAATCTTCGTCTGAAACCACGCCCTTTACTGTATTCATCGTACGATGTGCGCTCACGGAGACGGGGATGTCACCAAACGCCACAAGATGTGAGAGTTTATTGTACTGTTCCTTGTCCTTAAGTTCCAGGAGTAAATCTCCACTTGCCATCTTTGTGGCTTTATAACCGGTTCCGATGGTTTCTTTCAGGCACTTGGCCACAAGGAAAGGCGAGATTGCTCTGGCTTTCGTAGACGATTGTGCGCAGTGCAGGACATGGTATTTTGGGAATGTTTCTTTGTTTTTGGGGCAAAAGAGTGAAGTTACGTCGGTGCGTACCCTTTTCGGGGCACGATCGGTCAGAGGGGGGGTTCAAAGGTCCCATGAAAAAAAATGGCTTGTTCGGCAACGGCGCCTACCACCCACCACGGAGCCCAACAAGGGGACGTGGCAGAACAAGTGAACAAGTCTGCGCAACGCCAGCAGTACGCCGCTACTATAACCATACATGGTTTACCCAAGGTAGGATAACCACACAAGGTTAACCCTCGCCGCCTGGAAAATTGGAAGTGAATAGAAGAGAGAAGAGGACAGGAAAGATAAAAAAGTGATAGAGAAAGACGAAGATGTGGGGAGAGAAAGAGATAGGAAAAGGCGACTGCCGATTTCCCCTGGGTGGGTCAGCCCAGGGGTGCCGTCTGCGTGAAGCTGGGGCCAAAGGGGTGTGTTGCCTCCGCCGGGGGGCCTTAAAGGTCCAATCACCCGGCATTGGCTCAACCCCCAGGATCCCCTTTTCCCCGGACACGGCTGAGCCACGCACGGCGAGGCGTGGGAGGAGGTCGAAAACCCCCCCCGTTAGCTCGGGTCCGTGGTGTCGCCACACACCAAACGCCTGCTCGCGCAAGACGCCCCTGCGGGGAATTTCTTCATACGGCCTTCATAGGCTACGAAAAGGCATTCGACTGAGCAGATGAGATGCTAGCAAAAAGTTACAAGCGTTACTGGCTGCTGCCTGTAAAGGGATGCAGTGAAAGTAGTAAAATACGCTCAAAAAAAGTAAATACATGCTTTTGCTAACAGTTTACTAACTTTTTTTCTAAGAGTGTAAGACCTCAGATGTACCGGCGAGCTGAAGAAAGGTCAATATTAACACATAACAAGAGAAACTTGAATAACAGACCCATGTGCTCACTCTCAGTATTCAGCCTAGAGAACAAGCTGGATTCAGCAAGGGATATACTCTGAAATTGATGACAGTCATGTGATCCATCAAGTGGTTCAGAAACCAGCCTAAGTACAACAAACTTCCTGATATGGTATACTTGGTGAAATGAAGCGCAATGGACGGGAAGACAAAAGGTGAGAGAGACAGGACGAAGCGCTACTGTGAGCATTTATTGAAAAACATCGCCGCAGCTGGACAGTATGAGCATGAGCACAAAACATTTGATGATCAGCAACATATTGTCTAGCTGCAGCGATGTTTTTCAATAAATGTTCACAGTTGTCAGTAGCGCTTCGTCCTGTCTCTCTCACCTTTTGTTGTCCCGTTTTAGCGCTTCATTTCACGAAGTATGCATCACCAACCGGCCCAAACTTGTACTCTTCTAAAGTTCCTTATATTGCATTCATAGACACGAAAAGGCATTCGACTCAGCAGATGAGATACTATAGCCACCTTGGAGGCACTGCGCCACGAAGGAATACTTCAGACACGAGTAAATACCGTAGACTCAACAACTACAAACACAGCTACCCTGCTTCTCCACAAACAAAGCAAAAAAAAAAAAAGTTCGACCACAAAGGGGGCCAGGCAAGCCGATTTAACCTCTCTCGAGTTCTGTTCACTGCATGCCAGACTTCGCCCAGACATTTGTTTTTTTTTTTTAAGTTTGGACATTGTGAAGGCGGGGGAGAAGGGGGTGCAATGTTTAAGAAGTTCAACTTCTGCATTTTCGACACTCCTGCACATTTCAATAATTATTTCTCAGGTTGCGTCACATTCTATGTTTATCGGTCTTTTCGTCGAGCGATTGTTCGCTGCGTCTCTTTTTTTAATCTCCTACATTAAATGTTTGGTGCTAAGGCAACCGTGAACACTATGTTATTCGAAGCACTTAAAGCTCGAGGTGAAACGTCGGGTGTCCGCAGAAAACTCCGCTCCGTTGCTTATCAATAGAGACAGTCGGCGCAGCCGCCGCGCCGAGCTTGCCCGGCATGGCGCGAGCCGAGTACGAGCGACGAAAGGCCCGCGCATCTACCGGCGGTGCCACAGCCAGCTTTGCACGTCAGTTTCTGGCGCTGGAGTTTGGACATTCTTGCAAGGTATGTGACAGGCTGTGGTTCGACTCTACACTGTCTACGCCAAGGAAAGACCTAGCGTCAGCCAAGAAGGCCACGTTAAGCCCGTAAGATCGACCAGCTTCGCTGTTTCTCAAGGTTTTAACACGCCTAGAGTAAACTTCTTCCTTTTTTTTTAACACGCTTGCTACCATTCCCTTTCCACTGCTGTGAACTTGCCAGTATCCTGCATGAACACATTCACAGACCAGAACTTGATGACTTTGTGACTGGCGTTGTCCGCCTCGGTGGATCAGTGGCTACGGTGCTCGGCTGCTGACTCGAAGGTCGCGGGTTCAATCCCGGCCGCGGCGTACGAATTTCGATGGAGGCGAAATGGTGGAGGCCCGTGTACTGTGCGATGTCAGTGCACGTTAAAGAACACAAGATGGTCAAAATTTCCGGAGCCCTCCACTACGGCGTCCCTCATAATCATATCGTGGTTCTGGGACGTAAAACCCCACATATTATTATTATTATCGTGAGTGGCCTTGGAAGGAATCCACGAGGCGAAACATAACGCAGCATACAACGCGAAGGAGCAAGATATAATATATAATATAATATTTTATTAACATCATGACAGAACATCGATACGATACAAAGTTGGCCTGCCAAAGCCCATTGGGGCTTGAAGGGCAGGGCCGACACACAGTAACAAACGAGACACAGTAATGTTCGCTTGACAAGTTAACGGAACACAAGGTAAATCATTTTTAGCAATAAGCGATTACGTACGACCTAGCAGAAGCCCTAATAATCTAAGACTTGAAGCAACACGGAAAGGGTTTAGGTACTCATCTTCCTTCCAAGCAATAAATCTTCCAGCTGTGAGTAAATAAGCGCGCGTGTTGGGCACTTTCTTATCCTAGGCGTCTTGGCGCTTCTATTATAAAATAATAATCTATGACGTCACGGAGGGCTGGTGCGAGAACTTGAAGGAGTGTGATGATGTGCGCGAGTGGTGTGGTATTCGAAGACGACGACGAAGATGGCACGCCACGCCTACTGCACGAGAAGCAAGAGAGACGCTCAACCAATGAGCGCCTCCCACGAAGAAAAAGAGAACAGTCGGAAGAAGACGGCGTCCAGGGCGCGGGAGTAGCGGCCAGCCGTGTACATACCTGGCTGACACTCGCAGCAGGCTCCCACCTGGCACCACGTCAACCTTCTACCCGGTGCCGGCGTCTTGGGATCGTCGCAAGGACGAGCGATTGAAGCCCTCCTGCGACCACCAGCAAGCATTGGATGTCGAACGCCGAAAGGGCGTCCGGCCAATGACCTCCCCGGGTCCGGCGTCTACCGCCCGTCTAGGGTCGTCTCTTGCTTCTGCAGTGCCCGCTCGTCGCAAGCCATCCCTACCCGGACTTGTGAGCCTGTCCCCAACAGCGTCTGCTGTGACATTTACACCCAACGGTGAACTCCTTGATTAATTGCCTTGTGTGATGCATGTTTTCTTGTTCCTTGCGCGTTCCATGCTTTATAGTTGCTCTCAGTCTGTCCTTGTGCGCTCTAAATATGTGTCAGTGTTGTTGGTAAACAAACGGCCTCACGTCTTTCGATGACTAGTCATCACTTTCCTAAGCGAAGCGCCTTTAGCGATCGTGACAAGGAGGCGTCGCCACCTGTGTTTTCTGTTGGCCCGTTTTATCGCTCACCAAGCACTTCATCGCGGTAATTTCATTATTGCAACACGGTAATTTTCTCATGCGAGGAAAATGGGTTTTTGCGTGTAGTTGAGTGGTTAGTCTCAACAGCCGCTAAGATGTCCCTGGCATTTCATATGGCGTCAACGTGCAACTTCACAGCGCGAGAACATATGCATAGCATGCCCACAATGCAAGGCAAGATTTCCACAGATCGCAAGTACACTGCCCGAGATATCATGCTGCAGATTTGTGTGATACGGTCAGTTAATGCTTGTCGTCTTCCCATGGGTCGACGATGGGCGTGGTAGGTTTCGGCAAAATATTTTCGCATCCAGTATGAATGGACGGTGATAAGCCTGCCGGTGGTCAGAAATAAAAAAAAAAAAACATGGCGAAGCTCGCACTAAGCCGCGCAAATCTTGAAACAGCGAAACTGGACGACTCTGAAGGCAACTCTGCGGTTGTTTCGAGGTTGCTTCTAGGCCGCTGCTATAGGATTTAGCCAGGTGATGCTCGGTTGTTTCTACGTTGATTCTCAGCGCAGAGAGGTTCGAGTCAGACCACAGACAGTCACAGACACGACACCGCCACGTCGTCGTGGGCCTTGCATCGCTTCGCGGTCTTCTCGCAGCCGCCATTGCATTTCCCGTTTCCTGTAGGTGCTCGGGGTCTTCGGCTCACCACCATCGCTTCGCCGCCATTTTTTGGTGCTAACTGTTCCCTTCTTTCTTTCTAGTGGAAGTTGCGTGTAGTGGGATTTACCCGGTTTCTGTGGCACATACCCGTTTATGAGGACGATAGTCTTTTGGTGCGAACAAGCAACGATTTGCTACACAGCCTCGCGGTTAAAAATCCGCAATACAAAAAAGTGGTGCGTGAACGGAAAAGCTATTTGGCGCAGCTAGCGAAACTCGGCGAGCAAGCTCGGGTCCACCCGGGAGATGAAGGGGGGCCCACGACAACAACAACAGCCACGCAAGCGGGAAGCGAGTCAGTCTCGCCTCGTTCACAAATCTCCGAGGCGGCGCATAAACGGTTCCGGTCTGGGAAAACGGAAGCACCGTCTGGCACACGCGTCTTACGGGGAAGCAAACCTCTGGCGCCGATGTGGGCGCTCCATCGTGAAAAGCTCACCAGCGCAGTCTCTGTACCGGCAAGATTTTCTTTTCCTTGCGTCCGGAAAACAGCTCCTGCCGAACGAAATCGATTGAAAAAAAAAAAATCCACGCATCTCCACGAAGTGAATGATGACAAGTGGGCGAAGCTAGGTCCTAAGGTCCATAATGTCTACGTTGAAGTCGCCGACTAGTATAAAGGATTTGTGCTTGTAGGTGTTTTATATTGTTCGTTTACAATTATAATTGTTTACGTCTATTGTAAACCTTTTCTTTATTCACATACACACATGTTTCGACTATAGCAATGGTTTTCTAACCACCATGACAGCGGACAGTGAGCTTCGATGACAAAGCTAGGTCCTAAGGAACATGATGTGTACGTAAAGTCGCTGACTAGTATAAAGGGTTTGTGCTTCTAGGTGTTTTATATTGTTCTGTCACAATTATGATTGATTATAGTCTATTGTTAAATCTTATTTTGTGTCTCACATCCACGAATCTCCCCGTGACGGACGCGGATGACGACAAGGCTAGGCCCTAAGGAGCTTCGCCGCAAAAAAAAAAAAAAAACACTAAAGCGATCCCAATACTTAGAATAACAGACAGCTGAGCTAGTTGGTAAGTATTCATTCTAAAAGACAGGGCGTTTGCGGTGTCTTGACTTTCTTCTTGTGTCCGTGTTTGCATGCCCTGTCTTTTAGAGCGGCCATGACATGGTCACCCAACAATTTGTGGTTTTCAACGAAAACTAGAAGTACAGGGTCTATTATGCCTATACAGATATGAAATGTGGGCCGTAAAAGAATATTTGAGTGCAACACAAGCCCCAGTAGTCGCCGGCTGTAAAAGCCGCCCACCGCCGGCGACCACCAATTTGTCATGGAGCGTGTGCCGCCCGATGTGCAGCAAGGAGCGGAGCCGTCGTCCTCTACCGAAATTTCAGCCGCTGCTAATTGCTGAATTTCAGTGCCGAGCTGAAGAATGCTAAGATATCTTGATTTCATGCGCAGCTGACCACGGAACAATATCGTTCGCTGGAATGCAGACGCTCGCACTGGCTCCTTGTTACGTCACGGCTCCCGAGTGCGCCAGTGTTGCCCGACTCTCAGGACGCTCGCGTGTTTATAAAAATATTCAATGATAAATTAAATGCTCGACCAAATGCGCTAAAATTTCGCCAGCTTATTTGGGAATGCACACGGATTAACCCACATAACACACATTATGGTCGAGAATTCGGTGTCATGGCTCCTTTAAGGGTCTGAGAGTGGCATTCACACTGAATGTGCTGGTAAACTTGTGATGAACTGTGGGCCATCTTTTAACAGCGGAGGTGTTCCGGGGCTTGGTCTGACGACAGATGAGTGTCCGCCTTGCATGTCACGCTACGGTTCCCAGATACAGCGATAGATGGCGCAGCTGCCTCGGTCGCGGACGAAGCGGTAGCCGCACAGCGAAACGGGGAAGGGCGGCTGGAGCGTCTAACGTCACTGTAGCCGGGCCGGCGGTGGCAGAGGCTGCAACACATGCTTGCCCATGCACCTCTACACACTAAACATTTTCAGACCCTAAGGGCGTTAAAGGGGTGTTTTAAAGTTCACACCCTCAGACACAGACCTTAAGCACCCTTTTTGGGGCAATACACACAATTTGAAGGGTGTTATAGGGTGTAAAGGTGTGAAATCTTGAAATCGAGGGTGTTCGACACACGTATGCATAAAGTTTCATGACACACTTGTTTAGGCGCGTGCATCGAAAAATGTATCTGTGCAATGCAGTTTTCATGCACGAACATTGTCGTGATAATGAAATAGGTCATTAAACAAGATGGGACACAGTGACACCTGCTTTGCGGTTCTAATTAGCCAGCTAATGTAAAGTTTGCGCAAGCTAACTCTTCGACACACCAATTCATACCACTCATCCAATCAAAACAAGTAATTACAGACACCCGCACAACATCACAAAACATCATAGAAACTCACGAGGGAAACAAGAGATCCGCTGTCTGTGCAGGTTTTACATTTGGTGGAATTAGAAAAGTTTTTCCTTCTCAGTCGATGTACTGATCGTTACCCCACTTTCTAATGCTTTCCGCACCCTGTAAGAAAAAACGCTGTGCAAAATACACCAGGACTAGAAGGAACACTTACAGCAGATGAGCGCGAACTATCAACCTCAAGTTTATTTGAGGAAACACGAATACTTGTATGCATGAAGAAAACCAACAACACCACCATCACGTGCTGAGGCTCTATCACGACATGATCTCTTTTTCTTCAAGTGCTACTGAAGCGCAACTTGACGAGATTGCCTTCGTGAGGCGATAGAGCACGTGATGATGGTGTTGTTAGTTTTCTTCATGCATACAAGTATTCGTGTTTTTTTCAAATAAACTTGAGTTGATAGTTCGCGCTCGTCCGCTGTACGCGTTACTTTTAGTCCTCGTGTTTTTCACGCAGCGTTTTTTCTCCCAGCATGCTACGCCAACAACTCGCCCCCGTTCTTTCTGCACCTAACGTAGTTTTCCACTGCCTCCGGGTATTTTCCAACCAGCCGCTCAGGTACACGTGGTACGCAGCCTAGCTACTTAAGCACGGCTTATGCGCAATGAATGTTCCACTTGGCCGTCAGCGCTTGTCCTCTTCCCTTCTGCATCTCGTCTTCTATCGCGCTGTTTATTGTCACACCTCCAGGATGGGAGGCTCTGCAAGTTTTCTGCACTGTCCCGGGGATCCTTTGACCATGCGACGACTTCGTGTGATGACGTAATCCAGTGACGTCACAAATTTCGCCAATACGTCCCGCCACGGTGATGCCATCGCGTGATGATTTTTGTGCGTCACTCGCGCTGACGGTTTCACGAGTCGCCGCGTTTCACGAGTCGCCTGAAGGGGCCACGACTCGGTCGCCCAACAATTTGTGGCTTTCGGCGAAAATGTCTGTACAGGTGTGAAAAGTGGGCCGTGAAAGAAAATTGCAGTGCAAAACAAGCCCGCTGGCCGTAAACCCGGCCCACCGCCGGCGACCGCCATTTTGCCATGACCCGTGCGACGTCATGTGCTGGAAGGATAGGAGCCGTCGTATTCTACCTGTAGGTTTCAGCCGCTGCAAATCGTTCAGTTTTCAATGCCGAGCTGAAGAATGCTGAAATAGCTCCATCGTAAGCGCAGCTGACCACGAACCAAAATCGTTGGCCGGAATACAGACGCTCGCAAAGCAAGCGCCTTGTTAAGTCACGGCTCGCGAGAGCGCCAGTTTTGTCAGACTCTCGGACCGCTCGCAAGTTTACAAAAACATTCATTATAAATTAAGTTCTCGACCGAATGCGATTAAATTTCGCCAGCATTATTTGTGAATGCACGTGGATTAACCCACATAACACACATCATGAGCGAGAATTGCCTGTCATGGCCCCCTTTAACAACTTAGTTCTCTGCTGACAACGTGGCGGTCAGCCCTTCGTTATTAAATTCCGCCCGTTTCGTCTTGATCACGACACTTCTATGAGAGCAATAAAACGAGCGACAGCCACTCGAGGGAAAACAGCAGACGCTCGTAAAACGCGCTTGTTTCGTTTACGATTGGGGCTCGTAAAACAAGTCTCATTGCAGAAGGACGCCTTTACTTATACGCCGTCCTCCAGGATGCTCAAGCTGATGAGGCTTCGTTTAACGCAGGCACTGGAGCCGCGCATGCGCAGCCTCGACGAAAACTCGCTCGATATTGTGTTCACTAAAAGAATAAGCGCTAAAAATCGACGAGCACACAGAAAAAGAGAGCAGACAAGGGACTGGCGCTACTAATTATAGAACTGCCTATGGTCAGCAGCTGTTAAAATGGCAAATTCCTCATATGCTAAACCATGGGACGTGAGCCGCAAAAGCTCTGCCCAACCCTTTCCGTTATCCTCCTCTCCACTCGGTACAGTCGCTAGAGCCTCTCGCGGCGGGACCACCAAACTGGGTCTCGTCGGCAGTGACGGAATGCTGCCTAAAAGAGATAAATAGCACCGGGAAAGTGAAGCAAAGAAACAAGAATCCGGTGGTAGTGTGGCCGCACATGCACACAGTTGCGCATAGATTAAAGTGGCTTCCCGGTATGATGTGCAAGTGGTATTCTTGGCGCCCAAAAAACTGGTAGGCTTGTGTGGGAAAGTCAACTTTCAGAGTAGCGAAGACGACGCCCGAGATGTAGTGTCAGACATGTCAAGAAATTTGTTGAGTGCAAGGCAGCAGTAGGATTCCTCTGACCTGCGGGGCATCTTACATTGGACAGACAGGCAGGTGCCTAAGCAAAAGGCGTCACGAGAATTTGTGTAGTCGAGGCGAATCTCGGTCAGCACTGCTCTGCTTGTAAGTGTAACCCAAATTTCAGTGACACCACTATTTTGGCGCACAGCAAAGACAAAATCAAAAGAACAGTCGTAGAAGCGTGCATTATGATGTCGGGGAAGTTTGGCGCATGCGTTAGCTCCCCCTCTATAGCACTTACAGACAGGCGAGTGGCAGGCTTAGCGAAACAAATATACATTTAATCGGAGCACAAGTGTCATGACGCAGAGTAAAACGTAAAGATTGAAATATATAAATGCACGTGTTTAATGCATAGATAGCACCATAGGCGTGCGCACGAGGGGGGGGCAGAGGGGGCGGCCGCCCCCCCCTAGTCACCTAAGACAGGGGGGGCGCAAAGTCTGTCCCATACATTGACTTAATAGGGAGGGGGGGCGCTGCGATGAGCCTTCGCCCCCCCTCTGCCCCCCCCCCTGAAGGGGAACTCTGCGCACGCCTATGGATAGCACCCCCGTTGGCTCATGCGCGGTTCGCCCTCACCTTTGTATGTTAGCTGCCCCCCTTTTTCGGTCGTTTCGTTTCAGTTGTTCGATGCGCTTCGTCTGTGTCGCGTCTGTTTCAAATTCGCAGCGCTGCCTTTTCCTACAGTATGCTTCAACTAGCACCCACACAAGCTCTACTGACTTTTTTGTCCTTGCCTGCAATGCCCCCCCCCCATGTCGGTTTCATGCAATTCGGCCTCACAAGGGTGCCGACCCTAGGACAGCGAAGCAATCTCCTCTAGGACACACAACTGGTCTCGCCTTTTCCGTCAAGCAACTGCTTTGAAGAAGAGCCACGACCACTTGTCGCAACGTTTGCTCCTGCAGCCCGCGTGCCAGGATTCCTCATCGCCTCAATGCACAATCAGGAGCCGCCGCCAGGCTTTCCCTCTGTGCCTGGCCAGCACGGGCGCGCTCTCACTGGCCTCGGCGGCAGCAGTGTCGAAGCGATCGAGCAGCATCGATCCACGGGCTTGTCGGCTGATCGCTTATGGATGCAGCGCTCTCAGAGGCCGCATAATGTCTCCATTCCCAGCCACGCTTTCTTTCTTTCTTTTTCGTGCACGATCTCAGTGAGTGAGCCGACAACTATCCCTACCTAAATGCATTTTATTTGAGCCTTCGCATATCACGCGTTGGCTATCAGAGTCCGGAGTTTGCTAGAACAAATGTTGCTTTTTTATTTTTATTTATTCTACCCTCAAGGCCCGAGGTCATGAATGACTTTTTTTCGCCCATTTCCCATTCAGTTATGGCAGGACGCCATTGCTGCTGCCGAGAGTCCCTAAATCCTGGGAATTAAAAAAAAAAAAGTATTCTTGCTATCATCATCATCGGACCGAATTCAAGCAGCATTGGTCGCACCAATGCTTATTGGCGCAAACGTATGTGCCTGAGCGGTGCTTCAATTTTCAAACTTCGGGGTTCCCAACTAGTACATGGATTAAAAAAAAAAAATGTTTCGCACCACTACCTGAAACTTCCGTCATTGCGGGAGTGCTTTTTAAGATATCTTCGCTGTTGAGAGAGAGCAAATGCATTGAACTCTACGGACGTTTGCCGGGTACGCCAGGTTTTTTCGTTACCGCGATAATTTCGCTCTTGAGGAGCTCAACTGTATTCGTATACAATTTCGTTCGCAACTTTCTCCTTCCCAATGTTCACGTCCACGTGGACATGCTAGCAGCCTGTGTACTGTTCCATGTCAGTGAATACCCCTTTATAGGGCCACTAAACCACCTCCGATATTTTTTCAAACATTTCAAGTAAATACGCGCATCGTGTGCAGAATGCCGTCACGATCAACAATGCTACACGCGGCAGCGCTACAAGTCGCGGGCGCGCCACAAATTCTAAAAAACAATCCCTCCTCCTTTCCGAGCCCTTCCGGCCTCCGCGTGAGGTCAGGAAGTTGAATAGGGGACGTAGAGCGCAAGTCATGCTGCGATTGGTCCAACAGGAACCTATCGGTAAGTCAGTAATCAGCTGGCCCCGCTCCTTGTTGTTGTTCGTCGTGTTGCCCGTGCGGAGGTGTATTGGCACGGCGTGTCACCGTACGGATCCATCATGTTGGCGATCCTTTGAAGGCGTGCGCGCAACACAGGATCCATGCCGGCACGATTCGTATGAGCACGGGCCGGCACGGCAGCAGCGGTTAGCCAACAAGCGCGCAGTCGACGAAGAATACGGAGTGCGGAGTCGCGGCAAGGTGTTTCGAGCAGCGCGTCGGCGGTGACGTATGCCACGCGAGATTGGAAGGGGCGCTCGGCGAGAGGGCAAACCGGCTTTGGGAGAGGATACCAACGGAGGGTAGCGATGGAAAGAGCGAAAGGAGCGATCGCCGCGTTTTGATGATCAAACGCGTATAACTCCGCTATTACGGCACCGTTTCGAAAAATTCTCACGGCTCCGTGTTCGTTGTACACTCGTGCACCCACCACAACTGAATTTCGACCTCTGGGTGGTTTAGGGGCCCTTTCACACGAGGGACAAATCCTCGGGGGATAAAGGTTGTTGTTGTTGTTGGTGGTGGTGGTGGTTAGAGGAAGAATGGAAAAAGGCACCTAATTTCTGCAGCCCTATAGGGAGCACGGCGCAGTGCCCTGAGGGGAGGGGTAAGTGGGGGGAAAAAGATAAGGAAAAGAAAGCGGAAAGGAAGGACTAGGCGCAGCACCCAACAAGAAGAAGGAAGAAGAGAATTAAGAGAGAAAAAGATACGGTCGAAGGAGGTCGAGGACGGGGCACCGATCGGCGAGAGCTACGAGGCACCAGGAGATCGCGGACGGCGGGGGGCCGACCGGCGAGGGCTACGCCGGAGCCAGGAGATCGCGGACGACACAACCGTTCAGCACGAGTTCCACCGAGCGAATCGGGATAAAGGTGAGCCTAGTGGCGTCCCCCGCTCACACGGACGCGGCGAATGGAGGGGGAGACCAGTGTTACCAGACTACTCTGGTGGCTCGTACCACCCGTTCCACCAGCTGCAGACAACGACACCACCAGCGCGCTGCCGCTCCTCTCAGAGCAAGTGCAACAATGTGGCCAAACACCTGCACGAAATACTGCCATATCCCCCCACCGCGGGGGGGGACAGTTTGACCTGTCGGGGAAAAGGTCCCCACCTCCTCCGAGGAGGTGCGGAGAGGTCGCGCCTACTCGCTAATCCGTGACGTCTTTGTCACGTGATCCGCAATCCTCGCTTCTCCCCCGAGGATTTATCCTCCGTGTGAATACAGAATGCGAAG
Organism: Rhipicephalus appendiculatus; assembly: GCA_030522465.1. Lineage (NCBI taxonomy): Eukaryota > Metazoa > Arthropoda > Arachnida > Ixodida > Ixodidae > Rhipicephalus > Rhipicephalus appendiculatus. The sequence continues at coordinate 2,069,055 of JALIZH010032979.1, read as the reverse complement.
CTCGCCGAGCTTTTTCGAGCGTAGAGCATTGTCGAGGAGTGTAACTTCATTCGGTGAAAACGGTGTTGTTGGCGGAGTGGCTGAACGGGAAGAAAAATCTGCTTTTCAGCGATCTGCTGAAGACTGACATGGCTGCTGTCGCGCATGGAGCCCCGCACACGAAGGGAGGATACAGCGATGCGCCGGTGCCGGCAGCTTTTTTTTATTGCGATAGCAAATATATGGACACTCTCGGCTGGTTTTTGCCGTCGGCGTCGGCGTCATGTCCCGTATATGTATATGTATCTACAGGCACGTAGCCAGAAATTTTTTTTCGGGGGGGGGGGCCCAACTGTTGAAAACCTTAAAAACCACCTATTTTCATTATTTATTCTCGGTAAAACACCCTCCTCCATCCGAATTTCGGGGCCCGGGCCCCCCGGGCCCCCCCCCTGGCTACGTGCCTGTGTATCTATATATTTATAAAAGCCACAAAGAAAAATAATTCAGAAAAATGCTTCCGACGCGCGGCATCGAATGAGGGACCTCTCGCTCTGCAGCGCGCGGCGCTAACCGCTGAGCCACGAAAGCGCACGTCCTTCAACGTTCAAACGGCGAGCTATTTATATACATCGAGTTTTCAGCATTACCAGTGAGATGGCGCAAAGGCTGCGCTCGGTGGAATTTAGCTCGGTGCCCGCCCCGCTCGTCGTGACGCCCGCGCTCATGCACTCATCTCCCTCACGCTGCATCGCGCACTTTACTCCGTGGGGGGGGGGGGGGGTAGACGCCCTTGCGCGCGCGCTTATCTTTCGGGGGGGGGGGGGGGGGGGGAATGGGCCTTTCGCCGGAACGGTTGCGTTGTAGTCACCGAGCGCACGAAGGTCCCTTCCCTCGCGGCAGTCCCTCCGTTTGTGAAAAGAACAGGCTTTCCAAACACAGCGAAGTAACAACTGTGACACTTGTTAGTTCGCGCTCGTCTGTACCTGTGAATACGTTTCGTGCGTCGTTTTTGTTTGAGCAGCGCGTTAAGTGTGGAGCAGTGAACGTTGTTAGTTCTCTCTCGTCCTGTGCGTGTTGTTTTCGTGCGTCACGTGTGCGTGAGCAGCACGCTGCACGTTTCGACCTGCTTGCCATTCGTCGCTTGACATTCCAATTTGTTGCTATCGCACTCATTGCTTCGCCTTGTGGCGAAACTGTGACTTTTTTCTTTTATGGATAACAGGTACCTGCAGGGCACATTACACTGTTCCACAATATGTTGCCTTATTTTGGTTCGCATCTCGACCTTAAAATCAGTGTTCAAACATGTGCCGTGTTCCGAGACTACCGCTATCGGCGACACGGCCACTTTGCCTGCCACAGAATCTTGCGTGTACGATGATACCTTCCAATTCGCCAATCAGGGCGCATTAAAAGTGATAGATATATCAAAGGTGATCGTCTTAGAATACGGCCCCGGAAATAACCTGAACTAAGCGCCTGCACAGCTGCAATCGACTGCGAGGACAGCCGTACGGCTCGAGCAGAAGTGTACCGGTTGCCAACTTGTTTGCCCGCTAAAGATGCGGCGTTCCGCCGCCAGAATCCCGATGCGAAAAACAGGCTGCGCTCATCCGTCCGCGAGCCACGAGGACGAGGCGCGGAGGAGGAGAATAGCTGATGGGAGGTCACGTGACGCGCCGTCCGCGACTCCACATCCGGATTCCGTCCGTCGTCTGAATGCACCATTTAAGGAACGCCAGGTGGTCGACATTTCCGAAGTGCTCCATGCTCATGATCATATCGGGGTTTTGGGACGTGAAACCCCAGATATTATCATTTTATTATTATTATTATTATTATTAGTAGTAGTAGTAGTAGTAGTAGTAGTAGTAGTAGTATTACCAGTAGCAGCAGAAGCTTTCTTCTAGTTCTCCGTAATGTCATTGTGCTCTTGTATTTCTTTTTCTTTTTTTTTTACAATGCAGTTGCGTTTCGTGCCGAATATACGGTGCGGTGCTAGAGGCCTAGTCAGGTGACTCGTAACGTCGCCTTTCGTCTCCTGCACCACGACAATCATGAATTGTCGAACAAATAAATACATAAAAATAAGAAAAACATCGCGTAGGCATCGGCCCAGTTTACACCTGCGTCGAAACAGAGGCGAACGAAGCCGCCCAATAACGCCGGAGAGACCACGCGAGCGCTCCGAACTGACGAGGTTCCTGTCCGGCGGCGTCACGTCCCAGCGGTTCTCGGGATCAATCCGGCGTGAAATGAACGCGGCTATCTCCTGGCCGACTCATTAGGGCGCTCCTTTATCTGCTCCTCTTTTTCCTCCTCTCGAGAGTTTTCAGCTCTAAAAACCGTTCGCCATCGAAATGGCTTGCCGCTCGATTGCCTTGATGGACGCGAGGAAGCAAACGTTCACGAACTTCCCTTCCGGGATCCGCAGGTCAGTGTGTTCCCCATGGATACCTGCTCGACTTCGCTGGTCGCAATAAAAGTGAATTCAGTCGGAATATAGGGATACGACTCGAGTGGCCGAGGAAGTCATCAGTGCGATTGATCGAGATAAGGTTGCCTTTAGCTGCCGCTTGCTCCAAGGCAAGGAGCTTTCGTTTCGAGATTGATTTAGGCGATTCAAATCACCGGAGTGAATTAGTGGCCAAACGAACGGAAGCAGTGCGAGAATTCGTTTCATCGTAAAACAATGGAGCAGCGCGTTACCACGAAGCCGTGTTCGAAATGAGACAAAATGGCGACGGAGACTCAGTGATTATTAGCGCGAAGTTGAAGCAGCGAGTGGATAGTTTAGAAGACCGAAGGTTGAGTGCGTTAAACAGCGCGTAACCACGACGATTCCACAAGAAGCGATTGCGGACAATTTGCACAGTTTCGCGAGCGAAGCGGGCAATTGTGATTAATTTGAAGACGCTTTGTTTTAATTCTTGTTTCCGTTCTGACACCATTCACCGAAACTTTGCTACAGAAACGCAAAGGGACGCGGCTTGGATCCGGACCGCGGCGGTCGCATGAAGATACAGCAGCGAAGGTCATAGCAGAAGATCCTGCCTCAAGCTGTTCGAACAGCCCTCCAACACCAGGCGTGGGAGGCTCCGAGTCCAGTATGCCCTCACCCACTGCAGATAAAACTCCGCGGCGGCTTTCGGGTGTCGCTACGTTACCATTTCAAATTTAGAAGGAACGATAAATCCCGATTTTACGCAAATCCCGATTGGACGAAATAATTCTACGGCGGTCATCGCTTCGTTAAATCTAACTCCAAGTGTATTTCACTCTGGTTCTTTCTAGGATTCATAATTAATTCAATTCAATCCGCCTCTACCATTTTCCTGCGCCGCCCTCTGGTAGGGGACGAGACAAGCGGCATTGCAAGAAGCAAGGCCTCCGAGATGAAGAGACGACGCTAGGCGAAGGGCGCATGCGCCGGGGCATCGTGAAATCGGCAGAGTGAAAGCTTTATTTATGTTTCAGTGAAAGAAAGCCGCAGTCGCAAAACGCTACGGCAATCAGCAGCTGCACGGGGTGACATAGAAGGACGTGGGAATATTGGGCTGCATGGGCGAAACAGGGCCTATCGGAGGCAGAGAAACAACGCCTCGACTGCCGCGAAAGCTGAGCGTCGCACTGGCGATTCCCGTTCGTCGTAAAGTTCCCACTGCTCCGCTTACCAAGGTGTCAATGACGCCAATGTTTGAGGTGTCCCGGGCACGAGCACAATCTAGCTAGGCAGATTCACACGCTCGGTGTGCGACATGTGCGCGACTTTTTGATGCGCTTTATGAACTTCCTGCTTGCAGTTGCGATAGGCGTCGTCTGCAGAGTCAGGTCGTTTCCCTCATCAGATGCAGTCACGTAGCGACTCAGCGCGGCGCCGACGCAGAGGTGGCGCCCTCTCTCGCGCCCCGCTGAAGTCAGCCCTATCTATGTTTGCGACACGTTTTCGCGATTTTAAGTGCATTAACGGGCCAGTAAACAACCCCGAAGTCCAAAAATTGTTATAAAGAGAAATATGTGCACTTTTGCTATGTGAACATGCTGCCGCAAGAATTTTGCGAATACGTGCTATAATAAGGAAGTTACAGGGGTTAGAACATCCGTTTCAGCTGGTTTCAAATTTTCGCGCGGCCTCGCCACCCTTCTCCGCCGTAGGGAGGGGGGAAGGCGTAGCCCTGTTGTCGTGACTCCGCCCACTTTTGCAACATGACACGACGTCAGTGATAAGTCATCGGCGCGCAGCCAACGACCGAGCAGGGCTTCCCCCACATGAGCACGTGTCAGCGGCGCAGGGAGGAAGCGCGGTGAGAAGAGACGACCCTGGCGGTAAAGTAGCGAGACGCCTCTTTATCTCGGAGGCTTTCGTTCTGGCTATACCGCTTCTCCCGGTAGTCTCGGGCTCCTACAAAACGGCAGAGGGCAGCACAAGGAAAATGAACATGCGTACTGCGCGGCCGAAACTGCATCACCGCAGGGCCAAGGCGCCGTTTCGTAGGGCAAAGGACCAATCGACGAGCTCAGTGCCACGTCAAGTCGGCGATCGCCGACTTTACGTCACTGCGCGTACAAAGAGGATTGGTCAGGCGTAGGAAATAAGCGGGAATTGTTTTTCGAAATGGAGGGTCTGCGCGGCGCGCGGCGCTGTAATATTCGGGAAACGTGATCGCCGCGGTCTACTGTACGAATTAGCGAGCTTGTTTGGGGGGGGTGTTAAAAAAAAGTAGGAGCCTGTTGACGGGCCCTTTAATGCGATTACTTCTTGGTTATCTCCGCTAAATAAAATATTATCCTACACCTTGTTCGCTCACTTTAACCCGGGTTTGAGCACTGCCAGCCCTGTTATGGCCTGTGGCGAGCGCTTTACTGTGAGCGTCATCACGCCACATGAGATGGAACGAATGGCCGGGCGTCTCAAGTGCTCCGCACTTAAAACACAACCAGAACAGGTGGGCGAAAATTGTTCTCGTTGCGTTTTTTTTTTTTTGTGCCTCCGTTCGTGTCCCCGCTGTTACGCCCATACAGCGCAATATTCCGCAACATATGCTAAACTTGCACCAACTAGCCCAAAGCAGTGCTGTATTGATTCACAGTCGATAGAGTTTCCAGAAATTATCTAGAGGGGACTCTGGACGCTGCGATGGGAATGATGAGTAGTACACAAATTTGCCTAGCCTTCATGCTTGCGGCTTCGAACGCACTGGCTTTGTTTATTGCTGTGTTTTGGTTTTGTTTCGAATAAAAGAACGGACCGTCGTGAACTTCTTGACCCGATTTGAATCGGTGAGCCTAATAAGGTCAAGGTGGTGACTGGTGAAGCGTAATTGCTAAACCTTTGTTGAACTTCGTCTTGCGGCAAAACGGATTCAGGCCACACGGAGCCAAGCGGAGCCGAAAGAACGAAGATTAGACAAATTCGAGTACTACCCATCATTCCCATGCTGGCTGAAGCGCCGTGCGTTGCAGCTCCCATAGACACTAGCGCCAGAGTTCCCTCTGGTGTATTTATAGGAAACTCTATGACAGCAACACGAGGGGCCGCAGACATTGCAGGACCGTCATGAGACGCACATAGGGCTAAGCATTAGTTTGACGTTGGACAGACGCAGGGTTGCCGTTGGGTGGACATGAAAAGGCACCAGGACTAACGCCGAAAGTAAGCAATGTAGCAATGTAATTTGATATTATCACCGAATTTCGAGCCAAATAGAACAGAAGCGGTATTATCAACAGAGTCTTTACTATTGATGAATAAATAAAACGATTTTGAATAAGTAAAACCACAAGTTTAAAAGAAAGCCATGGCGCCAACTAGAAATTTTCGTCGCCAACGGGGTCCAAAAGTAGCCAATTTGGCGCAAAGTAGCCACCAACGGCAGCCCTGGACAGACTGGACGCTGCATTAACCAGAGATTATGGGAACGTAAGAGATCGCTAAACGGAGGCTCACCTGCTAATCTTTCTTTACATTGTCGAGAATGTAACCGCACACCAATATTCGATGAATGCGCAGTTGTGTACCGGCATAGGTATGAAAAAAAAGACGCGTCTGATGATTGCGGCATGGCATATCGATAATAGCGGTAGCGACGCATGCGTGAGCCAACCGTCGATTGACTCGCATAAAGATGAAATCAAATGTCTTAACACTTATCTCTCACGTAGACCACCACGCTTCGCATATTGCATGGGTATGCGCAGATAAGGTTTCGTGCCTTCTTTCTTTACCGCTGTTGTGCGCATCTTCAGTTGCTAGTCGGCGTTTGTGGTGTCCCGACTTCCTTCTTGTGTCCCCGTCTTTTTAGAATGAAGCCTTGGTTGTCTGGTACCAAGATGTCATGAGAGCATGGAATGCTCCTAGAGTATCCAACAAATTAGGAGCGTAACATTACGTCTGTTACAATGTAGGCACTTAACGTAGAGCCAAAACAATCGACAGCAATCTCGCACAAGAGTCCAATGGGAAAACCTACATGACGATACGTCTTCTGTTGACCTACGGAAGCGTCAGTCACAATAGCCGTTACTGTGTGTTCCAAGTGGCCTTCCAAAGTGGCCCTTAATGTGGCAGTCAACCTTTAGCACCATTCGAAAAAATCGGTCATATCCGCTTGTACACAACTGCACTTCGCGGTGGTGAAGGCTGCGCCTGGAAAAGCACTCGAGAACAGCGTGGTTAAAGGGGCACCCGATTTTCGCTCATAATCTGTGTTATGTGCGTCAATCCTTTGATGTTCACAAACAAGCTGGCGAAATTTCTGCGCATTTGGTCGCGCATTTCATTTATAATGAATATTTTTATAAACACGCGAGCGGCCCGAAAGTCTGACAACACTGGCGCGAGCCGTGACCTAACAAGCCACTTCGTCTGCGAGCGTCTGTATTCCGGCCAACGATTTCGTTCAGAGGGTCAGCTGCGCGTACAATGGAGCTATTTCAGCTTTCTCCAGCTTGGCATTGAAAAATGAACGGTTTGCAGCGGCTGAAACAGGTAGAAGCCGACGGCTCCACTGCATGAAGCACATGACATGGCAAAATGGCGGTCGCCGCAGTGGGCGGGCTTTACAGCCGGCGATTTGTAAGCTCATTTCGCAATGAAACAATCTTTTAAGGCGAAATCCTTTAATGTATCATGCTCACGTCCGTCCCTCCGTCCGTGACCGGCATTGTGCCAGGTGGCCACCGGGGCGCGCCAACGGACGCCGGTCTTAAGGCCTAACCACACGTGCGCGTTGCAGCGTGTCAGCGCGTGTCTTTCTGACAAGGCGTCGCGTCCTCTCCCCATTAGAGAGAAAGGGCGCGCAGCATCGCGTAGCCGGGCGCCCTCTCTCTCCATAGGGAGAGGGCGCGACTCCGCGTCAAAAATCCACGAGCTGGCACGCTGCAACACGCACGTGTGGTCAGGCCTTTACGCCGGTCGCGCCTCGCGTCGGACTCTCATCCAGCGGCCGTGCTACAGCGCTCGCACTTTGCTTGCGTAGCGTCGCTGTGCCCAGCGTGTCCAATCATGCAAAAAAGAGACGCGCGCATCGCCGTCCGTTCTGACCGACCTCGTCTCAATGGGCACAGGCGTTCGCCGAACACACTTTGGAATTGGCAAAGTGTTACAGTCCATTTTTCATAGAGATGCAAGAACAATAGACACTCTATACACTTGTATTTTTCGCTGGAAACCGCAACAAGGTGCGTGATCGTGTCGTGGCCCCCCTTAAGGCTGTAATGAAAGCAACCTTCTATCCGAGTATTTTCAGAAAAGCTTGCGTAGCCATACGCGCAGTCTTTGATTTTATTTATTTATCAAATACCCACAGCGCCTTCGCAGGCATTACGGTGGGGGCCAATTACACAAAGTACACAATACAAGGTACAGGTTGCATAGAGTGAACACCACAACATGATCATAACTAAACTATTACATCGCAACATGCCTATGCAACAAAATCATAGAGCGCCGGCACTAACGAGGCATTCGATTTTATCTTGACAACGTCAGTGCATGGGTAACCGGCTCTAATTGTATTGGGGAAAAGTGACTTCTTATACTCGGCACTTTTACAGAATATTTCTTTCACGTTTAGATATAGTGATCCCACTCTATAGCAGACACGTAATCGGTCCTCCTTGCAATGCCAGTGTTGTTTTCAGAGCGTCTCGGAGAGAAACTCAAGTCGCAGGGAAGAAAAACAAAACACATCCTAACGGTTGGCAACAACGAAGCACCACGTAAAAAGAAATAATAAAAACACGCGGGGCCGCATAGAAACAAACAACCCGCAGTCGCCTCTCCCGGCCGCCTATACGTGGGGAGACCTGGAAAATCGAAGCGGCCCCTTTTCGGATCCCCGAATTCCGGGGGGGGACCAGCAGTGTTGCCCAGTTGTTTATCACTCGTCCATCGCTGTGTGCTGGTTTCGACCACCTTCCCCGAAGGGACGCCGGTTCTGCAACGCCTGTCTTTGCGCTCCGCCGGACAGTCCGATTGGAGAGCGCTGTTAAAACCGCTCGCTGTACGCAGCACGTAACCTCTCGGAACACAAGGAATCAGTCTTCGACTAGATCATGGCCCTATCACTCATTCGCTATAATCCCCTTGAGGCGCACTGTCAACGAAGGTGTCAAATTGACATAGCATAATTCCAAGACACTGAATATTAATTACATTCCAATAAAGAAAATGAAGCAATGTGTCCTTTTGGGTCAGTTTCTGCGATTAACTGTAATTAGCGTGGAATTAAATATTTAATCATTACGCAGTCTGTCACGTTTCGCTTTGACACAAAAAGAATGATATCATATGCTCCAAATGTGTGCGCAATTAGTTGTTTTTTTACGTGGCACGTCGAACGAGCCGTCGGACATCGCAGTGCGTTCACCAAGGTGATCGGCTACAGTCATACACGGCACACGGAAGTCAAGACATATTGACCATGGAGAAAGTTCAGTTCATCCAATGAGCACTGTATCTTGCTCTCAATAACTAAAGCAGCTTTTATTTTAGCAGTGCAAAGGAGGAAATTATCAGTAAACTTAACTACTATTTCTTGGTGCGGTAGCAGGCATGCGCTTCGGTTCTTCCACAGTGCTGTCAAGAAAAGTGGTCGCCGCGTACAACCCCTTCAGCGGCAGGGGCTACGTTTCTGTACGCAACTTGTTTATGCCAGTTGTGTCAGCTTGACACAACTGGCATAAACAAGTTGCGTGCAGACACGTAGCCCCTCTACGGAGCCATATAAGAACCCCTATCCCTCCGACCATAAAGCCGTTATAATGAAGGGGGGACCGGAAGCCACGTCTAGCTACCATTTACGAATAAATAAAATTTCTTGTATATATACACACAGTGTTTGTCACGTCTTTGATGATGTACTGGAAGATTAACGGTTTACCGATGAACCTCCAGAGCTTCGCCCACTCATCATCATTCACTCCGTGGATATGCTGTCATTTTTTTTTTTTCGTGTATGGGTTTTTCTAAACGCGTTAACGATGCGAGCTAGCAATACCGAAACCAGGCCGCAAGCTGCCGTGCTACATACGAAGTTACACAATGTGCGAGAGCTCCGCCTCCGCAGCCTTCGCTCCAATACAGTAAAAGCTCGTTAATTCGAACTCGGTTAATTCAAACTTACAGCTAATTCGACTGACGCCCTGGTCCCGGCACAGCCCTATGTATTTCTATGGGCGAAAACTCCCGACAATTCGAACGCATCGGTATCTACAACGGTTAATTCGAACTGGGAGCCCCCCTGGCTTTCGTCCCTCCTAGCAGAAATCGGCCCAGAATGATCACCCAAACAACTCATTACTTTCATCTGTGTAAAACGAGTGCAGTGATTGATTTCCATATATGCTTCTATGGTTGTAAATGTCGTCTGCCTGCTGCTGTATGGGTGGCACGGCCCAGTCAGGCAATGTTAGCCGTGTCCCCTTGGACAATTTCAATATTGTTTTAAATTAAACTAAGAAAGAAAGACTTTAAATTTTGATTGCTCTGCCATTGAAGTGAACGTGTTTTGGAGCACAGATAGCTTCGTATATTTTGGCATTAAGGCTCACGTGAATGCAAGTCGCCGCTTGTTTCTGGCGTATTACTGACTGCACAAAATACTCTGTTCGCTGTTAGAGCATGAACTTAATTTACGAAATTAGCTGCCATAAACGTGCACTATCGCCTAATTTGCGGGAACGAGTCCAGAGGTGGCTTCTCTGGGTTCTCAGTGTGGCGCGATGTCTGTTCATTCTAGCGCCTGCCCGCTAATCTGAACACTCCGCTTAACTCGAACAATTTTATAGTCCCCTTCGAGTTCCAGTTAACGAGCTTTTACTGTATTAAGATAAGTTGTCGCCAAGTATAGTTCATAAACTTTCCGTTTGGCGGCGAAGCAATTTAGGGTCTCGGCGTGTCATGTCGTCTTCACGGTCTATCTTATCTAAACGGGTATGCACCACGAAAATTGGCTAAATCCCACTACACGCCACCGGTCCATATAACTATGCATAAAATTATGAGCTAAAGCTTCGTCGTTATTGCCTAAAACATTATGTTTGGCTCAGCAGCGAATCCCCGACGACATTTACCAAGACGCTCAAGTTTCTTATCTAAAACCAGAGACACAAATGTGCATCTCTACGGTAAAGTCATCTGTTTGAAACACCACTTCTTGAAACATATCTGCAAAGTGATTGGTGCGTTAGTGGACCGGTGGTGAGTAACGCAGTAAACAGTAAAGATTTTTCGGCGGGAAACACCGGCGCACACTGGATGCTCCGCCCCTCCCCAGGTTTGACGTTAGTGGAGCTGTAAGAAGATAGATGTTTAGAAGACGATGGAGACCTGAACTGACTAGCAATTGCCGAACAAGGAATTTCACTGAGGCAAACATTCACTTGCGGAAATGTCCAGACAATTCGCTTGTAAAAACGTTGGCTTCAGTGAAATGTTTAAGCGCGGAGCACTTTGGGGGGGCCAGGCTGTCGGATACTGTCGTGTGCGGTAGTATGCTGTCGTCGTCGCTTGGCGTAACGCTCCATGTGTAGCATATTGAGCGCGCGCTCGCGCCAAGGAATAGTCTTCTTCCTCTTGATCTTCGAGCACCTTGATGATGGTCACTGATCATCATCAGCAAAAAAGAACTAGTGCGCTTGGCGTAACGCAGGCAAAACCACGTATAAAATAGAAAAATTAGGAAACAAGCGCGGATATAGAAAGAGAGAGAGAGAAATAGGAAGAAAATAGGAAAAGCAAGAAAGATAGGAAGTAGCAGTCTACATAAGAAGTGACAAGGGGTTTGGCGTCGTGCCGGGGGCCGCATGATAGTGCCCCACGGGCCGCATGTAGCCGGCCCCTGCCGCATACCATTAAACTTGGTTATGCCCCACTCATTTCTTCGCCCTTGCGGTGAAAGTGCGAGTCTTTACCGGGGACGGTGGTTCAGAGCATGGAGGTTTTAAAAAAATTGCTGGAGGGAAAATTATTGCCCCGGAGTGAGGCCATGCCCACTAAAAAATGGCGGTGGCGGCCGCCATCTTAGTAGGGCACTGTCGGCGTTCGGCGAGGGAAACTGGGCGTTTCCCCACACACGCCCGACGAGTTCAATGTGGCCACTTTTTCGGGTCAGATACTGCTCGAGGTACGCCTCTGTGTTACTAGTTTTCCTTAGTAAGCCTCGATTTCATGGCAAACTTTATTGGAGATCAAGTCACCAATACTCGTCTGGATGTCTTATTTCGTAGCGAACTATCTCTTATAATTAACGTAGCATTTACACTAACAGATCAAAGTCGCTTGATATTTAAGCGGGCACCACCAGAAAAGAGCATGTTTCTGAGATCGTTGGAGGGCAAAGGCTGGCTTCACTTTTGCTGGCAAGGCATTGCGGTAGCTTCCACTCCAGCAATTTTTAAGGCGAAAGCCTTTAATGTCTCATACTCGCGTCCGTCCGTGCCCTGGAACGGTGCAAGCTGTGGCCTCTCCGCCTCACTCTCTCTCATCAATCACGTGATTGGTGAGAGTGTTAAAAGAAACACAGAAAAAAGAAAGAACTTAAAAAAAATGACACAGCATAATCAGTCGAATGGCCACAGGCTTTCGCCGAACACACTTAGCAATTTACAAAGTGTCCTTCAATCTTTTTTTAACCTCCTTGAGTTACTGCACGTGGGATGCTAAAGCAGAGATGCCGCATACCGTTCCAATTTGTTGTTATGTCGCGCCCCCATTGCTTCGCCCTTGCGGTGAAAGCGTCTCTCTTTTGCACGGCCGGGTGTTTCGGAGAGCTGTTGAGCAGACTTCTCCGACACTTGGATTGGATTGGATTGGACGTGCCATAGAAACGGCTCAGCCGTGCCCGCGGAGGACAGTCGCAAACGCACCTTCGGTCAGGCGTTAATTAAGCCGTCTGTCAACACGGGCGTTGGTGTGGCTACAGATGCGTCGAGTTACCCTCGAGTGGGCGCCGCGTAAAAAATCTCGTGTTCCTTCATCACATCCTTTTACGCGATTAGCATAATTTATGACCCTGTGCCGTGATTTGCATACTGTGTGGCGGTGCAGGCGCTCATTTACATACCGAGTCGTCTACTTTCGGATTAGCATACTCTGGCCGAGCGCAACTTTCCAAGGAGCTCTCGGGGAAAACGCGCTAGATGATTAGCATAATTTTGAGTTGTCCTTCCGCGTTGCGCGGAGTATAGCGATTGAAAAATGCCCGGCCCCGTGTAGCATTCTTGTCGACCGCGCAGCCGACATCTGCGCCGCCGGCGGCTTTACGACACATCGACCCGTCGCCCCTTATCGCGAGCTGTCGCTCGTTTACCGGACGTCTTTGCATTTCATCGCGCTGACCTCCGGCGAGCGGCCATTTCGGTTCTCCTGGAAGCAGCTTTTCTTTCTTGCTTCAGCGGTGGTGGAGAGAAAGAGGCTTCAAGAACGTCGCCAGAACACGCTTGTAAGCAAACATTTTGTTGCGTTTTACAGATCTCGTTAATCATGTTTTTGTTCTCGGTATCGGTATGGATCACCCGCCACGGTGGTCTAGTTTTTCAGCAAACCATTCCTTTTGGAACAGGTGATCTACGTGCGAGATGTACTTAAAGCCCTAAGTGAACCCCCCACCGTGGATAACGCTTCTGGATGAACTTGCTAAAGTTAAGTACTTTTAGATGCGAATCATCTTATGCTCGGGGCTTTGTCCGTCCATCCCGCGTCCCCCCGTCCCGCGTCCGGCCACTTTCATGAAGTAGGGAAGCACCCATTATGCGAACCAGAACACTGTAGTAATATGAAGGCCGTCAACCATTACTACAGTCCGAGAGCACAGAGAGGCTGCTTAGCAATGGCTAGGCAGGTGGTGTCTGTCGCCCAGGTTGTCCCCAATCCTTGATCTTGCTTGCATGCGTTTGGAGGGGGGCTTAGTCCTTCCCGCGTCCCACACCACCACAGCGCATGCGCGTCCCCTCCCCCCTCTCTCTCCTATGCTCACCCCCCTTCTCTCTAGGAATCATCTACTCTACGGAGCGGACCCCGCGTCCCACGCCCCCCCAGAGCGCATGCGCGTCCCCTCCCCTATCCTCTCCTACGCTCACCCCCTTTCTCTACTCTAGGAATCATCTACTCTACGGAGCGGCTATGGCGTCCCACATCCCAACAGCGCATGCGCGTCCTCTCTCCCTCTCTCTTCTAGGAATCATCTACTCTACGGAGCGGCTCCGGCGTCCCACATCTCCACAGCGCATACGCGTCCTCTTCCCCTCTCTCCTCTAGGAATCCTCTACTCTACGGAGCGACTCCCGCGTCCCACACCCCCCACAGCGCATGTACGTCCCCTGCCCCTCTCTCTCCTCTCCTACGGTCCCCCCCCCCCCCCCGTCCTTTCCTCTAGGAATCCTCTACGGAGCGGCGCGCACGACAGGTGGTGTGACAGCTGCATACTCCGCTGGAGGCGCCACGGTAGTTCCGCGGTATCGAAATGACTGAGCGCGCGCACCTCATTCTCTCTCCTCTGCAGCGCCGCGATGAGCGCCCGGACCGCTGCCGTGAAGTGAGAGCGGCGACGTTCCTCCCGCTAAAGCTAATTATCTCCCCGCTGCTTCGCATCCACACATGGTTCCCTTTAGCGGGAGATGGGGAATTTTTCCTGTATACAAACATCTCACTACAGGTCCACAAGGAAGCGTATTTCTTAATCGAATGACGTCGACCACAGACCAGTAGAACGAAGGATCCTTTCCATTCATCAATCGTACGCACCTCTGAAGCGTTTCGTTTCTTGAATATTCTCCACTCACCGCCAAGGTTATTTTGGGGTGTGAGACTTCTCAGGTAATTTTTTAGATGCAAAGCATCTTATGCTCGGGGCTATGTCCGTCCGGCGTCCCGCGTCCGGCCACTTTCATGAATTAGGGAAGCACCCATTATGCGAACCAGAACTCTGTAGTAATATGAAGGCCGTCGACCACTACGACAGTCATCAGTCATGGCCGAGAGCACAGAGAGGCTGCTTAGCAATGGCCAGGCAGGTGGCGTCTGTCGCCCAGGTTGACCCCATTCCTTGATCTTGCTTGCATGTGTTTGGAGGGGGCTTAGTCCGTCCCTCCTTCCCGCGTCCCACACCACCACAGCGCATGCGCGTCCCCTCCCCTATCCTCTCCTACGCTCACCCCCCTTTCTCTATGAATCGTCTATTCTCCACGGAGCGGCGCCCGCGTCCCACACCCCCCACAGCGCATGCACGTCCCCTCCCCCCTCTCTCTCCTCTCCTACGATCCCCCCCCCCCGTCCTCTCCTCTAGGAATCCTCTACGGAGCGGCGCGCACGACTGGTGGTGTGACAGCTGCATACTCCGCTGGGGGGCGCCACGGTAGTTCCGCGGTATGAAAATGACGGAGCGCACGCGCCTCATTCTCTCTCCTGTGCAGCGCCGCGATGAGCGCCCGGACCGCTGTCGTGAAATGAGAGCGGCGACGTTCCTCCCGCTCAAGCTGATTATCTCCCCGCTGCTTCGCATCCACACATGGTTCCCTTTAGCGGGAGATGGGGAATTTTTTTGCTGCTATCGAGATGCTTTAACCATGGCCTCCGAGATTGCGAGGCGGCGAGCAATCTCGGACGCCATGCTTTAACTGCGTCGTCGACGAATCATTCTCTATCGGCACTAGGAAGCGTCATGACGCATTTTCTTCTCGTCACCGCTCACAGACGACGGCACCGCCCCGATCGCCAACAGAGAGTACCGTGCGAGAGATAACGTGTGAGAGATATAAGGCGCGTTTGTACGGAGCCTTCCAACTGCTCGATAGCTCAGACGGTAGAGCACCGGGCGCTTACCGTCGCGGGCCAAGCAGTCAGAGGTTCGATCCCCGGCAGGGGAAGTTTTGCTTACAGTTTTTTTGCTTTCTCAATTGGTGGCCTCCATTTATCAACGTCATATCCGTGACGGAAATACGCCACTACAGTCTTGGTGGACCCTGACATAAAACACTTTCGTGTTAAAAAAAGCCACGGTGGCCTAGCGGCTACGGTGCTCGACTGCTGACCCGAAGGTCGCGGTATCGAACCTCGGCCGCATTTTCGTTGGAGGCGAGGGTGCTCGAGGCCCGTGTACTTAGATTCAGGTTAAACAACCCCAGCTGGTCGAAATTTCCTGAGCCCTTCACTGCGCCGTCTCTCGTAATCATATCGTAGTTCTGGGGCGTTAAACCCTAACAATTATTATTGTTATTAACTTGTGGTTAACAATACGTAGGACAAACTAAGGCGATGTGTTTAGAGGGACAGTGAGTTGAGCTGTACGGATTTATGATAAAGGAAGGTACCGTAACCACT
This sequence comes from Rhipicephalus appendiculatus, assembly GCA_030522465.1. Lineage (NCBI taxonomy): Eukaryota > Metazoa > Arthropoda > Arachnida > Ixodida > Ixodidae > Rhipicephalus > Rhipicephalus appendiculatus. The sequence goes on along the minus strand of JALIZH010032979.1, from coordinate 2,053,253 downwards.
GTCAACGTGACGGAAGACAATAAAGCTATTCGCCTCGAGATCTTGGAGTGGCGCCCTCTCGGGTGTGACGTCACGGGGAGGACTCGAATGCTGCTCTTCGCGCGCGCACTCGCTCCGTCACCAACGGCAACAACGTTTGATTAAATCCACATTTTTAGCAGAGCGCGTCGTAAGTACTTTAAATTGAAACACGAAATAAACAGCGTGAGTCTATAGGGGATGCACGACGGGGATATGAAATATTGGTAGGTTGTCCGGGAGTGATTTTTTTTTGTTTTTGTTCTTTTTTTTTCCAACATATTTTATTCCTTACGTTAATAAATCGACGTTTGTTCACTCGTCCACGGTGGTCTGAAAATATGCTGTACAGAATTAGTGTAATCATACTAACGTTGATAAATACAAATCTTTCGCATCGAAAGTCGTAAGATGTATTTGCTATAAAATACTGTAAGTCAGTCTCAACGGTAGACTTCTGATAGGGCTTGGTGCGATCACTGTACTAAAAATTAAGACTCGAGTTCCTTAAGCATTTGCCTAAGTTGACTCGATGGCGAAAGCCATCTTTTTCTTGTGTCAATGTATTGTTCCTTCGCCCTCCCCCCCCTCCCCCTCCGAATGCTTTCTGGACGTAACGCGGTTTTGTACCGAAGCTTTCTACACATCACCTGGTTTTGTATCGCCTCCGAGATCGGCCCACCAATCACGGAGGCAATGCAAAGCGACGATGTCATGTGATGACGTAATCATGTGACGTGACGTTATGACGTCACAAATTTTGGCGGTCTGGGATGTCATGATGACGCTGGCGACGGGGGACGCCGACGGTCAATTTTCACATTTGATGAGGAATCTAAGGCTCTCACCTTAAAATATTAAATCTTGTTACAGCACGGTAAAGAATCACAATAATCAGCCACAGGGGCCAAAAGAATGGCGGGAAAGAGCTCTCTTTCTCCTCTTCCTGGACACATTCGCCGACTTTTCCAACTATTTACCAAGCTGTACTATCGGTGTCGAATGAAACGCGAACACTGCAGCGGATCGCGTTGCCCAAGTATTAGAAATATGGTGCGCGCCATCCTGTCATCACCATTGACAGGCTCGCACAGTTGATTAGGCAGCACTGCGCGATCGAAAACGTGAATGTGGCTCATGAGCGTATCTTTATTATTATTATTATTTAAAAATACCTTACAGGCCTCCGTTGAGGCATTGTGTAAGGGGGGCAGTACAAGAAGTGATCTTCAGTGGTGCCACCAAATTACAATATGTGTGAACCGCATTCAAGTACAAAGTGACATAAGGAACACTGCAATACAAAGTAAATAATTATTTACGGCAGTACTCGTAACAAAAAGAACTCACAACACTGGCAAAGATGAAATATAGAATAAGGATTCAATCACAGGAGGTATTATTTATAAAGTAATGCACTAAAGCAAAAATTGAAATTTTATACAATAAAACAGTTCACAAAGGGGGGAAAAAAAATAGGCCAAAAAAAAAGAAAAAAAGGAAAAAAAAGAAAAAGCGCACTACGGTTCTACAACATCACGAATTTCAAAAAATAAAAAAAAATAAAAAGGATGATTACAATTACACAGAGAGCGCACTGGATATAATGGCAGATATCTTTACGCTTCTTTGGCCAGATAACTGGTCAATGCGTCACGGAAAGCAACAGTGTTTTCCAGACATGCGATACTATCTGGCAGAGCATTCCAACATCGGACTGCACGTGGTAACGCCGAGCAGTTGAATGCGCGTGTTAATCCGTAAATGCGCGTATAGCTAAAATGATTATGAAGCCTGTGTGACGTAGAGTAGGGCCGTTTCAAACATGCCAGTGTTCGAGTGGAATGAGTGAATTTGTGAAACAGCGTCAGCAAGGCAATGTCACGGCGAGTACTCAAAGGTTGCAATGAAAGGTTAAGTTTGATTTCTGTGACGCTAGACAGATGGCTGTAATCGTTAGAAATGAAGCGGCTTGCCCTGTTCTGAACTCGTTCCAATATATCGGTCAGGTATTTCTGGTGAGGGGACCAAATAGGAGAAGCGTACTCGATTTGAGGGCGAACGAGAGTTAGGTATGCTAATTTCCTAATATTCGAAGGAGCATTTCTTAAATTTCGTCGCAAGTAACCCAAGGATTGGGAGGCTTTGGCAGAAATGGAGGTGATGTGGTCTGACCAAGAAAGATTTGAAGTGAATATAATGCCTAGATACTTATATTGTGATGCGATTGCAAGAGTGTCTTTATTGATATTGTATGAATACAGTGAAGGTGTAGCCTTGCGAGTAAATGACATTACTTTACATTTTGACGTGTTCAATGTCATTAACCATTTACTGCACCACTTACTAATCTGTTCTAGGTCATGTTGAAGAACCAGATGGTCGTCTGTGTTTTCTATTGGGCGATAGACAATGCAGTCGTCGGCAAATATTCTTATTGTAGAGGACACGTTATGTGGGAGATCGTTAATGAAGATGAGAAAAAGTAAAGGACCGAGGACGCTTCCTTGGGGTACACCAGATGATACTTCACTTAAGGAAGAAGAGAAGTTATTTGCAATGGTGAATTGGTGACGATTAGAAAGAAAGTTCCGGAGCCATGATAAGGTGAGACAGTCCAATTTAAGAGCCGAGAGTTTTGAGATAAGGCGACAGTGCGCGACGCGGTCAAACGCCTTCGAAAAGTCAAGAAAAAAGCAGTCAGTTTGTTGGTTGTTGTTCAAGTTTGTGTGTAAGTCTGTAGAAAATTCAAGCAACTGTGTCTCGCACGACAGGCCCTTTCTAAAACCATGCTGATTATGAAAAAAAGAACTTGTTGGTCTCAAGGTGTCTGTAAATCTGCGAGGCGATAATGTGTTCGAGTAGCTTACAAGAAATACATGTCAAGGAGATTGGACGGTAACTTTCGCAGGATGATTTATTGCCATTTTTAAATACCGGTATGACTTTTGCCATTTTCCAGTCTGTAGGAAGGAGGCCTGTCGCGAGTGACTGTTTAAATATGTGAAGGAGAATTTCACTTGATACTGTGACTGTGTTTCGTAGCATTTTTGAGTTTATACCATCGACGCCACATGAAGAAGACATCTTAAGGTTATTTATGAGTGATGATATTCCCTCCAATGTGATTTCTATAGGTTCCATGTATTGGTAGCTGAAATCAGAAACATAAGGTACGTTTGAAGTATCCTCCTTTGTAAAAACGGAACGGAAGAATGAATTAAGAGCTGATGAACACTCACGATCTGGGATGGGAACATTTCTGCTGTTGTGCACGGAGATATCATTAGACTCGTGGTTTGGGTTTATTACTTTCCAAAACTTAGCAGGATTGTTCTTAAGTAGTTCAGGAAGGTCGTTAGAGAAATATTTGTCCTTGGCCTGGCCTAAAGCTGAGCAATACGTTTTAAGATAGCATTTGTAATTATGCCATGAAGATGATGTGCGAAGGTTCTTGGCGATATTATATAGTCGTTTCTTCCTGCTCCTCATGCGCTTCAGCTTTTTGGTGAACCAGGGGTTTAATTTATCATTCGTTATAGCAACTAGTGGAACATATTTTTCTACCAATGAGCAGAGAGTATTTTTAAACAACAACCAGTTATCTTCCACGGATCTATTGTAAAATGATGGCCACAATGTGTTTTCGAAAAATGTTCTTAGTTCTGTATTTATTGCAATAAAATTACCTTTATTGTAGTCACGAATTTGCTTTGTTATTACACCTGTCAAGGGTGGTCTCATGTTTATCGTCACTTGAAGCAGATCGTGATCGCTAAAACCATCCAGGTGTTCAATGTTAGCTACGGTTTCAGGAGCGTTCGTGAGAAGAAGGTCGAGGACATGGCTACCTCGTGTAGGTTTAGAAACAGTTTGAAATAGGTTGAAATCTAAACACAAGCTGATGAATTCGGTTGATGTACGACAGGAAGATGCTAATTTCACCCAATCAATATGCGGATAATTAAAGTCACCAAGAAGATAAGTTAAATCAGCCTGAAAGTGTTCAGAGGCTTTGGTGATGCTGTCGCTCAGAGCATTTACGAATGAGCCGTTCGAATCCGGTGCACGATAGCAAATTCCTATCAATAACTTAGATGACGAAATCGTGCATGCCACCCAGATAATTTCCAGGTCAGAACTCGTGTTTATCAAAGATGACGTAATGGTCTTTCTAATGCCAATTAAGACACCGCCCCCTCTTTTCAAAGAGCGGTCACATCTATATATGTTATACGCGTTTGAGATGGAAAAAACTTCTTCATCGTTTATTCCAGGATGGAGCCATGTTTCTGTGAATGCGATAATGTCTGGACTACTATCTTCCAAAAAGGAAGAAATGAGGTCACGTTTGGATGGTATGCTTCGTATGTTAGAGAACAATAAGGACAATGATTGTGATAAAGGGTACGGCATTGGTGCTATGTGACTCTGTGCGCATGCTTCCAGCCGGAGCTATCTATTTAGTGGAACAACTGCGCTACCAGCACTATCATAAATATAAGTTGTCGAGTCGATGCGCAGTTTGTCCACAGAAAGCCTAAACGCTTTACTTTGCGCTTTAGCAAATTCAATTAGTTTCCTTCTAGCATGTCGAGTTTCCGGCGAGAAATCTTCACGAATGGAAGTTGATGTACCCTTCAGTTTGTGCGCGCATGACAGAATACGTTCCTTGTCCTTAAAAAGGGTCAGCTTGGCTATTATTGGTCTCCGCTTATCTTCTCTGAATTTACCCAACCGATGTACGCGTTCAAATTGCTGTTCATTCATTTTAAGACCAAGCCTATCTGCACAGAAATCTATTATTTTTTTCTCTGACTTTACCCAATCCTCTTTAGTGTCGTCATCCAAACCAAAGAAAAGCAGATTCGAACACCGTAATCTGTTCTCGGAATCGTTAAAGCGGGCCTTAATAGCCGCTACCTGCTCAGATACGACACGTACAGCGTCAGAATCTGTCCCAACTTCAGATGGGTGACTAGACGCCGTGGCCCTTTCCAAAGACGCAACCTTGTCGCTTAAAAGTTTAATTTTGTTGTCAGCTTCGACTTGCTTCTCCTTAGCTGTCTTCAACTCGGCCATCAAAGAAGTTTGACAATCTTCAAGTTTGCGGATAGCATCTAAGGCTTGGGCAAATGATTCTGCTTCTGTTTTTGTCATGGGGCCCGGATTAGATTCTATATCTCCCGAAAGCAATAGCAAGAGGGCCGACAAAGCGCGACATTTGCAAGTAAATAAAGACATCAAATATTTCAACTTTTCGGCATACTGGTGAGGGCACGACACCGCTAACAAAGAATAGTTACTACTCCTAATACAACTTGTACCTTTGAGGTAACTAACCTGTAACAACAGCCATCGTAAGTTCGGCATCGTAGGTGCGATGTCGTGCCCGAGGGGGGAGTCAGCTGGCTGCCCTTTGTATCCCGCGCTGGCTGCCTCGAACGCACTTGATATGGTCCCAGGTTGCCAGGTGATCCAGTCTGGTTTGTCTAAGACCAGCGGTAGGTGAGCTGAAGTGCGCAATCGTCGGTGCAGATTGGCAGGTGGCTGCAGAATGTCGACAGTCGTCCGTCCATCAGAGTGCTGACGCGCGGGCGAGACCATCCACGTCAGCGTAGCCTGTAACAACAGCCATCGTAAGTTCGGCATCGTAGGTGCGATGTCGTGCCCGAGGGGGGAGTCAGCTGGCTGCCCTTTATATCCCGCGCTGGCTGCCTCGAACGCACTTGATATGGTCCCAGGTTGCCAGGTGATCCAGTCTGGTTTGTCTAAGACCAGCGGTAGGTGAGCTGAAGTGCGCAATCGTCGGTGCAGATTGGCAGGTGGCTGCAGAATGTCGACAGTCGTCCGTCCATCAGAGTGCTGACGCGCGGGCGAGACCATCCACGTCAGCGTAGCCTGTAACAACAGCCATCGTAAGTTCGGCATCGTAGGTGCGATGTCGTGCCCCTATCTCTAATCATAATCTAATCTAACCATCTATCTCTAATCATAAGGGTCGAACTGTACCATGCGCACCACTGCTGGCGTTTCATTCCAAGCTATCTTATTTGCATCCAGCTCGCCCAATCTATGCCAGTGGTCCGCAGTAACCCGCTGTTCGATGAAGTTATTGATTTCATTTTGTCGGCTGTCGTTTCTACACAAGCCCACATGACTATAATTGGGAGTGGAGCGTGAATTTTCGTTCAACTCAAGTCTGTTTACACAACGCTGATTTTTGCGAGTAAGCCGCAAAATTGATCGCGCTTCGATTTCAAAGCAGCGTAGACTCTCTTTAACCACTTGGCGGGGGCGTTCGCGCTTACACGTAAGCTATTTCAACGCCATCCAACCCAGTGAGTGACGCTACGATCTCGGGGGCATGAACCTGGCCGCGATGGCTCTGGGTATACTGATGATATGTTAAATGGTAACGTTTCCTAACCTCCTGCAATGCTAGAAGTCATCTCAAGAAATATCATTAGAAGAAAATGCAGCTGGTAGTCGCGGAACGCCGTGCGACGCGAGCGAACATAACGAAAATGCTGCCGTTTTAGCCAGAGCGTAGCAGACGACAAAAGCCGAATCCCCGCCCTTGCGTCACCGGAGCGCCGTTCGCAGCGCCGTTCGCAGCGCCGCCATCGGTGGCACACGAGGCGAATCTCAAGGGCGCACGACTGCGACATCATCTACCTTGGACTGCGGTGTACAATCCTCAGCCACAAAGTCTTCACGTCAGCGGTCGCATCGTATTCAAAACTGAAATGCCTGTTTTACAGTGACAGACAACCTGACATGCCCGAAGCCACGAATGTTTTTCGAGGAGAGAGGGGCACTGTCTATTTATTAACGCGATAGCGTTAAAGAGCTCGTTTCGCAGAAATTCCGGCGTCGGCGTCGGTGTCGGTGTCGTTGGTTGTGAGCGAAAAATCATCATCTTGTCCGTGACCGAAAAATCGAGAAAGATGCAAATAAAATAAATAATAAAAATTTTCGCGTCAGAGTGAGGATCGAACCCGGGTTGTCTGCGTGGCAAGCAGGTGTTCTACCACACAGCCATGCCTCTGCTTGGAAATACTGTGAAAATAACTTCCTCTGCTTGGAAATGCAGTGAAAATAACTTCCATGCTTCGCAAACGCAAGCGTCCTTTATATAGGCGTCGCAATATAACATCTAATATCCCAAAAATATTGCTTGGTACAAGCGTACATTGCCATCGGGCGTCAGAATATGTGACTATCATAACGATTACAAACGGCACACACCTTACTGCGCGTATTCCCTTAACACCACGTAGTGGGTGCATAGCAAGTTCGAAAACATTTCCCACATTTGCCGCGCATAATTTCTCCTGGTTTAAAGCATACTACCCATTACATAGTATGCATTAAGTGATTGAAGTACGCACTAGGAACGGGATATCGCTATCGCGTTCAACTCTTAAAGGCGAAGCTTAAGGGTCCCCCCAATTTTTTATTTATTTATTTATTTATTTATTTATTTATTTATTTATTTATTTATTTATTGGTAGTGTAACTCCTACCGCGGTTTTGGCAGGGTATAATACAGTACATGAAAAACAAAAAAAAACATAATGGCAATCAAAATATTTGTACATGCAAAGGTTACAGTAAAAAAAAAAAAACACTAGAAAAACACAAATTGAGCTTCAGTCATTAAACAAAACTGTGAAATGCTCAAACAAAATAGAAGAACACCCCCCCCAAACTCAGATACAGTACACACAGTCGCTATGACAATAAAGAATTATGTTTTAGTCATCAAGAAGGGATGAAAATGGTGGCTTGCTGAATACCTTCAATATTTTAGAAAAACAGCTATTTCTATTAATTAGAAATAACAGACAAGAATGCCAAGGAAAGTTTAGGGGATGTTATTAGCAGTAATTGTAATGTAAAATATGAACAAACAAAAGCGGACGAAAAGATAGGTTGCTGCTGGCAGGGACCGAATCTGCGACCTGACTAACACTCCCAAGTTTAAATGCACATATGTATCCCATAAAGTGGACGGGGGGGGAACGATCCCCGCTGTAGCTCTGTTGGTAGCGCATCGGACGCGTTATTCGAAGGTCGCAGGTTCGGTCCCTGCCAGCGGCAAGTTATCTTTCCGTGCACCTTACTTTCTTCACATTTTACATTACAATTACCACAAATGGCACCCCCTATACTTTCCTTATTGCCTGTTAAATTGTCGGACTCACCACTGTGCGCTCGATGTAACGTCCCAGAGGATCTCAGTCATGTGCTCTGTGAATGCAGGCTATACGCATCAGAGACAGTCTCTGAAGGCTCCAACGGCACTCGAACTGCGACATATGCTGGGCCCATGGCAAATCAGCACCACTGCGTTACGCGCCACGAAAGCGCTGTTGACTTTCTTGCGGGCCACGAGCCTGAATGAAACCTTGTAAATAGCGTAGTCTACGTGTGTGTGGCTGAATGTGTTTATCAGTGTACATATCACAATCATCACCCAGCATCTGGAGTAGCATGTCAGGCGTAAAGCCAGGCAAACATCTCCCCACAGTGGGCCTAGCCAGGTGACGTTGAGTTTACTCGCGTCTATTCTTTGCGGACCAAATAAAGTTGTTTCACTCACTCTCTTGGTTCTAATTAACGCTGTGTCTAAACAAAGAAAAAAAACCAAGCCCTTAAGATTCAGCTATTTTAATTACATTTTGGGTAAAACACCCCCTCCATGGAGGCCTGGGCCCCCCAGGAAACACCCTGAACAGTTTTCCATCAACACTTTTGACTCGGTAGTCACAACCCAGAGAACTGCTCCTGTTTCGAATCGAGACGAGCCTAGCACGAGAAAATACACTGAACATCCGGGACATCACTATGACGATCCAAAATCGGAAAGCTTTGCAATCGTCTGCGTGCTAACCAGAGATTGTTGGGACATAAGAAATCGCTAACCGGAGGCTAAGCTATCATTACATTGTCGAAAGTGTAGGTGCACCCCAGAATTCGATCAATGCGCAGCTTTGTAGGCACAGAAATGAGGACACACGTCTAATAATTGAAACATGGCATATCGATCATAGTGGTATAGCGCATGCGCGAGACCACCGGCGATTAAGTTGCATAAAGAAGAAATCAAATGCCTTGACAGTCACATTTCACGTAGACACGCGCCGTATTGATAGGTTCGCTCATTGCATGGGCATGCGCAGATGAGATTCCGTGCCTTCTTCCCGCCGTTGTGCGCCTTGCAGTTGTTAGCCGGCGTTTGCGGTGTCTTGACTGCTTCCTTGTGTCCGTGTTTGCACGCCCACTCTTTTAGGGATGAACACTCACCGACTGTACTCCGCTTCTACATCAGTTTCAACGCTGTGGAGGCCAGCGAGACTTCTTGCAATCAATGCATTCGCACTAAGAAATAGTACAATGACTCACCTGTGATATACGATTCCTTTCATATTTAACAGGCTGTCTACCAAGCTGACATTTCGAAATTCCCTGAGTTTTCCAGGTTTTCCTTGAGTGATCTTGCTAATTTTCCCTGAGTAAACAACTTCTTTTTTTGTCAGAACAGGCTGACACCATGTCGCAAGATGATGTCACTCTCTAGTATGCACGTTAAAAAAATAAAACTGACTTAATCGCATTAGAATAGTACAGAGTACAGTTGAACATCGATATAGCGAAGTCAGTAAAATGGGCAGTTTACGTCGTTATATCGAAAACTTCGCCAACTGAAATTGGCCTTTTATGCAAAGTATGCTTGCCGAAGGATTAATTGTTTCACTGAAAATGCCGCAAGAATGCTCGACTAATGCGGCGGTCTGAAAAGTTTTTTTTCTTCTTCTTTTTTTTTTTTTTTTTTTTTTTTTTTTTTTTTTTTTTTTTTTACGCAAAAGAAATCGATTTTGTAGAACCTCAGATTCTGCGACCACGATTTGATACCGCACCGGTAAGGGAAGCGTAAGGACGAAATAATTACAGGTTTGACACACTGTGCTATTGCGCCTATTCCGCTGCCGCTGCTTGTTATCAAAATGTTGGGTGTTGCCTACAGTAGTGAAATGCCGACGCTGTGATAACAGCGTCGGCATTAATGTGATAACAACCATAGAGTTTCCTATAAATACACTAGAGGGAACTCTGGCGCTAGTGTCTATGGGGGGCTGCAACACACGGCGCTTCAGCCAGCATGGAAATCATGGGTAGTACACAAATTTGCCTAGTCTTGCCTAGTCTTCGTTCTTTTGGCTGCATGTGGCCTGAATTCGCTTTGCCGCCAATACGAAGTTCACCAAAGGTTTAGCAGTTACGCTTCACCACCTTGACCATTTTAGGGCTCACGAATTCAAATACGTTCACGAAGTTCCCAACGGTCCATTCTTTTTCCCGAAACAGAACGAAAACGCAACAATAAACAAAGCCACAAGTGCGTTCGAAGCCGGAAGCAGGAAGACTAGGCAAATTTGTGTACTACCCATCATTCCCATGGTGGCTGAACGATCACAGCGCCAGAGTCCCCTCTAGTTAATTTTAGGAAACTCTATGATAACAACAAAATGGAACTTTGAATATAGGCTACAGCAGCCAGGGGCATAGCCAGAAATTATTTTCGGGGGAAGGGGACTTAATCATGCTTTATACATGTTCGTGAGTGCATTTGCATCCGTTTGTGTATTTATACACATGCAAACTAAAAAAAAATAGATGGGGTTTCAACCTCCCAAACCAAACCTGCCCCCCCCATCCCCCCCCCCCCCCCTCGCTTGGCTGAGCCAGTGATAGCAGCTGACTACTACAAAAACCATGGCCGCTGCAGCAAGCGAAGTGATCTGTCTATATCTTCAACGGAAACTTTTAAATGCGAAGCATTTCTTTGCGTACTGTCTTCAGATGCGCCGCAAAATTGCAAGGCTTTCACTCTATCATAAGTTTTGTCATGTTTTGCGTAACTGTTCCCCCATCAATCCAGCTCATCGCATCTCTCGACGCATCAGCCATGATAAAGCCGTATACCCTCCCCATGCCCGCACCGCCACGCATCTACAGTCATTTTTTGTCAAGACTGCCATCGACTGGAACAATCTTCCCGCAGACATCGTCCTTCACGTCAACCATGCTCATTTCAAGAACTCCGTTGAGTCATACTTTGTAAACATTACCTAACTTGTTTGTTTCTCCCACCCCTCATGTAAAACCCTGTGTACAGGGTCCTTGAGGTATTTTCAATAAATAAATTCAATAAATAAAGCACTTTTGCGTTTCTATCTACGTATCTATCTATCTATCTATCTAGCCGCCTACGTCAGGGTGCCCTCGTGATCGCTTCCTTAACCTGGTGTAGACCAAAATTTGTATGGGAGGGTAAGAGGTATTGACGAATACGTCTAGCTCGCCATGGCAAGAATAACGTGAAAAATCCTGTCGCATACGTCGTCAAACCCTTTCCTGCAGACACGTATGGCACATACCCGTATACCAGGGGTCGCGGTATGCGGGTATGCGCCACAGGTGTTTGAAAATTTATATCTATCCAGGAACGACGAGGACAGACATTCGTAATTTAAATGCGAGAGCGTCAAGAAAAACTGACGTCAGCAGCGTTGACCCGACAAATGCAAATAATAAATATCAGGGTCCCAGCAGGAATCGAACCTAAGATATCTGCGCGGCAGCCAAGTATTCTACCACAGAGCCACGCGAGGTCTCGGAACTGCTTTGGAAAAAGACCGTATGCAGGCGTAATGTAGGTGAAACGTCAACTGTGGTTCCAGTGCTGGCTATCTAATTTTATAAACATTACATATGTACTCTTATGACGCAGGCGTCATTTACTTAAGCGCCATCCACTGTAGTTGGTCCACGAAGCACTATCCATGGCTACCATCCTGGCAAGCACAAGTGGTATACATATCAGCTTACCGCTTCTGGTGTTGGTAATACCGATGTTTCTGTTGGCATCGTTACGCAACTGTAAAAACTGGTTATATGAAACATACGCGACTGTTGAACACGTCTGTGCGTACAACATTTGTACATATCTTTAACGTCATTTCGTAACGTTTCGCTCAATAAAAATATTACAACTCAGTCAGCTTGCCTCCGCATGCTTCGCATAACATCGATTCCCATGGTACTTGGGATCTGCCAATTTTTTTTTACTAGAGCACAACACATACAAAGGTATGAGCCGTCTACTCATCGCATTTAAAGATTGAAGCAACTATTGCAATTGAAGCAAGTATTGCAATTGAACTATGTCGCAAAACATCCCCATTGTGCCATAAGCAGCGATGCGACTAGTGATTGCGAGCTGCAGCTCCAAAAAATATTGGCCGACTGCTTAAGACTTGTTTCAGCAGTGCCCTCACAAAAAAAAAAAAAAAAAAAAAAAAAAAAAAAAAAAAAAAAAAAAAAAAAAGAAAAAGAAAAAAAAAAGCTTTCCCTTACGGTAACCACGCCTGTTGGTTGCGATTACTCTCGCCTGGAAATTCATTCCATTCGCCCCAGAATCCCAATTAACATCTTCGGAGCTCAGGATCACAGGGTGCGCAAGCCTTCCGGTATCCACTAACAAACGGTGGCGTTTGTTTTCACGCTTATCGGAACTGCTTGCAAGATACTAGCCTTGTAGGGAACATCCGCTTAATGAACAATCCGATCATTTGCATGATAACTGAGAGCTGTTTGCACTTACTGCGACAACCTCTACGACTACTCATGCTTGTTACTTGTCACGCAGCGATAGAAAAAACGCCATATCAGGCGCTAACGCACGGCATGCGCTACAACGAATGCGGAACTGCACTGCGTGTCACAGAACACCTAAACAACAGTGCGCAATACGATGTGCTGTGGTTGGTGGTTCCCGCATCAGCAGGATGCTCTCCGATTTTGTCGCTCCGAAGTCGAGGAGAGCAACGAGGTGCACCCTTTCCCCGCAGCCACAGGGACCGCGCGGTTTGAAAAATGTAGGCTTGCGCGAATAGTGAATTTTGATTTCGAGTAGTGATTTTGGTCGAAAAATTTCGAATCGAATCCGAATAGTATATATCACATATTATAAAGAAAAATGGGCATATTTGTCATAACCTAACGAACATGCACAATACTTTCTTAACAATTGAAACAAGGCCTGTGCAAATGCCATTTTTCTGGTTCAATGGAAGTAGAAACAACTTTGAATAGCAGCAGGATTTTACTTGCGGTAGAATGAAAGTGATTAGCTGTAAAATATGTTAAGTTTTAGAATTTAATATACTGAGAGCATATAAGCCGGCATAACAAGCTTGTAAGCTTAAAAAACGATGAATCGATGTGAGGGTAATATGTTCATTTAACCTTGAAGTGGGGCTTCGCGGCAGTGCGGATTTGCCCTGGATAGATGTTTTCACGGCTTAGCAACCCTTCACTGCAGTGAAACCACCTTTACAGGGGGGGAGGGGGGGTTGCATCAGAGCCACCTAGACTATCAATAGTCTAGGTGGCTCTGGTTGCATGCGGACTGGTATGTATACATTTACATAGGTGCCTTCACGGCTTAGCACCTTTCCACTGCAGTGAAACCACCTTTACTGGGAGTCACATGCGGACTAATATACACCAAAATTTCGACTACTTCGGAATTTCCAATAATTTAAATTCGGATCGAAGCGTATTCAAATACGGTAATACTCGCAGTAAGCCTAGGAAAATGCGTTCACAAAATATCAAGCCGGCGTTACCGAGACTTTCGTTCCCTTAAAATGAAAAAGGGTTGAAATCTGGGGTTCATGATACTTGAATAAAAAGCCAGCAAAAGCACGGGACACAAGAAAGAGGCAGACGCAAACACTTATTAAGGCCTTAATAAGTGTTTCCCTGATGGGAGCAATTTCCCCGAGTTTTTCCAGACTATCAGAAATCCCTGAGAATTCCCGGTTTTCCCGGTCGGTAGACACCCTGATTTAAGCTGAGAAACAGACGAAGATGCTTTGTGCCTCGAAGATAAGCAAGCCTCGCTAGACGGCTGTCAAAAATTTGAAGGGCACTTTGTAAATTCCAAAGTGTGTTCGGCGAAAGCGTGTGGCCATTCGACTGACTAGGCCATGTCTTTTGTTCTTGTTCTTCTTTTCTGGTATTGTTTTGTTTTTTACACTCTCTCAGCAAGTACGTGATTGATGAGAGACTGTAAGGGGGAGAAGCCACAGCTGGAACCATTCCAGGGCACGGACGCCGCGAGTATGCGCCATTAAAGGCTTTCGCCTTAATAAGTTGTTCTCAACCACTTAGCGCCTCTTTGCTTTCGCTTCTCGGTCTTTTACCTGTGTAGCCCGTCGCGACGCTATGCGCGCGCGCGCTCTAGCTCGGCGGGCCGCGCGAGCGTTGACAAAGATGAAAGCCTAGCGCGGGGCGCGCGTATAGTCACACATCATGCTGACCGAACTTATTGCATATCTATGCATGAAGAGTGCATAGCCAACATGGGGCACCTGATTGTACACTGTCCTGCGCTACATCATCACAGAAAGAACAACGCCATTTTTCTACTTCACGATTTGGAAGCGGTACAAAAGAGCATACTCAAGCCCCCCTCATCAGCCCCCCAATCTCGCCATCAACGACCTTCGGTCCTCCCTTTGCCGAAGACAAGAATCTATCTATCTATCTATCTATCTATCTATCTATCTATCTATCTATCTATCTATCTATCTATCTATCTATCTATCTATCTATCTATCTATCTATCTATCTATCTATCTATCTATCTATCTATCTATCTATCTATCTATCTATCTATCTATCTATCTATCTATCTATCTATCTATCTATCTATCTATCTATCTATCTATCTATCTATCTATCTATCTATCTATCTATCTATCTATCTATCTATCTATCTATCTATCTATCTATCTATCTATCTATCTATCTATCTATCTATCTATCTATCTATATCTATCTATCTATCTATCTATCTATCTATCTATCTATCTATCTATCTATCTATCTATCTATCTATCTATCTATCTATCTATCTATCTATCTATCTGCCCGCCCGCCCGCCCGCCCGCCCGCCTGTCTTTGCCCGGCCGCCCGCCCGCTTGTTTTTGCCCGCCCGTCTGTCTGTCTTGCATAGCTTCCGCAGCGTTGCACCTGATGTATGAAACGGAGTTTAGAACAGTTCTCTGTTATTCTAAACGTTTAGCCTGAGCGCCATCTTATAGGCGTTCCGAACGAGTCTCAGAACAGCCGATTGGTCGAGGCGATCAGTAGAACCTTCGGCTGTTCGTACGATTTAAGTATACACGGTATACGGAGGGAAGGCGCTCCTCGTGCTGCAGTATGCAGGAGCATCGCGTGGCACACGCGTTCTCCTTCGGGTCGGGATCGCAATCTCGCGCTTGCGCAGTCGCGTCACGAGTGGGCCTTCCCTTCTGGGCTTTAGAGCCGTTTCCGGTCACGCTTATTTTCGGTCACGTGGTGCTTGAAACGTCATCCACGGCTCATTTACATGCGCATCACGCTTAAAATTACAGTTTAGCGTGAGATTAAGCGTGGGATTTTTTAGAGTGTAGCGTACTCGTCCACATCGGACGGGAGCCTCGGCGGCCTCAAACTGCCAGGTGGTTCGGATCGGCTGCAGCTCCCTACGCAGCGACTTCGGTCGTTGCGGAAAAGAGCAGCCCCCTTGCCTGGGGAAGGCACCGGCCTTCTCGTTGGCGTGGGGCCACGGGACCTGTCGCGTTTGTTCGGCGCTTCGCGCTGTGCGAGCGCGGCACCCTTGTCCGGGTAGGACCGTTTGCTCAAAACAAAAATCTCCCGCCCTGTCACCCGGGGCGGGAAGCTTGCCGGGGCGAACGTATTGGATGATGAGGGGTCGTCGAGTATGTATAAGCTCTGGGACGAGGCGCCATCGGGATGCCGACTCCCCTTCCCTTCTGACAACGGCAACGTTACTGTTTTTAAAAACGCTGGTCTTCTGCTCTGCTTTTGGAAGAAAAGTCAGCTCGTCGGCTACATCGGCTCGCCTACCTCCCGGCTTACCACGACACGAAAACCCCCCATTCCTAACAAGGTAGCGCACTGCGCAAGCACGAAGAAAAAAACTGTCTTTTCCTTCCCTCCTTCCTCCTCCCTCCCTTTCTTTCTCTCTTCCTTGCGCAGTACGCTACCCATTGAATGATACGAACCAGCCAGCCTGCAAAAACATCTTATCGGTAACAGAATTGCTAACGTAACCGAAATTTTGTAAAATCGATATCCCATGTTTTACTCGCGCAACACAGTTAGATTGTACGTGTACTGCTCTCACGCAGCCCCACCAATCCAGGAGGCGAGGAAGGAGCGAGTGTCCCACGGGGTCTTGACCGGAGAAAGAAAGAGAGAAAGAGCAGTTCGATCTTCCGAATGGCCTCTGCCGCAGGAGCACGTACGCGCAGCGAGCATTGCGCCATCGACCTGTGCAATGAGCAAGCAGGAGTGAGTTTAGGAGACCGCAAACCCGGCTTCATCTTTATTTCAGGCCATTAGGGATTCATCCGAGTTCGCAAAGTCCCCTCAATATTGCAGACCGGAGAAGAGACGCCCAGTGGCAGCATAGATTGACCGCGCTTCTCTCTCTATAGGTAGACGCCACCTGGCCGCAAATGGCACAAGCCTTTGCCCGACAACAGCGATTACTGGGCCTGCGTTCGTGGAGTGAGCGCTCGGTAATCGTTGTGCGCTGCTGTCGAACGTCCTTTCGCTGTCTGCATGCGACATTTCACAGGAACAGGTGAAATTCAAGCGATTGAGCGTGTCTGACTCAGGGTGAAGTTAGCTACGTTAAAGGGCCCCTCACCACCCCGCGTTCAAAGACGAGGGAGCGGTTTCCTCCCCGCCTTTGCCAATTATTCCTTAAAAGCGCGTCGGCACTAAGCGGTGAAGAGATCTCGGCCACACGCTGTTATCGCCGCCTGCGCAGTCGGAAGCACACAGAAGGAAGTGAAATCAGCTGATCGCGCAGGAAGAACGGGCTGCGTGGCAACGCAGTGCAGGATACAATTCACGTCTGATATATCGCCCATATGGACCAATCGAGAGTACGCACTATACAGACGTCACGGGAATCACGGTCTTTGCGTCACGAAGCGCCAGAAAGTCGGCTAGTGAGGGGAAAGCCGATGAGGAGGAGAGGTCGGCCTGGAAAGCGGGCCTGCTACTCCTCACGGGGGGTGAGGAAAGAGGCATGACGAGAGGCACGTGACTGCGGTATGGCACAAAGAGTCGCTCTACACACTGTCCTGCGCGGGGCAGGTTTAAGCGGGAGCAACGAACACGATGCGCTGCACGAAGTCATTCACGTGGATAAGTGCAGTCCAACGAATTGATCTGCTGTTGCTACAGGAGCGCCACCGCTCTCAATTACACACAACACGCGAAGCAAGAAAAGAGCTTGAATAATTCTTGCTCCTTCGTTCTAAAAGACAGGGCGTGCAACCACGGACAAAAGAAACAAGTCAGGACACCACACACGCCGACTAACAACTGAAAAGGCGCACAACGGCGGAAAAGAAAGAAGGCGCAAAAACTCATCTGCGCATGCCCATACGCAATATGCGAACCTATCGATCGGCGGTGGCTACGTTTGTGTACGCAACTTTTGTATGCTAATTGTCAGCAGAGCAAGATACATTGCTCATTGGATGAATTTAACCTTCTGCATAGTCAGTATGTCTTCACCTAAGCTCAGTGTGCTGCGTATGACTAGCTGATCACATTGGTGAAGGCACTACAATGTTTGACGGGTGGTTCGACGTGCCGCGTTCCAGAACCAACGCGAAAAGTATTACTTTTCTTTTCTCGGAGTGAATGCAACCCAAAACTATTTGCTCACACATATGTCAAACTGGAACATCATGACTCACTGCAGTATAATGAAATATTCAATTTCATGCTAATTACAATTAGTTGGTTTAAACCAGGAGAAATTATGCGCGGCAAATGTGGGAAATGTTTTCGAACTTGCTATGCACCCACTACGTGGTGTTAAGGGAATACGCGCAGTAAGGTGTGTGCCGTTTGTAATGGGTGGCTGGCTTTAAAGGGCCCCTCACCAGGCCCCATAACAAATTTTAGTTAGACGCCGGCAGTTGTTGTGAGTCCGATGAGGAGCATTATGCCACAAGAATTTTTTCAATCGGTGCATTAGGCGCTGAGAAAACCGATATTTTGATGCGGCGCGAAACCATGATGCGAGGAGGCGATCTCGAAACCCTTGCCGCTCACCCCGCGTAGCCTTCGCAAGCCAAATCTCTTCCCTACCTTCTCCGGCATGCGGGCGAGGGCAACACGTCATGGCACGCAAGGGCACGTGTGCATGACGTGCCGAGGAAGCCCAGCCCCCCCACCACGCGTGCGGCGTTGTTTTGTTGACGAGCGTTATTTTGTGGTTTACTGCCTGTTTCTGCGGGATGGATGCCTCGGTGCGCGTTCGTTTCACTTTTCACTGGCACGAGAGTGGCGGTATCATGAGCCAGTGCCGCATTAACGTTTACTTGAACGCGCTATAATAAATGAGCACACTGAGTGCTCGAACGCGCCAGAACATCACTTTCGTTTCCAGGGCTGGCGTCTGCTCGATGCACTAACCGCGGGGACACGAACGCATGCGAAACGGAGGCACATTAGCCCCGCATATCGCTGCAATTCACTGAACAAAAATGAAAAAGACGCACACATCCCCTTTGTGCGTCTCATTATTTCTCTCAAGTTTTATTCATCTATTCAAGCAACAAATTCCACAAACTACACATGTCGTGTCAAATAATTTTCGCAGTGTCACGTGCTACTGCTGTCGACGTCAGTGCACAGCCGTCTACGTAGGCGACCGACGTCACCGAACTGCCATCTGCGTAGGGCCATTCCGCCGTGTACGTCATCCCCTCATTCTCTAGGCGCGAGCACGCGAAAGTAAGGGCAAGCAGCGTTCAGCTTGAAATTTGACCCATTTCCACGACGCGTAGCGTTCCAAAATTTGGCAGACGTGATCGTGAACGCTCAATGTATGAATTGCGCTCGTCAGCTCAAAATTGTCAAACCTGGTGAGGGGCCCTTTAAACTATGGAATCGTTATGATAGTCACATATTCTGACGCGCGATGGCAATTTACGCTTGTACCACGCAATATTCCTGGGATATTACATGTTATATTGCGACGCCTATATAAAGGACGCTTTCGTTTGCGAAGCATGGAAGTTATTGTCACTGCATTTCCAAGCAGAGGAAGTTATTTTCACGGTATATCCAAGCAGACTTGAACTGCATGACGAGGAACGCTACCGCGGTGCACTTGTTCGTGCTAGGGCTGAGGCTTTAGCGGCTGGAGAGACGCCTACCAAAAGAGCGTTGGGATTGGAAAAAACGAACGCTCGAAGGAATCACATTGAAACAATAGAGGACGGCGGTCACGAAGTAACCGATACCGACAGTATTTTATGTGTCTTTTCAAGGCACTTCGAAAACCTTTTCGCATGCAGACAGGTAGACCTAGAAAGATTTAAAGCAGAATATTTGGGACGCATACCACAACTGAGTGATGAAGCCAAAAGTGCTTTAGAATTACCTATATCTGTATCTGAAGTTGAACGGGCGATTGATAAGTTAAATCCTGGCAAGTCTCCGGGACCAGATGGTCTTTGCGCCGCGTGGTACAAGTGTTTTAAAAATGACTTGTCTCCTATACTCGCCGCCGTTTTTAACGAAGCATATGAGGAAAAAAATTACCACCGTCGTTTGGTGAATCACATACTGTACTGATCCCGAAGACAGATGAGGTTGAAAAGCTTAGGCGCGTCAAAGCGTACAGGCCAATCGCACTGACAAATGTAGACTACAAGATATTAATGAAAATTTTGGCTGCTAGACTGCAGAGAGTAATAAAAGATATTGTTGGTCCACACCAAACGTGTGGAATCAAAGGTCGTACCATAGTAACAAATGTTCATAGAATGCGGTCTCTCCTAGAATGTGTTGACATGACTCAAACTCGCGTGGCCGTACTCCAGCTGGATCTGGAGAAAGCGTTTGATTGTGTCGCCCATGCTCTTTTGTTCGCAGTATTGGAGCACATTAACGTTGGTAAGATAATTGCGGACGGTGTTGCCCTGGCATATCGTAATGGTAGTACAAGACTAATAATCAACAAGACATTGGGGCCACCAATTAAAATTGAGCGTTCAGTGCGTCAAGGTTGCCCTGTTAGTCCACTGTTTTTTTGCATCTATATTGAAACGTTATGTTTGTCGATACTACAGAACAATATCATTAGTGGGTTTCGATTACAATCCTCAGAGGTCAAACTACTCGCGTATGCTGACGATGTTGCGATATGTAGTACTTCTTATGAAGGCATTGAAGAATCACTACGAGTTTCTAAATGTTTCGCTGAAGTTACAGGAAGCAACATAAACTGGGGCAAGTGCCTCGGTTTTTGGCATGGATCGTGGCCTCCAACCCCTGAAATTTTTGCTGCCATTAAATGGACAACAACGCCAGTTAAATATCTTGGGGTTCCGCTGGAGTCATACAAAAATACTGATGACTATTGGAAACAACAGACAAAAGAAATAAGCGAGAAAGCGAGTAGGTGGAAAGCAACTTATCTGTCCATGTTTGCTAGGGCTACTGTATGCAACTGGTTTTTTGTGTCTAAGCTATGGTATGTGATGCAAGTGCTGTACTGTTCACGGGTCAATGTGCAAAAATGACATAGGGTGTTTGCAATATTTGTGTGGGGGTCCAACTGGGAAAGGTGCAGTCGTACGAATTTGTTTAGACGGGTGAACAGCGGAGGCCTTGGGCTATCACATCTGTTCATCAAGCAGTTAGTAAACAGGTTTTTCTTTTTCCGTGAGGCAAGCGACCCCTTCCTGTTAACCGTGTGTCAAATAAGATTAGGCAGACTCCTGCCGGAGTTCGTTGTGAGCACTCAAGTGATGACAGGTGCAGTACAAGGCTATATGAAGGAAGTTGTGGCCAGCGTTCGATTTTTGAGTGTCCGTTTTTCGACAGAATACCTGTGGTCTGTTGGAAAGAAAAATCTTTATAAGGATTTATGTGACACTGTGCTCCCCATCCCAATGTACAGAGCGCTATATACCGCACGCAAGGGTCAGAATGTACTTAAACGCGTTAAAAAAATGCAAGTATCTCCAAGTGCAAAAACATTCTTCTTTAAATTACACACCGGCACACTTCCAGTAAGAACCTTTCTAGAGGAAAGAGGTTTTTTTATGCCATGGGGATCCGACTGTCTAATCTGTAACCAACCGGAAACAATTGACCACGTTTTTCTACACTGTTGGGAGGGGGTATACTTTTGGGATGTTTTGCAAAGGACTATAAAAAAAGAATTTCCGTTAGACCCTCATGGAATCAGGTATTTAGCGATAGAGAATGAGGACGGATTACCATTCGACTTAATCATGATGACGGCCTTGCACAGTATATGGCGCTCTCGAATGGCTGGATTTTACTGTGACCCTGACAGGAGACCAGCAAGACAGTACTTTAAAGAAAGTGTAAAAAAGTTTATCGATGTAGAAAAAACAAATGAACGTATTCCTTCACGGTTGGGAAGGGTGGAAGCCCTGCTCAATATGAAGGAATTTTAAGTTGTAATTTTATTTATCAGTGCTTGAAGGCCGTAGTAGCTTTTTTTGTGTATTTTTGTTGTGTCATTCATGTTTTGTATGCTTCTGGTGTATTGTAATATAATTCTCTTGTCCCCGTGTGTGTGACGTCCAACCGGAAATAAAGAAAAAAAAAAGAGGCATGGCTGTGTAGTAGAACACCTGCTTGCCACGCAGACGACCCGGGTTCGATCCTCACTCGGACCCGAAAATTTTTATTATTTATTTTATTTGCATCTTTCTCGATTTTTCGGTCACGGACAAGATGATGATTTTTCGCTCACAACCAACGACGCCGACGCCGGAATTTCTGCGAAACGAGCTCTTTAACGCTTTCGCGTTAACAAATTACTTCATTTTCTTTTTTTGGAATGTAATATTGATATACTTGGAATTATGGTATGCGAATTTGACGCACCAGAAGACAGTGCATCGTAACTCGCGCCTGAAGGGGTTATGCAAGTTAATCGACGGTCGTCTCCCGCACGCGCTACCACTTTTATCGAATCATTAAATGCGTTCCTTCATTCGTGTGCCGGTACAAAACGACGCATTCATCGAACTTCGGCGTGCACTTACACTCTCGGCAATGTAAACAAAGATCAGAAGGTAAGCCTCCGGTTGGCGATCTGGAGCCGCAAACTCGAGAAAGGCTCGCATCCGTGCGGGAAAGAGCAAGTCCTCCACAGTTGTCTCAGGGACTGCTCCCTGAGACAACTGTGGAGGACTTGCTCTTTCCCGCACGGATGCGAGCCTTTCTCGAGTTTGCGGCTCTTGCAGACCTCGGCGCCCTACAGACGAACGCCTTGGCCTCCCTGCCTGGACTGACAAGATACTCTACTCACCCCTTCTCTCTATCCACTTCCCTGAAGCCACACGACGGGAGGCAGAATACTTCTTTCTCCAATCTGTTCTCTCTGGTTAACGCAGCGGCCCGTCTGCCCTACGTATAAGCGGCCGCAGCTGAAAGGAACACCCCACCTGTACGGCAATCAGTGAATTTGTTCGTGTTTTACAAAACGGTCCGCTTCTTGTATTCTACCTTTTACTCACTCATTCTTTCTCTCCACAGGGGCACACCTAGCTTATTGGCAGCCCTAAAAACAACATTAAGGCCGCACCTACTTTCTTTAGCCTGTGAGACACGCAATGAATGTAAGGAATACCTACAACACGTTTTAGGGGGCGAAGCTCCTTATCCCGTGGGTCGTGCGTCCCATGTTTGTAGTAGTAGCCACCTGCTGATGACGATGACGATCGCGATGCCATACAACACATGGCGATGACGCTGCCATCACGGCACACCACATGGAATGTACCCACTATGCGTCATAACGATGACACTGATGACGATGACGATCGCGATGCCATACAACACATGGCATCGCGATATGGTCTCAAATGCATATCGTTTTACCACATGCAACCAACCACCATCACGTCTTCGATGATGTACCTCCGGAGCTTCGCCCACGCATCATCATTCACTCCGCGGATATGCTGTGATTTTTTTCCCTCTCGCTCAGGCTTAACAGAACCGACTTCTTTAAACGTTCAGCGACAGCGGCCACAGCAACGCGCGGGTAGCGTATACATCTAAAAGACGCGTAACCTGTGCGTCAACACTGGCACTCATTTTTTGCTCACATGACTTGGTGAGCAAAGACGTAAGGCATGACATGGCTATACTGCATTTTACAACCGCAGAATACTTCGACGAGACGTTTAACAGCGGTTTCGAAAATCTATAGGAACACTGACAGCATACGTGGTTCTTCTGAAACGTTAAGGAAATGTCTAGAAACAGTATTCCATTATCCTGAGACAATTCTTTAGTAAAGTTCAGCCCTCCTCCATTTAATTCAAATTTTTCGCTCACTGCACTTACCACGCATTCAAAGTCCTCACCACTACAAAAAAAAAAAAAAAAAAAAAAACAGCATATCCACGGAGTGAACGATGATGAGTGGGCGAAGCTCCGGAGGTTCATCGGTAAACCGTGAATCTTCCGTAAATTTTCGTCCAGTACATCATCAAAGAAGTGACAAACACTGTGTGTATATATAGGGGAGAGTCGGGAGGTTTGGGACAGTTGGAGGAATGGGACAGCGCGTCTATCTCTCCTGCAGTTACCTCAAAGGCATTAGCCAACTACTCATTAGATGATGCTAACATACCGATTGTGTAGCGTAATGGCTGGCGTATTTGGTGGATGGAGCTTTCTGTAATTGCAAATCACGCTTTTCGCGCACCCAAAGTAAGCTTTTGCTATCTGAATTGTAACGCTCTCAGATTTAAAGCACTTTCTGGATGCTAATATAATTTTTTCTCCGAAAACACATGTAAGCGCTGTACTTTTTCAAAGAAAAAGTTTAGGCATTACGACTGAAATTTACTCGCAGAACATTGTTTACTTTGGGAAACGTAGTTTGGGAGGAATGGGACAGTTGAGTTGAGGGACGAACGGGACACTGTCACATTACTCTCTTCTACTGCCACACCGCGTTACACAGCGCAAAAAGAAAAATTTAATACAAAGGTCCTTACATGTACATTGGGCAAGCAGAGGAATGAAGAATTCACAGAGGTTAGCACG
Organism: Rhipicephalus appendiculatus; assembly: GCA_030522465.1. Taxonomy (NCBI): domain Eukaryota; kingdom Metazoa; phylum Arthropoda; class Arachnida; order Ixodida; family Ixodidae; genus Rhipicephalus; species Rhipicephalus appendiculatus. Next base: position 2,029,010 of record JALIZH010032979.1, on the reverse strand, counting down.
ACTGTCCTAAAAAAGGAACGCAGTACAGTCAAGACTGCCGCCGCAGTCTACCAAAAAAAAAAAAAGAAATGGCGTTTGCTGAAGGATTGCTGTTATTCAAGTGAAGAAGGCACACTGGCCGTTGCCTTTGACGAGTCTGACAACGGCATGTCAAGTTTTGATAATGACTGGCATGCCATTTGTGGAATCAATTGGTCTATAATGAATATATTCAAGTAACAAAAGGCGATGTTTTTCTTGACAGTTCGAATAAAAACAATTGGCGTTCATTACATGGCTAGAGTCACGAGCAGTAATAACATCTCAGCGTCAGTATGCAGTTCCTGCGGAACGAAGAACAGAGCTCTCAGTTCTACTTTCCTCCTAAGAAAGATAAGGGGACTTTACCTATTACGGAAATTGTCATGAAGCTGCCAGTGTCAAAAACTATCGGTGCAGCAAAGTTTGTGCAACTCCGTTTAATGTTTGACGTTGAACTATCCGCTTATAATGGTAGCTGGAGACCGTTGGGCCATTGTGTTACATACGTCCCACTCCTCCCAAGTGATGTCCCACTCCACCCACAGAGGCGGGTGGAATGGGACAGATTTTAGCCATCACAAACTATTTTTTTTACAGCTGCACCAGGAGTCATAGGAACCAGTGCGTCTCAGAAATTTTGCAGCTTGATTAGACCTCTATTATAATGAATCAAACATCGTTCTGCGTTCAAGTTCAACAAAACTAAAAATAGAATTGCGAAAAGTGTCCCAATCCTCCCGACTCTCCCCTACAAGAAATTTTATTTATTCGTAAATGGTAGCTAGACGTGGCTTCCGGTCCCCCTTCATCATAACGGCTTTATGGTCGGTGAAGTGAAGAGATAGGGGTTCTTATATGGCTCCGTCGAGGATTCCTAGAGGGGAGAGAGGGGGGTGAGCGTAGGAGAGGAGAGAGAGGGGACGCGCGCGCCGCTTCGTAGAGTAGAGGATTGCTAGAGGAGAGAAAGGGGGGTGAGCGTTGGAGAGGAGAGACAGGTGGAGGGGATGCGCATGCTCTGGAGGGGGTGTAGGACGCGGGCGCCGCTCCGTACAGTAGAGGATTCCTAGAGGAGAGAAAGGGGGTGAGCGTAGGAGAGGAGAGAGAGGGGACGCGCGCAGCTCCGTAGAGTAGAGGATTGCTAGAGGAGAGAAAGGGGGTGAGCGTTGGAGAGGAGAGACAGGTGGAGGGGACGCGCATGCTCTGGAGGGGTGTAGGACGCGGGCGCCGCTCCGAACAGTAGAGGATTCCTAGAGGAGAGAAAGGGGGTGAGCGTTGGAGAGGAGAGAGAGGGGGGAGGGGACGCGCATGCGCTGTGGGGTTGTGGGACGCGGGAAGGAGGGATGGACTAAGCCCCCCGCAAGCACATCCAAGGAAGATCAAGGAATGGAGTCAACCTGGGCGACACACACCACCTGCCTAGCCATTGCTAAGCTGCCCCTCTATGCTCTCGGCATGACTCTAGTGACTGTAGTAGTGGTTGACGGCCTTATTGTACTACAGTGTTCTGCTTGACATAGATGCTCGACATAGATGGTATATCGTGTTGAGTTGTGGATTTCGTTTTGCCTTCATTATTACTGCTTTGTGGTGCGTGAAATGCAGAGCCAATGGTTCTTGTATCGGATCTAGCCTCAAGTTGCGTCAGCGTGATTGTCATGGCGTATAGTGAGTACCTTGCATGCGCATAGAGGTGGCTACGACGACGGCGACGCCGGACTAGCCCATGCCCTAAAGAGCTTCGCCCCTAAAAATCGCGTACATCTCCCCGTAAAGGAACCCTGAGTATACAGTATGCGAAGCAGCCAGGGAGTTCTGTAAAGTTGCTGTTTATTCATCATCGTAGATGACTTTAAGCTCCGGAGAACGTTTCCCCTTGAGTATAACGGCCTTGTGGTCCGTAAAGGATAAAGTTAAGGGATCTTGCTGCAAAGCTTGTAGTTCAAAGTTTGAGAAGGCGATGTCTATGCACGTTCCCCTGATGGTAGTACGATGTTTGCAATCGTACGAAATGCACCGGAGAGCGTAACGGGACACCATGTGCTGGAATAGCCAGTCTGCATGCATGATGTTCACGTTAAAGTCCCCGGTGAGTACGAAGGGGTTGTCCTTGAAGGTGGTCTCATGTGCACTATCACCTTCTCGATGTACGTTTCCTCGGGAGAGGTTTGGAGCAAGGTACATTGTCATGACGATGATGTTGCTGGTTGTCGAGAATGTTACGGCGGCATGTTACCGTTGTGACAATGACTGGTGACTGGTAGGTCGAGATCTATTGCGGTTTGCGGTCGTTTGACGTAGATCCCGACACCACCAGCAGGGCGTTCCGCTTGCTCCGTGCGAACGACCACATCGTATCCGTTGATGGTGGGTCTTGCGGCGTTCCACGTTTCGGTAAGGCAGAGCACGTCCACGTTGGTGAGCACGGGATCGCGTTCGATGTCCCTTGCATGCGCGTTAAGGGATCGGGCGTTGAGTAGGGCTACGGTAAACTCTGTTTCTGGGTTCACATCTTCTTGGAAGGCACGGAGGTAGAGCGCGACAGAAAGTCGCGCATCGGCGCCACCAACCTCGGGTAGCGACCGCTTCCGGCAGCCACTTCCCGCGCTCTCCGGGTCCGCTTGCCGGCACTTCCGTTCCGCTGCAGCTTCGCGAGTCCTCGCCTCCTCTGGATCGACTTGCCGGTGCTGGCGTCTCGCTTCAGCTTCTCGAGCTCTCAGCTCCGGGTCGGCTTGACGACGCTGTCGCGAGGCAGCCGCTTTGCGAGCCCGCGCCGCCGCGATGCGATCATCCACCGTATCTTCGTTCATGTCGAAGGGCACTCCATGACAGCTGCTGTAGAAGAGCGCGCGCCGGGGAGAGCGATGACGCTGCCATCAGCGTCATCACGTATAATGGTTACCTTGCATGTGCTGTGCCGTGATGGCAGCGTCATCGTCATCTGGCTACGGCGGACAATGGGGGGGGACAGGCCTCGTTGATAAGATGCTTCGCATCTAAAAATCAAGTAATCGTCCACATCACGAAAAACCTGAATAATAGAATTACCTATAAGCAAACTTTTAGTGGCGAAGCACCTTAGGGTCTAGGCTTGTCCGTTGTCCGGCACAGCACATGCAAGGTACCCACTATACGCCCACCGTATGGCCGTCACGGCACAGCACATGCTAGGTACCCGCTATAGACGATTTTCCGCAGCGGCGCACGGGCGCTGCCATGTTTGATCACGTGACCGTAACTGGCCTTCCCCCAGCCAGTTGCACCAGCCAACGCATTGGGCCAGCGAAGCGGCCGTGGCCGTAAGCGCCGGCAGCTGGGGTTAGAAGCCAACATGGCAGCACCCATTCAGACGCGACCGCCCGCTTCGATCCGAACTCGGGCTTGCTACTCGTTCTCTGTGTTCACAGCAATAAATAAATGGTGAAATCAGCTATCGCTCAGAGTCATATCACGCTGGGGACAAATCATCAGGTATGTTCTGTCTTTATTATCGAGATTAGCTGTGTTTATTTAGTCCATGCCTGCTAGGCCTTGTTTCCGAGAATTTGAGAATGAATCTTGAAAACGCTGCAAAATGCCGACGAATACATTGCTCTGAAAGCTTCAGGGCGTAAATATAAAGCAAATAAATGCGTACACTCTAAGCCGCAAAGGACGAAAATGGGAGTAACTGCTGCATTTCGTCCCCGCAACGAACAGTTAGTCCGCGGGGGGGGATTAACTGCAAGACGAGGGTGCCGTGTGCAAGATGAGGGAGGAACTGTTAGGCCAGAGGGAGCAACGTTTACTCCCATGGAACTTTCCCGCGCAACGGCAGCCTCGAACGAATGGTCAGCGTGCGCGTAAGGAAATAGTCCGCTAAAGAAATCGACTGTTAACAGTTTGTTTTAGTGTACACGGCCATGACAACTACGGGAACTACGGCAGGAGTAAGGTAATATCGTTTATATGGCATAATAATAAGCAAATGTAAGAAAGCTCCCACCAAAAAAAAAATGTGCACGCGCCCAAGCTGTATCCATGCGCGGCGTGGTGTTCTCGTCACAGCGCGGCAAGCTAACCCTCGATGGTGTAGCGGTGTGTTGTGGATGTGTTCTCGTTTCGTGGTTGTGATTGCTGGCACTTCTCGTGCACTGAATGTTCTTCGCGCTGTGGTAAACGTGGTCCACTACAGGAATAAAGCGCTACGCCATCGAAATGCTACGCGCCGACTGGATATCGCCTAAAAGGTGAGTGTAAACAAGGCTGCGATCACTCGGCGTGATTTTAGCTGTGTGCTGTTGATATGTAACGCAGACCGCTTATTTAACATTCACGTTTTTCGCGAACCAAACACTCATGGTTGATGACGTGAGTGCTGTTCCGCCTGCTATAGAACTACAAACATGATGGCTGGGCCATCGAAACATGGTAACCTCGGAGAGGGACATTAGCTGCAGCAAGTACAACTGTTCAATTTTTTTTTCAGCGCTGCGCAAATAAGCGTTGTTTATCAGAAGTTTTCGTGGCTTTCTGAAAGAACATTCACGTAAACTCTGCTCAATGTCTTCTATTGCAAGGTAAACAAGTCATTTGGGAAGATTGGCTGATAAAATTACATGCCTAACTAAAGGATAAGCACCGCTAACACAGGTAGTCGGCGACCACATCGGCGACTTTGCTCATTTGTAGCGACGCTAAGAATCATAGAGTTTTTCTCTCTTTCATATGAAGCGCAAGCTTTATTGATAAATAAGTGGGTCCCACAAGCGTGTCCCTGTGAAAGCTTGAAACGTTAAAATTCAGAACGGGTTTCTTGAGCTTCACAACAAATTTTGAACTGTTCGATTGCATTATGACAGGTTCAGTGAAAGAGCAGTTTTCGTCTAATTTTTAGGCATGCGGCATTTCTAACAGACGCCGTGTGACGTAGCTACAAGTGCACGCACACTTCTGCCGGAAATAATGAATGATTCTGCATTTACTTTTTCAGGAAATCGATAAATGAGAGCGTTGCGCCTCCCGAGAAACGTCTTCAACATCTTGCAGCTACGAACACGCTCTCAGCAGCTGTCGATGGTGCTGTTGCCCTTCCTGAAGTCGGCTGGACAGCATCCATTCGAATAAAACATCGCACTTTCATTGCTTCTCCTAGGATGCAGGGAAGCCATCCTATCTTCTGTATTCAACAAAGTTGTTTAATTTATGTGTACGATGCTGCATAATTGACACGAGTCGTTCAGTAAACTTCTTTGTTTCGTGAGACGTTTTCGTTTTTCTGACACTAAACAGACATTTTCGCTGAACGATATAACCAACAGCGTTCTGTACACTGAGCAGCAAGCAAGCTTGACACAGCGACAGGAGCATATATGGGAACGTTTATATATACATACATTCACCAAGCGCGCAAATTCGCTCGAAGCATGCTCGCAGAAAAACCAATCCAGCGCATTTTACATTTTCACGAACGGCAAAACCGAATGGTTGCTTGCAAAACACTGAAGGCTCAAGCCTAATATAAGGAATCTTGCCACTTTGACGAACATGTCAGAATGCGCACTGTCCAAACGGTGCCTATATATATAACCCCGGTAATTTTCACTCTGCTGTGTACTGGGGCATGGTATAGTGGTTAGCGTACGTGGCTGCTGAGTCAATGGTCGCGAGTTCGAATCCTGTGTGTTGGTTGTGAATTTTCTGCAGTTTACTTCTGAATTTACTTCTGTGTATTGATTGTATATGTCATGAAATGCATGTCAACCTCCAAATTCTCGGTAGTTCAACCAGAAACTGTGATAAATATTGATTTTTTTTTATCGAGAAGGAGCAACTGTTAGTCCCATCAGGGGTAACAGTTCGTCCCTACGCAGCTACCAGGCAAAAAGAGGAAGAAATCGGTTACTCCTACAAAGGGGTAACTTTACACCCCAACATTTCGTCCCTCAAAACTACTGAGGACTAACAGATCGTCCCCTCACAGTTACTCCCTAAAGGACGAATCGTTCATCCTTTGGGGAGTAATGGTCGTGGCAACGCAGTTACCCCCCCAAAAGGACGAACCACAGAACCCTTTTCGCCCTTTGCGGCTTAGAGTGTAGGTTACGCACTTACGGGCCACACAGCGCAGGACGACGACGTGATAAATTCGAGGCGGAAGGGAACTGCATTCACAGGTGTCGCCATGTTGACTTTTCCGGCGCTGCCGTCTGCTCGCTTTTACTAGCGTGCACGCAGACGCTACGGGGACGCCGAGCAGACGACGAGACGCGGATGGAGACATATTGAGCAGCGCTGCCAAAGACCAAGTCATTGAGACGGCCGTGGTAGGAGACGGCCACGGTGCAGTGGTGGCGCCATCTAGTTTTGATTAAACAAACCAGCTGCGGAAAATCGTCTATACACCCACCGTATGTCCGTCACGGCACAGCACATGCAAGGTACCCACTATACGCCCACCGTAACTTTCATGAAGTAGGGAAGCACCCACTATGCCACTATGCCATTCGTCATTCTGCTGACAAGCGAGGTACTCGCTACACATCTGTAAGGCATTGCATGCACTTTGTTTGTGCTGTGGCTGATGACGAAGAATACGCGCGTTCCAGACCACACATTATCTTTCTGTCATGAATGAAAACGATCGTGAAAGCCCTCTCGCCCGCGAAAGGAAAAGCGGCAAAGCCGACAACAAGCTGCTACTCCGGATGCGAGAGCGCGGGATGCGGCGGCAAAACGGCAACGTCGGCAACAAGCTGCTACCCCGGTGTTGAAGGCGCGAGAAGCGGCAACTCAACGGCAAAAACACATTGTATATACTGTACACACGCGTTGTCACTCATTTACATGCGCGAGTGGGCAATGTCACGGGTGATTGACGGTAAGAACGATCCCCAGTGCTTCGCCCACTCGTCATTATTCACTTCGTGGAGATGCGTAGATTTTTTAGATGTGAAGCATCTCATGGCGAAGCTTAATCCGGTGGTGGTGGTGGTGGTGTGCGGCGTGACCACCCTTACTGCGCATGCGCAAACCCTTTCAAAAAATAAAAAAAATAAAACCTCGTCTTCCCCTCTCTCTCCTCTAGGCATCTCTCCCCGCGGCAACCACGCCTCCCCTCCTCTCTCCCTCCCACGCTCCCCCCTCTCTCCTCTAGGCATCCCTGCCCGCGGCGTCCACACTCCCACTGCGCATGCGTGTCCCCCCCCCTCTCTCCTCTCCTACGCTCCCCCCCCCTCTCTCTCCCCTCGCGACGCCGACGCAGGCAGCGTCTGCTAGCGAGTTTCTTGGTTGAAAAAACCGACTGCTCGCGCTGCACAACCATTCACTGGCCACCCCGTATATACGCGTATGGCACTGGATCTTGACCTGTAAGGTGGTGCTGGTGGGAGATTTCTCCTGTGCGTTGTTGAACAATAAAAATTCGCAGCCTGCGCGTTAACTAAAAGCGGACTGCGGGTCTTTGTGTCCAGTCGGAGTCTTCTGTCTCATTGCCCATTAGCAGCGATTGGCATGTTCCAGTAGGAAATACCGCTCCATCACTGCGTGCTTTGAGCCTCCCCAGTTTTCTCTCCTGCGCAACGCTGCGATGAGCGCCAGCGTCAACGCCGCCGCCAGTGTAAGCGTTAGCGCCCGCTGCTTCGCATCTACCCATGGTTCCCTAAAGCGGGAAGATGGTGTAATTTTTTAACGTCTGTCCATCTTGCTAATATACATCACTAAGAATCGGAACAACCTTAGAACCAATACAAAGAGAAATTCTTTCCATGTCTATAAAAACGACGTTAAAACAGGATCAGGACAAACTATGGCTCACAAACACTGCACTGCCAGATAACGACACTCTTGAACAACAACAAATGTATAGAAGAAATAATAACAAACCACAAATCAGCAGAAATGATACAGCGAACATAGGTCGGCACTTTAAGGGAGTACTCACTCAAACTCACTCACCACAATTTTCTCAGCCTTCGCACTCACTCACGTTCACACTCACGTCCACTCACACTCATGCATACTCACTCATACTCAACTCACCACGTTCAAATGAGAGTGAGTGAGTGTGAGTTGAGTGCACTCATGAGCGAGTGTGCCGAGCTCCATAGGTCGGCACTTTAAGGGAGTACTCACTCAAACTCACTCACCACAATTTTTTCTCAGCCTTCGCACTCACTCACGTTCACACTCACGTCCACTCACACTCATGCATACTCACTCATACTCAACTCACCACGTTCAAATGAGTGTGAGTGAGTGTGAGTTGAGTGCACTCATGAGTGAGTGTGCCGAGCTATGACAGCGAGAAACAAGTTATTGTTCTCTGTTATTGTTCTCTTTTCTGATTGTATAAACTCTTTTTCATATTGTATTTTTAGTCTTTAGTCTATGTATGTACCCACGCCTGCAATATCTCGCTATTCAAAATGGCAGTATATGTAAATAATACTACTACTACTAATAATAATAATAATACATAATAATAATATTAATAATAATAATAATAAAGTCGGACACTTCTTTCATATTTTTTTTGTTACTTGCAGTGTATATTGCTTTTTGTTTGTGTTTAGTGATTTGTGTTTGCGGCGATGATGACACGTTTGCAATTTTATATTTACCAAATTTGTTCGTGCACTTTTTTCTGTATATTTTGTTATGCAACTTTTAGGTCACTTTCATTTTGTTGCCAGCGCCTATGTGCGGACTGTTGCTGTTACAGGCGGCAGGACTTCGTCAGGCGTCAACGCCTTTAGTCCTCTCTTTCCTGAGCGTATCCTTGCACACACTTGAATAAAATCAATTCAATTCAGATTTAGATGTACTCACATTTAGGTGCACGTAAAAGAACCCCAGGTGGTCGAAATTTCCGGAGCCCTCCACTACGGCGTCTCTCGTGGTTTTGGGACGTTACGGCTTAACAATTATTATTATTATTACCAGCGCGTTTCATAACTGCCGTGAACAACAGTCAAACGCGAATATTCCTGGCACATCCCTCGATCTGCAACGCGTCTGCCAGTGCGCGGCCCCGCATTTCGCATTACTGCCGGCGCACCGAAGCGCTTTCAGGATTATGACGAGTTAACCTCAAAGAGCCGCGCAATAAATGAAGCTGTTCCAGCCTCGTGTACGCCGCGGACGCAAGAGAGCTCCGCAGAGCGCAAAGAGGAAGGCAATTAATAAGGACCACGTCTTGGCCAGAAGCTCGCCTGGGTGGAACTCCTCGTCCGCCTTATAATAAGTGGGGAGAGATTAATTGCTATCGCGTTCCGCAGGTTGGTTCTGCAAGCCGAGAGAGCTCTGCAGCTGTTGCGTAAGACGGCGGCGCAGTCTGTCTTTTTTTGCTTTGCATATCATCGAATTTTCGTCGCGGATAAACAGCGTGATTAACACGCTGGACGAAGACGTGAAGTGGGCACGCCACAGCGCTGACTTTACACTGAATTTTAGAGCACAGCTCGCAGGAGCCGGTTCCTGCGTTGAGCGGCGCCACCGTCGGTTGCGTAACCGATAGACATGACAAATAATAATTCATGGGGTTTAACGTCCCAAAACCACGATATGATCATGAGAAACGACGTAGTGGAGGGCTCCGGAAATTTCGACCACCTGGGGTTCTTTAACGTGCACCTAAATGTGAGTACACGGGACTCGAGCATTTCCGCCTCCATCGAAAATACGGCCACCGCGGCCGGGATTCGATCCCGAGACCTGCGGGGCAGCAGTCGAGCGCCTTAGCGGCGGGTGATAGACGCGAGAAAGTAACCGATAGACACGAAGAAATAAAATCAGAAAAAGAATGCCTAGGGTAGAATGGGATTTGAACCCGGGCTCTCGGCGTGGCAGTCGAGCATTCTACGACAGAGCCATGCTAGTGCTTGCAAAGAATTTGCAGAAAGACTCTATACAGGCGTCATGTCGGGAAACCGTGTCAGCCTATTTAATATAGCGTGGCAGAAGAGCGAAACAACAACCAGTCATCACGCAATGATAATTACGCAACGAGGGTGTGGTTTAATGCTTCCCACCCACTGCAAAGTGCTCAGCCCTAATTCTTCGTCGTCATCAGCCACATGCAGCATCAACAAAGTGCACATAATACCTTACACAGGGCTGGGCAGTATCGAAGATACATGTATCTCAGATACTACCTTAGATACTCTTTGGGTATCTTTTATTTGTATCGCGATACGTCTCGCAAAACGAGTATCTGTATCTGTATTTGCGAGACATTCAATACTGTATCGTGTATCTTAAGATACAAGATACTGCTATAGAAACGGCACCCTGCGAAACAACAAACGTCAGCTGAACTCTGCTTCTCAAGCTGATACTGCTGCCACTAAGCCACCTCAATAAAGTTAACGACAGTGATATTCCTGTCTTTTTGCCAGAGCATAGGAAATAAGGTCTATACGCGTCTCTGCTGGCGGAGCAGAGTCACGGGATGGCGCTCCAGCCATCTCGACAAAAACAAGCGCGCGAACTTCTAAGTGCCGGCGACCTTTTGTTTCTCCATATTTTCTTTCTTTTTAGCTGTGTCGGAGCCATGAACCTTGTTTGTATACCTACGGTACTGTGCTGCGCACTACAATGCGTGCGGCGTCTTTCGCTCACATTCGGATGCGGCTAGTGTCGTTATCGAAGTTTGTCTTGCGTGGTGCTTTGTTGCAAAGTCTCCAAAAGGCAAGATTGTGGTTGCTTTGCGTCTCGCTGCTTTCACACGGAGATTTCACAGATCTCGTTGATGTAAGCTTGACTTGCACACTATGAGATTGACTTTTATGCCAATTAGATTCTAACAACCGTCGCCCCACCGGTGTCGATGCTGTATGCAATAGAACAAACATTTACGTAACAGATGATATTTAGGTGTACTGTATCTTTGTTCTTCGCGCAAGGAACTCAGTTCAGAGCACGCTTCATACTGCATCGCTGATCGGTTTTACTGCCTTGCTGAAAAGACAGCGCGAACAAACGTGGGACCAGACGAAATGGCACGAATGCCAGAAATGCAGGAATGGCACGAATGCAAGGTCAAACACAGGGACAGCCCATGGGAGTGCGGTGAGGGAGTCCAGTGCCTTTCCCGTGCGGCAAATGCTACATAGGATAGACAGGCTGCCGTCTGAATGTGCGCCAGCAAGGTCGCCGTCTATCTTTGAAAGGTCAGCTTTCGTCAAATCTGGCCTTGCACTATTGTGAGTGCTCCTCCTGTCCGATGCCGAAGTGCTCGCATGTCATAGGGACCAGAAGGCACGTGAGCTCGCTGCAGTTTTCTTCATTAAAAAAAAAAAGAAAACAAAAGCTGGATGATAAGTGTGCGGCTAAGCCGTCTCTTGCGTTAGAGATAACGTACCTGGATGCGCACATCTGAGTCTTTTGGTTCTGATATCGGCGAACATGTGGTTTTGCTTCCTCTATATACCGGTTTTTTCCAATAAAAGTTCAGTTCCTTGTATGCGCTTGTCCTGTAGGTTTCCTCTTCTCTTCGCACTATTTTTTCATGATGCTTTACCAAATCGCCCAACGGCCTATCCTTCTAATGCGCACCCGTCTATGCGCCTATTTATTGCCCATACTGAGCTGTGTATGGAACTCAGCGTGATGGAGCGCTGCATTGCCTCCGTCATTAGTGGACACCGTATAAGGGGACGCTGTCTGTACACGCGTAAAGCCCTGCAAGCGGATGGCCACGGTTTTCTCGCTCAGGACATTTGCAACCTGAATGAAAAACCGCGACCGCTCATCACGCAGTTGGTTCCTGCCTTGTGAATCGCATACCTTATCTTTCGCACTCACCAACGCCTGCATTAGCTCCACCCGTCTGTGCAACTCCGCTGCAGTAACCCGGTTTTTCCCAAATGAAGAAAAAGAAAAAAGAGGCAGCTCCGCATTAGTAGCGCCATGCTGAAGGATGCGCGAAGCTGGGCAGCCCTTCTGCTTTCTCTTTGTATTTCTCTCTTTTTTCCCCTTTCTCTTTCTTCCCTTTCTTTCTCTCTCTGTTTCTCGCTTCCTTTCTCTTTCTGTCTTGCTCTATGTTCTTTCTATGTTTCTTTTTTGTGTCTACTTCTTTCTCTCTATTTTTTCTCTATCTTCTTTCCCTTTCCTTGTTTTTCTTTCTCTTTCGTTTTTTTTTTCTATCTCTTTCTCACTATGCGCTCGTTCTCTCACCCCTCAGGGTTGTTTAAAGGTAAACATATGTGACAGATATGTCTCTGGCTGGCTAAAATTATACGAATCAACGGAATCTCCGGCCACGTTTAGTATGTGGTGTTTAATATTGAAACTGTCCCTACATTTAGAGAGCCGTTCGGTGTCTCCTTCAGGGTACGGCCGGCTCCGAAGATAGCTTGTAGGGACAGTTTTCAATTTCAATACTAAACACCACAGGCTAAACGTGGCCGGAGATATTCGCATCAGGGTTATTGCATCCCACGCCGGACAAATCGGCGCACGTGTTCCGGGAGCGAGGAAGGAGATGAACCAAAGGACGAAGAGAGCTCGTGCCTGTTCATGCTGATGATAATTTTTGTTCAGGACTAACAGAGTTTCTCCGAGCTCAAACACAACACTTCTTTATTATTTGTTTCTAGCATTGTAACACGATTTCATTGCACATATGGCTACACTGCTATCTTCCATTTTATTTTACTCGTGTTCTTTAACTACTACATTGGTCCGCCGCGGTGGAGCAGAGGCTACGGTGCTCGGCTGCTGACCCGAAGGTCGCGGATTCGATCCCGGCTGCGGCGGTCGTGTATATATATATTGTCACGAAAGAAGAGAGAATCAAGAGACAGCGCCCTCGCTGCGGGCCGGCTGTTCTATTTTGTCGTCTTTCACTAGCCTGAGAATGCGCCCGTGCCCGAGCGCCGCTTTGTCTTCATTACACTCGGCCACGCTGCGTGTATGCAGCCCTGCCGAAAGTGGCCCTTCTTTGGCGGTGGTCCTGTCTTCAGAGGTGGACAATTTCAGAGGTTCTGGGCCCTGAACCGCCATATGTATAGAACTCTGGCGGGCGGCATTGGCTGCCTCGCGGAGGCCGGTCACGGCCACGGTGCGTCTTGCTGTGCGTCTTGCTTTGCGATGATGGCTCCGGTGGACGACATTGACTATGTCGTGCCGGTCGTCGCAAGCCTACCACGAGATTACGCAGTCGTTGCTCCGGGCTTAGGTCTAAGCCATGCTTGTCCATGTCAGCGTGCTCAGCAGGTGCGTGCTTGCCCAATGAAGCTTGCTTGCGAGTTCGGTCAGGCTGAGAGACCTGGCTTTCTGGGGGTTCCGTATCGCGGCCATACGAGTTGACGCCACCATGGCTGCACTCCACGGCGCCAAGTTTGTACGAAGGTGTTATATCAGCGCTTCGCGCGAGCTGCTCCCCATCTGACCGATGAGCGTCGGTTTCCCCGTCGACGCAGACCGGCTCGTCGCAATGCGTGCGGCGGCATTCAGGCGGTACGTCAGAACGTACTTGCCAGCAGAATCGCACGCTAGGTGGCCGGAAAGGCCGGTGCTGGCTCCATCCGCTGGCGGCGCATCGCTAGCCTCGGCCATGCCGCGGGGCCAGCAGATCGCGACAACACAGGCATATATTTTCCAAAAACGTGTCCTCGGCAGCCATGGATTCCTTGAGCGAAACACTCGCACACTCGGCCAATGACTGCCGTGGAGTAGGCAGATGTGCCTGCCTCCGGCTGGTCACTGAGGAGCACGGCGATTGAAGCCACAGGTTCCTTAGGTGCCTTCACTGGAGGCGTGCCGAGCACGGCAGGAACTGGCTCCTGCGCGTGTCCCCGCGAAGGCGACTCTGGGGTCCACTCCTCTAACTGCTCTGGCTGAGAAATGGTCTCGGCCTTTCTCTGTGATGTGGCGTCCGATGCCGGCGCAGAGACTGCAACGAGCCGCCGAGTGCAGCACCTGCATCCAACATCTTCCGTCGGGCAACCAGGGAAGCTCTCCGTCTTGGGGCTCGAGGGCATCGATGGGCCATGAAGGCGGTGTCCCTCATGAGCTCGTTCTCTGACGGAGGGTGGATGCCCGAGCTGCAGCTTCAAGGGGTGCGGTTCGCAAATGTCATGCGCTGTAGAGACTCTGTTGGCAGGATGGGGGGTTGCAGGAATAAAAAAATTACACCATCTCCCGCTAAAGGGAACCATGTGTAGATGTGAAGCAGCGGGCGCTAACGCTTACACTGGCGGTGGCGTTGACGCTGGCGCTATCGCAGCGTTGCTCAGGAGACAAAACTGAGGAGGCGCAAAGCACGCAGTGATGGAGCGGTGTTTCCTACTGGAACATGCCAATCGCTGCTAATGGGCAATGAGAGACAGAAGACTCCGACTGGACACAGAGACCCGCAGTCGGCTTTTAGTTAACGCGCACGCTGCGAATTTTTATTGTTCAACAACGCACAGGAGAAATCTCCCACCGGCACCACCTTGGAGGTCAAGATCCATTGCCATATATACGGGATGGACAGTGAACGGTTGTGCAGCGTGATCCTGTTGACGTCCCTGCGTGTTCTACGTCAGGGACGTCCACCTCATCTAGCCATGGCGCCTGCGGCGTCGTGGACCCCTTCGAAGGCCCAAGCCTTCGATGTTGTTGTCCCTGCGGGGACTAGTCCTGAGACCGTCGTCGACGCGACGGCCTCAATAGTTGGCCTGTCCGAGGTACACTGCGTTCAGCATATGGGAGGCATGAACTTCCAAATTACCGTCAAGAGCATGGCTTCCATGACTCTCATCGTCGACGCTGGCTGCCTGACCATCGGTGGCGAGCGTATTCCCGTCGTTCCTGTTGGCCCGCAGGTAACTAACGTCGCCTGCCTATTCCTACCGTCCTTCGTCCCCAACGAAGCCCTCGTTCATGCTTTGTCCCCATACGGCAAGGTGTTGTCTGTAAATGCTGGCTTCATGAGCGCACGACGCGGAGTCCTCACAGGCACACGTTTTGTTCGGATGGAAATGAGCACCACAAATCCCGTCCCCAACTACCTTCGAATATCGGGCCATCCGAGTCACGTTCGATTACCGCGGCCTACAACGTGTTTGTCGTCGGTGTGGCTCCAGTGGTCACTATCGGGCACAGTGCACAGCTCCGTTCTGTGGTCGCTGTGGCGTCCATGGGCACGATGGTGAAGGATGCGACCGCCCCTGCCGACGTTGTGGAGATGGTCATCCCACTACCATCTGCCCAGTACGGCGTTCATATTCGGATGCTGCTGCGGGGTCATTTCCTCCTCTACCGACCACGCCACCTTCGATAACAGAACGTGAAACCGGAGCTGCTGAAGAAGTAGTCAATTATTCACCTTCGGAAGCCACGTTAAGAGAAAAGGAAGAAGTGCACAGCTTGGCCAATCCGTCGTGCTTCGCCTGTAGCACAGGGTTCTCCAGTGAGTCCCAAGGTTAAGACTAAAAAGTACCAGAAGGAAAGCGCTTCAAAACAGGACTTTTTAAAAGATAGTATATTGGAGAAGGCAGTGAATACTGCTGGTATTTTGACAAAATAGGGGCATTAAAAATTTTACAGTGGAACTGTCCGATCAATTTTTTCAGCATCTACCGATTTATTTTACCTTTGTAATCAACATTTTCCTGATGTAATTATTTTGCAAGAAACTTGGCTTTCAAAAGAAAAGAGTTTTCATATTAAAAATTTCCGCACATTTCGTTTAGACCGGCCCTCCAGGGGTGGCGGCTTAGCCGTATTTATTACTTCAAAAATTGCTCACCGGGTTAAAATTACATGTCAAGTAATGAATTTAGACAGTGAAATTTTAGCGTTAGACATTTCTCTTCCTGGATGCCTTCCTTTTTCTATAGTGAATGCATATTTTCGAGCAGGCGTTCAAGATACTACTGTGCTAAAGTCTGTAATTTCGTCTTGTAGGAAACAAATGATATTGGCGGGAGACTTTAATTCCCACCACATTTCGTGGGGTTTCAGAACCGATATGAGTGGGAAGCGCTTGTGGGATCTGGCTTCAAAGAATAATCTATCATGCATTAACGCAAGAACACCCACTTTTGTTTGTAATCGGTCTCTTTCTACGATTGACCTTACTTTCCACACTCCTAACCTCCCTATCTCTACGTGGTCTACGTTGAACTTGGGTACAAGTAGTGACCACTTTCCTATACTTTTTGAGGTTGTATGTCCGGTGACCTCAGTAACCAGTCACTCAAGAACTCATGTAAATTTTAATACATTCGAAAAATTACTACGTGCGGCCTTGTCGACCAGAATAGTTGAAAGTGAAGAACAAAATGTCATGAATTTAAACACGGTTATAAAAGACTCGTTAAATAAATCGAAATTCAACGTAAATGTATCTAAAAAAGGTTCTCCTAATCCTTGGTGGAATTCAGCTTGTGCACGTGATTACAGACTAAGAAGAGCTGCGTGGCGGAAACTACTTTACAACCAATGTCCAAGAAATTGGAGAGATTATAAATATGCGGCTGCCATTTTTAAGAGAACAGTTGCCGCTGCAAAGGACAGTTATGATAGCCAGCGTTCTGAGTTCCTTTCAAAACCCTGACAACAGGAAAGCCCTTTTTAATTTCCTTAGAACCAAAAAGGTCATCCCTTCATCCATAAACATTGAATCGGTGGTTTCAACACCAAGTGAATTGGCTAGTTTGCTTGAAAGTATTGCAAAAGGACTTGAAAGTCGCTTCACGTCTGCCTTCTCGCACTACTCGTGGTCACCTGACAATAATGACGACTTCGATGAGATCACTGCTTCGGAATTGGCACAAGTAGTAAAAATCTTGCCCAATTCAGCGCCAGGTCCTGATGGCATTACTACAACGGCAATAAAAATTATTCATAAGGTTCTACCCCAGGACCTACTGGCAATTATTAACTATTCTATAAGGAATTCATGGATTCCACCTGATTGGAGAATTGCGAAAATTATTCCTTTATTAAAAAAACAAGGCGCTGGGTTTACATTAGATAACATCAGACCTATATCACTCACATCTAATCTGGTAAAGTTAATTGAAAGAATCTTACACATTCGGATAGATAATTGGTTGACTGAAAACATGATCTTGAGCCCATGCCAAATTGGCTTCAGGCGTGAATGCTCCATTTGGTGTGCCCATGTCGATTTGGAAAGTAGAATACAACTTGCTCGTTATAAGAAACATTTCGCCGCTTTAGTAACCCTGGATATTACAAAAGCTTATGACAGCGTGGAACATTTTAAACTAATAAATTCACTTAAGAACGTAGGTTTACCTCAATACTTCGTCGCATGGGTACATTCCTTTTTAAACGGCAGAGAATTTTATTGCTCTCAATCTGGTTTGTCTTCTTTAAGGCATAAGCAAACTAGAGGTCTCCCACAAGGGTCGGTATTGTCCCCATTACTATTTAATATTTTACTATGCACTATTCCTACACACCAAGATGTTCAGGTGTATGTGTATGCCGATGACATCGCATTCTTTGCCACAGCGGTAGATATACATACACTGTACCAAAGTCTGCAGGCGTATATGAATACTCTAGAAACGTGGCTGGACAGCATAAATTTATCGCTGAATATCAGAAAAAGTGCAATGGTAGTCTTTCCTCTAAGCGCTCCTGTCCAAATTTCGTTGCTTTATCGGCAAAACGTTATACCGCAGGTGGAATCGGTTAGGTATTTAGGGGTCACTTACACTGAAAAACTTAATTGGAGTCCGCATATAGAAAACATGGCAGCTAAAGGAGCACGTGCGGTCGGGATGCTCCGTAGACTCAGCAACAAGCGTTCAGGTTTATGTCGTGATGTTCTCATTATGATTTACTGCATGTATATTCGCCCGATATTAGAGTTCGGCTGCGTCTTGTTTTCTGGTGCACCAGCTTACAAACTTCGGCCACTGGTTCTTCTAGAACGCGAATCATTACGATTATGTCTTGGACTTCCTAAATATGTCGCAAATAATATTTTATACAAAGAAGCACGCCTGCCTTCTCTTTTAACCCGGTTTCACATCCTAACAGTACGCACATTCCTAAAGATTTATGCATCACCACTAAGGAGGTCGCAGTATATTTTTATTAATCAACCGACGTCATTTTTTAACCATCAGTGGTCAAGGTTACGTTGTCCACAAGTCATTTTCGCACAGAAATTATTGGAAACAATACAAGTCCAGCTCCGTGAAGTATTAATCATAAGCAGATCTATACAAACAAATAGAATAGAATTTGACGATATATTTCCCAAGAATTGCAAACATTTGCCCAGTAGATACTTGAATTGCATCTTGAAAGACCATTTGTCAAATTTAGAAACGGCCACGGTGATAGCAACTGATGCTTCAGTTTGTGAAGAAAAGGCAGGGGTGGGAATTGCATCATCATCTCTGGATTGGTCTTTTTCAATTCGTTTACCCGACTTCACGCCTATTTATCATGCGGAATTGCTTGCAATTGTTTTAGCTTTACGGAAATTACCACCATCAATATCAGAAGCCGTCATTCTGACAGACAGCCTGTCTGTCTGTTCCTCATTAACTGCACCAAACTTTTCAAGTTCTTTAGAATTATTTTACTCTCTTATTCCAAGACATATACGTATTATTCGATTGGTGTGGGTACCAGGGCACAAAGGAATAACCCTCAATGAATATGCGGATGCACTCGCAGTAGCATCACATGATGGTCCCAACATTTCTTTATTGCCGACGTTGGCCTTTATATCTGCGGCGAGATTTGAAAAATATGCCACATCGGATAACTTCACTAAGTCTTCTTTGTCAACATCTGAGTTTTCTCATCTCAATTATAAGTGGAAAAATCGATGGTGTTCCTCTAGAAAGACAGAAATATCAGTCACCAGAATACGATGCCGAGTCCCCTCACTGAACTTTTACCTACACAGGTCTGGTCTTGTGCAGTCACCTTTATGCCTCCATTGCAATGAAAGTGAATCCCTGCATCATTTCTTCCTAACATGCAGGTTATTTACAAATCAAAGAAAAAGACTTCTAGAAGAACCGCTCCGAAGGATGGGTTTAAATTTATCACTTCCGGTGGTTCTTTCCTTTGGAGCTACTACACTGGGCTTTAGCCACAGGAACGTTTGCGATGCTGTATGCGATTTCCTACGTGAGACAAAACGAATTGATTGCTAAAGTTATCTAATCCCTCTTCATTCTTCAACAATAATCTTTTTTCTCTTCTTGAATTTTTTTTTCTTTTTTTTTCTCCTGAATTAAGCTAAGAAGTTATTTCAAAAAATAATCTATCACTAAACATTTTAAGAATATAAACTCATTTAATTACATAACAAGGCACCACCCGTTTCATGGCCGATCCCCCATTGTGGGTTGCGCCAGAATAACAAGGGTCAACCAACCAACCAACCAACCAACCAGCACGCCATGTCTGCCAGCCTCCCTGACAAGAAAAGAAGACACCATGGATGACGTGGCGTCCACTTTAAGCAAACGCAATGTGCCATGTTTGCCCGCGTCTCCAGCTGATAAGCAAACGCTTGTAGGGGCCGACGCACTGGCCACATCTTTAATTCCAGCGGCTGACTGCGCCGTAGTCTCAGACATTCCGAAGTCGGACGCTGGTGTTTCGTCAGACGCCGTTTCAAAGCCGAACGAGCCAAACACACCGGTACCATCAGAAAGCCAGGCTCGCGACTTCCTCGAACAAGTTGCAAGACGCCATGGGAACTCTTTATTGACGCGCCTCGACAAACAGCCAGCAGTCAAGGTCGTCGGTGGAGACAACGTCGACCCTGCAGCCCTACCGCTACCTGAATCGTCGGAAAGCAGCTTCAGCCTTGGAGTGGACAGTAGCATCGAGCTGTCACCTAGCCTAGACGAATGTGATGTGGAGATGCTTGCCCCGCGAGAAGTCAAGCGTGCGCACACGGCTGGCACCAGCTCGGACGGCTCCCAGGATAGCCGCTCCGAGTCCCAGCAGCCGAAGAAACCTCGACCCTCTTCTAGAGGGCCGAAATGTGTTGTGTGACGTGTGCACTGCATGTCCCCCGGACATCGGGGCGCCGAATTGAACTACACGACCAGGTCAGTAAGGTTACTCATTATTATTTCAATATGGCCGACACCCTAAAAATTATTTCTTTAAATGTTCAAGGATTCCGCAACCCAGTAAAACAAGCGGAAGTTATCAGCGTAGCGCGCGCAGAACATTGTGATATTCTTTGTTTACAAGAAACAAACTTTTTTACTATTGGCCACGTTCATGCATTTAAGCGCGCATTCAACTTGGACTGTTACTTTTCTTTCGCGACATCTCGCTTCAGCGGGAGTTGGAATTATTATTTTTAACCGAACTCTCTTGCGAGATCACGTTTTCTATGATGGGCTAGGTCGGGTACTGGCTTTCGACTGCGTTCTATCGTCATTCAGGTTACGCATTCTATGTATCTATGGGACAGCCCAAGCAGCCAATTCTAATGATTTTTTCCGTGACCTGGACGTGTATTTTCTTGACGGTCGGCATGTGATACTCACCGGAGATTTTAACTGTGTATTAGATACGCGAGCTGACGTGCAGGGCCCGGGATGGGGTCGACCTGACTGGAACACACGCGAGCTGCGTCGGCTTGTCCAGCACTTTTCTTTAATAGATGCGTACAGACTCGTACATGGATCACAATGTGCCTGGACTTGGCGGCGTGGCTCATCGTCCAGTAAGTTGGATCGCTTCTACGTGCTAAGTGCGCTAACTTCTTATGTGTCGCGTTGCTATGTGTCACCATTACCATCATCCCCTGTTTATGTCTCTGATCATCGACCAGTAGCGCTCGAGGCTTGCTTTCCTTTTTCTTCGTCAGTGAGACCATGGCGCCTTGACATTCGCGTTCTGCATGACGCGCGTTCGCGCTCCAGTTTGTCTAGAGCCTTGCGCGCCTCCCTTCTGGGATCCGGTCCAGAATCGTGGGACGCGCTTAAGGTGCAGTGGCGTCTTCACTGCTCAGTTGAAGGGCGTGCTTTGAGACGGCGTATGTCGGAAGAGCTAACAGACACTGCCACAAAGCTACGCATTGCTCTTCGGGTCGATCGACCAACTCCTTTGATGCGCGCATGGCAGCGAGATCTACGGAGTCGTTTCCAGCGCCTTATTGCAGCATCGTCGTTGTCGGCGGCTGCTTGGCGTTGCAGACGTAGTCCATGTGCTCACCCCGAAGTTCTGCGCTTTGCGAGAAGCTCACTTCTCAGACAGTCGAGTCCGTTGATTACCCAAGCCGCCAGCGCCCTTCCCGTTGCGTCGCCACCTGCGCGTGATCGATCTCTCTTCTTAAGTCATTTTGAAAACATGGCTCGTACGACTTTGTCAGTGCACAGTGGTACCACTGAGACATTAACAATGCTTAGTGGTTTGCCTCAGGTTCCACCAGAGGTAGCTGCACAACTTTGCGCAAGTCCATCAGCTGATGAGGTGAAAGAGGCATTGTCTTCTATGAAGCGTGGTTCGGCTCCTGGGCCGGACGGGTTGCCCGTTGAGTTTTATTTAACTTTTTGGGAAGACATTGGTACCACTTTCACCTCTGTTATTTGCCGCTGCTTTGAGGACTTTGATTTCCCGGGTAGTTTTCGCGATGGTCGCATTGTGTTAATTCCTAAACATGACCCATTGTCAGTTCGCCCGGAGGAATGGAGACCAATTACGCTTCTCAGCGTCGATTACAAAACATTTGCAGCAGTTGTCACTCAGCGATTTAGAAGCCTGATGCCTTCCTTAATAGGACATCATCAGGCGTGCTCGATCCCTGGAAGAGAGATTCATAGTCTCTCCTTTGTTACGCGTGACATCATTGCGTACACGATAGCGAGATCAGCACGTGGGCTCTTGGTTTCCCTTGATCAAGAAAAGGCTTTCGATCGCCTTGAGCACAGCTACATATTTCGTGTAATGGCGGCGTTTGGCTTCTCGCAAAACTTTGTTGAGCTTCTCAGAAACGCATACAGAAATATACACAGCTCATTGTTTCTTGATGGCTATGAAAGTGCCCCATTTCCTGTTACCCGCGGAGTGCGCCAAGGTTGTCCTCCAGTGCTTTTTGTGCTTAGTCTCGAACCATTCCTGCGCTCACTGCTTAATGATCCATACGTTCGAGGCCTCCCACTGCCTGGAAGTGGTACGGTGAAGGTGACAGCTTTCGCCGATGATATCACATTGTATTTGAAGAATGAGGACAGCCTGTCTCGTAGCCTACGGCTTTTTGCTGAGTATGGAGATATTTCAGGTGCGGCGTTAAATTTTTCAAAATGTCGATATTTGTTCATTGGTTCCCCAGACACCTGCCTAAGTTCTTTTTTCCGTCTTCAAAAAAGCGACTCTATTCGCATTTTGGGGGGTCGATTATACTTACCACGGCATATCAGCGTCCGTGTGGGTTTCAATACTCGAAGATCTAAAACGGCATGTTCAGGAAGCGCAACAGTACGATTTACCTCTATTGGAAAGAAGGTACTTAGCGCAGACTGTATTTTGCGGCCGTGCATGGTACGTTTGTCATGTTGTACAACCCCCATTGCGAGTAACTAGGTCGATGCAATCCCTTCTCGGCTCATTTTTCTGGTCGGGTGGAACTGAGCTGGTTTGTCGTGCTGCGTTGGGGCAACAGAGGCGGATTCGCGTTCCCATCCGTGTCTGTTCGCTGTCGGTTGCTTGCTCTACGATTCTTGCTTCGCTTGCTACACGGTGATCAGTGCCCCGCGCGTGATCTTGCCTGCTACTTCTTAGGCACTAAGATACGCTATTTGTTACCGGAAGCACGACTTAATTCCGCGCCGCATGTTCTTGACGTACCTGCATTTTACTCCACGGCTGTAGCATTTTATCATCACGCACAGCAGGTCTGTCCTGATGTAGATATCCTAGAAAACCGTGTGGTAGATATAACGGCGGCCCTGCTGCTCCCTATGGTTCCACCAGCCCGCCTAGCACGTTCTAGTCGTGTCTCGTGGGGCGCTATAACGGCATCCTTTCTGCCTGGCCATCTCCGCGACTTTATGTGGCGCCTGGGATGGCGAGTACTCCCAACACGAGACAGACTAGAGAGGTGGGGCATGGTCCCATCTTCCACTTGCCCTAATTGCCCACTACAAGAGTCAAACCAGCATGTGCTACAGCAATGCGTAATTGCAAGGGTATTTTGGACAGCCGTGAACGCCGGTTTCCGTGGCCTAGGAGTTAATCGTTTTGTCACTTCTGGGCGTTGCTCCCGTGGTCGCTTCGCACGCCTTCTAATTGCCGCGGGAGCTTTTTGTTTGTGGCGTAACAGATGTGAGGCCGTTGCAGCGGGTCACCGTCGCCGAGCTTTGCATCCGATTTTCGAACGCTTGTACTCGGAGCTTTTGTCGTTCTTGTCAGAGGAATTGTTCTTCCTCGGGGAAGAGGAATTCCTACGGCAGTGGTCATGCCGCTTCCTGTCGGTGGTCAATGGACGTGTGCAGCTGCTTTTTCATCTGGCCTGGTTCTTGTAGCCAGGTCATTAGATAGGGGTTGCCACAGGTACATAATGTGTATGTATTTACCTTTTTGTGTGTGTTTATATGTCGGCAGGTGTTGTCCCCGTATCCGTGTGGGTTCTTGTATATAAAAATTTCATGCCATCACTTCACAATTATGTAAATAGCCTGCGCCACAACATCCGATGTACATATATACTTGCGTGCTGGTGAAGTTATGTATATTGTGTACATATATCATCATGCAAATTATCGTCATGTAAATTGTGTATGTTGTGATAAGTGTGTGTGTTAGTCCATAGTAGCATGTGTTACGGACATCCTGTGGACTTGGACATTTTTGTGATAACGTTTCATGTATATTGTGCTTAGTCGTTTGTGTGTTCATTACTGTCCTTGTATATACACTATTTCTAATTGTTGGTTACGTGCCACGATGAAATAAACTTTTTCTAAACACAGAAACTCGCTAGCAGACGCTGCCTGCGTCGGCGTCGCGAGGCGAGAGAGGGGGGGTAGTGTAGGAGGAGAGAGAGGGGGGGGACGCGCATGCGCAGTGGGGGGTGTGGACGCTGTGGGCAGGGATGCCTAGAGGAGAGAGGGAGGAGCGTATTAGAGGAGAGAGAGGGGGGGGACGCGCATGCGCAGTGGGAGCGCGGGGAGGGATGCCCAGAGGAGAGAGGGGGGGGAGCGTAGGAGGGGAGAGAGGAGGGGAGGCGCCTGCGCAGTGAGGGTGTGGTTGCCGCGTGGAGGGATGCCTAAAGGAGAGAGAGGGGGGAGAGGAGGTTTTTTTTATTTTTATTTTTTAAAGGGTTTGCGCATGCGCAGTAAGTGAGGCCTCGAGGCACACCACCACCACCACCATCACCGGATTAAGCTTCGCCATAAGATGCTTCACATCTAAAAAGTGGGCGAAAGAGGCTCGTCAACTTTGCACACCATTCCGACCAGGATCGCTGCCGGACGCCTTCGTAGGCATGCCATGCCTTGGCGGCATCGCGAAGATGGTCGATGGCCAACAGCCATTTCCGATGCTCTGGCCAGCCATGGCGGGTGCCGAGCGAGTTGATGGTCTCGACCCACCCGAAAACGTCATCATGAAAACCGTGGAACTCCGGTATCGCCCAAATAGCCGACGATGGCAAAGCGGCAAGTGAGCACCCGAAATTCAACTGCGCGAAACGGTCGAGTTGCTGATGCGTTAGTACACGCAAGAGCTCCGCGCCGTTGTCGGGTGAGGCGAGCCAGGAATCGCGTCCGTGGAGTATGGAGCGGTCCTGATGCCCACAGCGGCGGGATCCATAGCTAAGGACGCGTGGACGGCGTCCCTTGTGGTGAACAGGTGCGGGTGCAGTGGTGTGGAGCCACCGAGGAGGCCTAGACGCCGTCCCCGAACGGTGGTGGCAGTGGCGGCAGATGAGCTGGTGCCGAGGAGGCCTGGGCGCCGTCCTCAAGCTGCGCTTACCGCGGCTGCCAGGGACGAGGAAGCCGGGACGTAAGTCTTCGTCTTCGTCGGCTGCGCCATTGTCACGAAAGAAGAGAGAATCAAGAGACAACGCCCTTGCTGCGGGCCGGATGTTCTACTTCTGTCTTCGTTCTCGTCTTTCACTATAGCCTGAGAATGCGCCCGTACCCGAGCGCCGCTTTGTCTTCATTACTATATATATATATATATATATATATATATATATATATATACTGGAGAAGCTTTTTCAATGGGCCAAACGTACTTGGTAAGAGAAGAGACACAACTTAGCGGTTGTCTTAGTTTATTTTCCAACGGTTTCGACCGGTGGAAACCGTTGGAAAATAAAGACAACCGCTAAGTTGTGTCTCTTCTCTTACCAAGTACGTTTGGCCCATTGAAAAAGCTTCTCCAGTATATATATATATATATATATATATATATATATATATATATATATATATATATATATATATATATATATATATATATATATATATATATATATATATATATTGCCACGCGCGTTTCTTATTTCAGTTTTCCCACAAAGCCTGTCAGCAATGCTCAGCGCAAACCGCGCCTCAGTGTTCTAGAAGCTTCACGATTGTGGTAGATCGTTTAGTTAAGATTGCGCGCAAGACGCGAGCACTCGAGCTTATTGCAGAGCTTGCGTGACGACCAGTGATAAGGCTAGAAAATTCGATGCCTGATGTATAACGGCGCGTTCCAACGATGACCAGTTTTACCGACGGCCGACGCACTGTTCGCCGCTATCAGTGTACGTACAGCGTGCATTGTTCGCTGGCCATTAGCTTCGTTTCCCGGCCACAAGTTCGGCCAAATAAAGAGTTTCACCTTGAAGACGCCGACTGCTCCCTTCGTCGACGTCACGACCACGTGACAATACACACGCACACATACACGCACACACACGCGCGCACACACACACACACACACGTACACACACACACACAGACGTGGTTTCTTCAATAAGTCAGCGCCCGTCCTCGTGCCATCTTTCTTCGCCCCCCGTGTTCGCGCTGTTTTTCCACTATGGGTGGAACTTGGGCAGAAATGTGCGCGTGGGAACATATATAAAAGCGAATTCCTGAAAGCGAACTGTCCAGTGCCACGCTGGTTTACTTTGATGTTTTCGCGCGTAAATTTTCAGTTTTGGGTAACAACTTTTGTTTGTTTGTTTGTTTGTTTCCGTGCGTGTGTGAGCGTGGATGCATGTTCGCGCGCACGCGTGCTGCAGAACTTATAGAAATGACAGTTCCCGAGGTTATATGAACCTCTCCACAGCAAGAATGGAACAGAGATGTACGTATGGAATAAAGCCTTCGATGTGACCACTGGCTTGAAGGCAGAGAAACATCTTCGCGTCCAGTTAGTTATCGGGGTGGGCCCGCCATGACACCCCCCGGGCGGCCCAAAGAAATTCGTGCCCGCGTTACCGGGACGTTTTATTGAAACCTCGAGTGCCTCATCGCGAGAGGTTCGGTTCGAACAATTCCTCGCTTTAGTGAATCCACTGAGCGGGACGCTGCCATTGGAGAAGCATTCGCGCACTAGGCAAGGCAGGCGAGGGAGAGAGCCCACGCCAGAACGAGGAAAAAAAGCGCGGGGCGCCAATCAAACAGCCATCGCGCGACAGGTGGTCGTTTTCGCAGCACCTCGCGTCGAACACGCTGCTGCAGCTCCTCCCCGTTTGGGAAAGAAAACAACGCGTGCCCCCCCGAGTCGTTTGCAGCCGGGCTCGCTCGTCCGCGGCCACCATCTTTGGTGCAGCGGCATACAATGCATTCAACAGCTGCGCCCCGGCAAAGGAAGAAAAAAAGTATCACTGAACAGTAGGCGTGCGCGAATATTCGAGCACTTCGAATATTCGAACTCGCTTCGACTCGAGTTGAAGTTATAGGAAATTTCGAAGTATTCGAAATGAACAAATAGGTGTATTTCAATCCGCACGTAGCCCCCTGTAAAGGTGGTTTAACTGCAGTAGAAGGATGCTGTACGGTGAAGGCACCTATCCAGAAAAAATGCGCGCTGCCGCGAAGCCCCACTTCAAGGTTAAATGATAATACCCTCGCATTAATTCATCATTTTCTAAGTTTAAAGGATTGTTATACTTGCTTATATGCTCTAAGTATGGTAAATTCTAAAACAACATATTTTGCATGTTATCCCTTGCATTCTACCGAAAGTCAAATCCTGCTACCGTTCAAAGTTGCTTCCACTTCTTTTGAACCAAAAAGAATGACATTTGCACATGCCTTATTTCAATTTATTATATATATATATATATATATATATATATATATATATATATATATATATATTGTGCAGGTTAGTTGGGTCACAAGTATGCTCCTTTATCTTTAAAATTAGTGATATATACTACTCGAAGTCGATTCGAAATTATTCGACCTAACTCAATGTTCGCTTCGAACCTGAAATTTACTATTCGCACAAGCCTTCTGAACAGTAATCACAACACATATTGTCACGTGGCCGTGACGTCGACGAAAGCAGCAGTCGGCGTGTTCAAGGCGAAACTCGTTATTTGGGCGTCCCGGAAAACGGGAACTACAGCAACATCTGGCCGAGACGTATCGGCGCAAAATAAAAGTGGCGACCGCCAGAGGAAGACCCACAACTGTTGATTAGCAGGGAAAGGTCTCGCATATAAGGTCCACTCGATTCACCCTGCACTTCCTGAACTGGTTCATGGTGGCGCCGTCTGGGTGCCGTTTCAGCAGGTGCGGCAGCAACGAGATGCCGAAACGAGTGCAGACGTCGTGCCAGCCCTGTGCTACAGTCAGCTGTCTCGCGGCTTGTGGAGGCTGTGATTCGTACAAGACTGCGCCGCTTACGTTGCTAGGCACATGCAACCCCCCTGAAAACGTTCACTGTCGTACTTGTTGGGCGCCACTAAAATAGACACGAATGCCGTCGGCTGTGTCGTCTGCTGCGGTACCTTGCGCTGCACGGACTCGGCCCTACCTCACGAGCTGGTGCAGGGAATTCGTGAACCAGCCTTGCACGACGGCTGCACTTTTTCGAAACGCAGTGCCGACTTGAACTCGTGAAACGAATGCCGGAGTGCAGCGCCACCGTGAACCGGTTCACAAAGTGCAGCTGAAACGAATGGACCTATATATCCTTTTGTCACGCATGCGCGTATACACACGAACCAACACGCGTACATCAGTGGTGGTTGCGTATTAAGGCCTTTAATGTCTCACACTCGCGGCGTCCGTCCGTGCCCCCGGGACGGTGCCAGCTGTGGCCTCTCCCACTCTCTCATTAATTCACGTGATTGCTAGGAGAGTGTAAAGAAGAAAAACGAAAAAAGAAGAAAAAAGCAAAACAAAAACATAGCATAGTCAGTGGAACGGCCGCAGGCTTTCGCCGAGAATTTACAGTGTCCTTGATTTTTTTCCCCTGCTAATAAGCTGCTGTGAGTAGCTTCTGCGCTAATACGTCTCGGTGAGTTATGCACCACCCGAGCAATTAATCATTTTATACAACAATACGCGCCGTACACTGATAGCGGCGAACAGAGCGTCGGCCGTCGATAATTCAGGTTTTTAGTTTGTGCGGCACACCACTATAAGCAAAATGCCTCGCGTGCACGGGAGTACCGAGTGGGACCTGCGCATGCGCGCGCCCGGAAAACATGGCCGCGCCGCCGAAAGCGGTTGCCGTCCACCTCCGAATCAATGAAGTCGTGCGCACTGTAGTCGCTAGCTCCGAACAGAGGCTTTCATTTCACTCACGCCCTAAAGCCTCGGCAGCAAAGTATGTGTGTCCACTCAGCACCGTTTTCGGGAGACTTACTCAAGTAATCGATGCTGTAGGCTTAGCGAGTGCCACTCCCGGAATCTTAGAGGAGATAGATTACGTTTTTGCTAGATGTTTTTTTTTATCCTCCTTAGACGGCGCCACTTGACGTGGTGGCAGCTACGGGACACGCTAGTATCTGGTATTGCGCTACGCCTCTGCGTTACCGGACAGACTCGAATCTGATGACCGGCGTCTTTATGCCCATCGAACCTTGCACCGTTATCGCTCGCGTCTTGATAAACTCGACTGCTGCGTGCAGTGTAAACAGAATGACAATCGCCAAGCTTATCAAACATTGCGGCACGTGGCATAACAGTCTATGCGGGTGACCAAAAGAAAGTGATAAACACACGTGGCGAGTGCCGGATCAGCAGTTCCCCAACAATTGCGATACGGGCCAATTCTGAGCGCAGCTTCGCGTCTCGCTCGCCACAAGGCATCGAGTACTCTACGCCATATATAATAATTTTTCTCAAGTAGAACAGCCCGACATATCCCCATCCTAACATATCCCCTTCCGATTACACATAAACCGCTTCATTTCGACCACAGCGCGTGACACTCGCTTTTAGTCATAACACGTCAAAGGTATCAGCATGGCACGTGCCACTCATGGCTACTTTGCTGTTCAGGCGCGAATTATGATGCACCGTCTGGGAATGCGTCATATTCGCATGGCGTGATTCCAAGGCGCTCAGTATACCACATTCCAGGAAAGAAAATGAAAGTGTTGGTTTGTGCGAGTTTCAAGAATTAATATTAACTGGCGTGTAATTAAATACATAATTATCCTTCAGTCAGTAAGCTTCAATCCTTGCCTAATAAGAACCAAATGTTAGGCCCAAATGCAGGCATAGTTTGTTTTTTGGTTGCAATCGTTGCCAGCAAAAGTGAATCATGACGAGTGGGCGAAGCTCTGGGGTGAGTAACCGTACGTTACCCGCGCGTTGCAATATATAATGTAAATTGAGCGACATATATAAAGTGACATAAAGTGTCGACGACAAAGCTAGGTCCTAAGGTCCATAATGTCTACGTTGAAGTCGCCGACTAGTATAAAGGATTTGTGTGCATAAAGGGTTTATACTGTTTCGTCACAATTATTATTGATGTTCGTCTATTGTACACCTTATTTTTATTCACATACACACATATATTTCGACTATAGCAACGGTTTTCTATGTACCTTGACAGCGGACAGTGAGAGTCGACGACAAAGCTAGGTCCTAAGGTCCATAATGTGTACGCTGAAGTCACCGAGTAGTATAAAGGGTTTGTGCTTGTCGGTGTTTTATGTTCTGTCACAATTATGATTGATATTAGTGTATTGCTAAACCTTTTGTTCTGTCATATGCTTTGATTGATGGGTGCTTAAATGTCGGTGTTTTTACGGTGTTGTGGCCTTTCATTTTGTTCTGGTTAACAGCCTTTTATTTTCTTCTTGTTAACCTTTTTACACGTTGCTGTGCCGTGACGGACACCGCGGACGCGGACGGACAAGCCTCGGCCTTAAGGTGCTTCGCCCCTAAAAAAACATACTCTTCACGCTGGTCCTGGAACGCGGCACGTCGAACGATCGTCGAACATCGTAGCGCCTCAAGCAAAGTGATCCTCTGCAACAATACGCCGCACTATGAAGTTAAATGACTGCGAGTTGTACACTCAGGAAGCCTGCACGAATGTGCACACCGGGTTCCGAGCCATTCGAAGAAACTCGCGGTGCCTGACGCGCCTCCCAAGTTTGTTTGTACAATTGTTCACACGGCGCCTGAAGGGGCCATACTCGTGTGGCCACTCTTCCATGCTCGCTACAGCAAACCGTAGTTAACTCATGACTGCTCATTCATCAGGGAAGAAGAATCTCACACAACGTAGACGGTGTACCGTAAATTGCGAGGTAGACATCTACAGCATAGATGATAGCATAGATGGCAGACATCATCATGAGTTGAACGTGTCTCCTCTTAATCACCCAACAAATGCGTATAAATGCAGCTTTTTTGTCCGCACCATCGATACTCATGCTGTGTACATTTTGTGTTGTATTGCAATTTTCGTATTCTGCCTCCTCTACTGCGATAGCCCTTCAAGGCTGCCGTATGGTGAAATGAATAAATAAATAAATAAATAAATAAATAAATAAATAGGGCCGACGGGCTCACCCTATAGATCTGAGCCGGCAACGATAACCCGTGCTTTCCTTAAAACGCAGCAAAGACGGACCGGAATGAAATATTGTGTACGGAGAGCTCATCGCTTCCGTGCAGAAAGGATGGCTTACGGCGACGAGCGCACGGCTAATCGCGCGCCTCACAAAAGGTGAAGTGCACTGCTCCTTCACAAAGGAGACGGGCGAACAAAGCGGCCCTCTCTATTCACAGGAACGGTATAGCGGAATAAAGGAAGATTCTCGCAAACTTTCTATTTCAGGAAGCGTCCATTTATCACGACAGCTGCGAAACATACCCACGCGTCCGAGCATACTTGGACTGCACCCATGGCGCGGAAACGGCGACGCCGTGGGCAAACATCTGAAAGCAAACAAGGACAAAATAGCGCTCCTCCTGGGTAGGTCTAAACCATTCCTTTATTTTTTTTACGAGTGTGCGAATATTCGAAAGTTTCGAGTAAGAAATCGAATAGTGTTCTATTCGATACGGTACTCGAATAGAATAGCGCATATTCGAAATGCCGAATATTTTTCGAATACTTTTCTTCAAGAAGAAGAAATGGACATGGGCCGGGCACGTAGCACGTAGGCAGGATAACCGCTGGTCATTAAGGGTAACTGACTGGATTCCAAGAGAAAGCAAACGCGTGAGAGGGAGACAGGAAATTAGGTGGGAAGATGA
This sequence comes from Rhipicephalus appendiculatus, assembly GCA_030522465.1. Lineage (NCBI taxonomy): Eukaryota > Metazoa > Arthropoda > Arachnida > Ixodida > Ixodidae > Rhipicephalus > Rhipicephalus appendiculatus. The sequence goes on along the minus strand of JALIZH010032979.1, from coordinate 1,997,376 downwards.
GATTAAGAAGTTCGCAGGTATAACGTGGCAGCAGAAAGCACAGGACCGGGTTGATTGGCGGAACATGGGAGAGGCCTTTGCCCTGCAGTGGGCGTCGTCGGTGTCATGATGATGATGACTTTTCCATAATAATAATAATAATAATAATAATAATAATAATAATAATAATAATAATAATAATAATTGTTGGGGTTTAACGCCCCAAAACCACCATATGATTATGAGAGACGCCCTAGTGGCGGGCTCCGGAAATTTCGACCACCCGGGGTTCTTTGACGTGCACCTAAATCTGAGCACACGGGTCTCGAGAATTTTCGCCTCCATGGAAAATGCGGCCGAGATCCGAACCCGCGACTTGCGGGTCAGCAGCCGAGCACCACAACCACTAGAGCACCGTGGCGGGTCGAATACTTTTCGAATAATCAGCAGCGGTGGAGAGGACCCAAAGGAACACCACACCTGAACATCGAGGAAGCAGTTTTCGTGATATAATTATTGGATTACCAAGATACATGCAGTATTTTAATGGCAGTAGACCGCAGACCGTTCAGTGTCAAGAAACTTCTGGGCCCGTGGCCAACCAGAGCTTTACAGACGTACGCTCTAAGAGCGTTTTTTAGAAGACGGCGTGGCTGCTGGCAATTATTAAGAAATATATAAGGAACTTATTTCCATATATGTCCTACTTGTTATACGCACTATAATATGACACGCATTATATGTGTGTGCTGAAGTGTACGATATGTCGACTGTTACGAGGGAGCAGAAAGGTTAGCGCCCGACCTTTCTGCTGCTTCTTCTCTCGTGTCTTCTAAGTGTACGGTATCGTGTACCCAGGCCCGTAGCCAGGGGGGGGGGGGGGGGGCCCCGAAATCCGGATGGAGGGGGGGTGTTTTACCCAGGATACATAATGAAAATAGGTGTTTTTCAAGGTTTTCAACAGGTGCCCCCCCCCCCCCCCGAAAAAAATTCCTGGCTACGGGCCTGCGTGTACCCCTTTAGTGTTCACTCACTCAGCAAGTCTTGCTCAGCTGCACTGTTCTAGCGCATGTCGACGTCACGGGTCGGAACAGTGTCGATCAGAATGGCTACACCCGTTGCGCAGAGCCGCGGTCTCATCTGCCGCCTCGCGAGAGATGTCTTATTTATGGCCCCGGCAGCTGCACGCGCGCACCAATCGATGCCACAGCAAACGAGCCGAGACTCGGCTTGCGTAAACGATGGTCCGAGAATGCTGCGGGACTGTCTGGCGTCGGCCCATGGTCTTTTTCTCACCGAACGACTCGGACAGAAGATTACACAAAAGAACACTGGTATTGTCAACGCGGCTAGTTGGCTCTATGCGTCAAAATGTGGCATAACACACGCGGAAGAAACAACAGCGCTCACTTTCATTTCCGGAATATAAATAGATCCGTACACAAAATGTGCAATCATCGCACATGAAAACCTGCCGCGTCCAGAATTCATTTACAGTCCACGCCACCGACGGGCAGCTATCACCGGTCCAGGGCGGCTTCAACAATCTATCGCGTCGTCTTATCGGCATTCCTATATACATAACGGTGCACTCTTTCAACAAAGCTTCACACTCACAATCATTTTCAACACTGGTAGCCTACAACAGCCGTATTCAGGAAAAAGTATTTTCATGTGCTCAGAACATAGCTCGGCAAACTCGCTCATGGGTCGACTCACGCAGGCTCACTCAGACTCAGATCGAGCCGTCAGTCTGAGTCACTTTAGGTGAGTAATATTTTCGCGAGTACGAGCACGAGCAAGTCCGGTAGAGAAAAAATTTAGTGAGTCTGAGTCCGAGTGAGTCTGGTTGAGGAACATTTTGGCGATTCTGAATCCGAGTGAGCCCTCAGCGCAAAATATATTTCTTGAGCGAGTCTGAGTGAGCTCGACATTTTTGTGCCGACTGATGATCCTATATACTCAACTTCAACGTTACTATCAGCCTTATGTCGGCTCACTTACAAACTCTTTCACGGGAAGTTCTCACTCAAAATATCTCGAGTCATCTCTCAATAAGAGGAGGAAGGAAGACGAAGACGAAGAGCGCTACGTCGAATGCTTCGGCTCCCGCTTCTTGAATTTGTTTCGGCTGCTTAACTTTCTCAATCATCAACGAGAATGGTGCCATCCGACGGATGAAGTCCTGGGATTCAACACCATATCAACGATTTTGTGGTGGGTGGACTTTTCACCATTTTACGAACGTTTCACGGTGCCAACCACGCTAGGAGTGGGACTGTCACGAGGGCTTTCCCTCGGTACCTCGACTCCAGCATGGAGGAGGGCATGATGATCACTGTGGAGGGGGGAGGAGCTTCTTCCGGAAGAATTTAGTGCGGAGTACGGGTGGCGATCGGTAGCGATCAAGAAGAGTGCTGGCCGTGGGCGGCCTGGCGACCGACCGCGGGCAGAGAGTGGTGGATCGGGTCGCGAAGCAGAGCACAGCAGGAGAGCCCAGGGGGGCAAGGAACAAGATCATTAAAGCGTCGAGGATGCCACCACTACCCAAGGAACATTTCAGAATCATCTTTCGCCCCCGGGGAGGACTGGACGTCCGGAAGACGGGCCCTATTCGACTCGGGCAGGCGATTTTCACAGCAGCGGGGCTCGGCCTCGAAGAAGTTATCCAAGACATCATATGCCCCAACACCATGCAGAACATCATCGTCGCCAGCACTCCATCCAGGGTGAACGCCGACGCCTACCTCAAGGTGGAACTCATAACCATCGGGGAAAGCCAGCACGAGGTCAGCACCTACGAGGCGGCCCCTCATGCTACGTGCAAGGGCGTGATTCAGAACGTCGACATCGGACAGGCCGAGCTGGACAGAAACATCATCAATTCGAGGAACCCTTTAGCCCTGGCGGTCAAAAGGATCAAGAACACAGAAACTGTAGTCATCGCTTTTGACGGCTACAAAGTGCCCAATTTCGTCAGGTACGGGCCTTCGCTCGTGAAATGTTCTCTATATCTACGACAACACGATAACTGCTACGCATGCGGCAGACTAGGCCATCGCGCCGACGTTTGCCCGACGCCGGAGAACGTCATTTGTCGCGGCTGTGGGGTGAACAACACGGACAGCACCCATGCCTGCACTCCCAAGTGTGGCCTATGCGGGGGGCCAGCACCCGACGGCGGACAAGTCCTGTAAGCACAGATTTCAAGTTCCGTACGTCGTTCGTCTTCGAAGAAGGGAGAGAGCTCAAGCGGCAAGGAAGGATGATGCAACCCCAAAGTCGTCGACTCGTCGATCTCGCTCTAGGCGCCGTTCTGCCACCAGGGGGGAGCGATTTTCCCGCTCACGGTCACTCGAGGAACCCTAGCGCCCACTCCAGCTCCAGATCTAGAAGCCGTTCGAATTCCAGGGGTCGTATCAAGGACCGATCCAAACCTAGAAGCACATCCGGGTCCAGCAGCCGTTCCCGGTCCCGGGGCCCGCGGAGCAGAATCTCGTTCAAGGACCCGCCCAGATCGAGGACCTGGGCCGACTGGGTCAGAGGATCCACCGAAAAGGTAACGGGGGGGTCCATCGCCAGAGCATTATTCAGTCAAACTATCCCAGTTAGAAAAAGAGAATGCAGCAATGCGAGGTATCATAGAGCAGCTTAGAGCCGAGGTAGCGGAGCTCAAGAAAAGTAGCAATTCACACGCGCAACCCAGCGTCATAGTCACAGATTCCCCGCAGCCCATGGAGGTCCCGGTGGGCGCGGATGAGACATCCTCAGGCCACCCCGCCAAGAGGAGAGCGGTTTCAAGCAACACGGACAGTGCGGCCAACAGAGCGAAATCCGAAATCAGAGAAGTTTTAAACAGCCTCAGCACTGATATTAAGCAACTCGGCGAGCAGCTAAACAGTTTCCGCGCAGGTGTGGCGCAACACTTCGCGGCCATGAACGCTAGGATCGAGAATCTCGAGTCGCAAGTCAAAGGCGCGCCAGAGGCTACGTCGCGCCCGGTCGTGGACGGCAACGCGCCACCACGCGTCGCCAGTGCGGTCAGCAAGCAGAACAGTGATGATGGCGCCAATTAAGGAATTCAGAATCTGGCAATGGAACTGCAGAGGGTTTCAACACAAAAGAAGCACTCTGCAGCAATTTATTCGCACTCACCAAGAAAAGCCACATGTTATCTTACTGCAAGAAACGTTAGCTAGCAACATCACTCTTCCGGGATACAAATCCCATGCGCTACACGGAGATGGCAGGGGCATCTGCACACTGGTTAGCAACAAGTACACGTTCATCGTTCACGATCTGAGAATCCTACCCGGAAAGACGGAGCAGTCTCTGATTGAAATCATCCCAGGTCAAGCAAACAAGGATAGCATTTACGTTCTCAATGTATACAGCAGCCCGAAAGAGCACAGGCAACGGTTCAAGGCAGTAATCACCAGGGCAGTTAGGCTGGCGGGCACCTCACCTCTTATGGTGCCTGGGGACTTTAACGCCCCTTTTCATGCGTGGAACTACCCCCACGACACGGCCAAGGGTAGAAGCCTGTGGCAGGAAACGAGTGATTTCGGCTTCTCTTTAGTGTCAGACCCGGCTTTCCCAACCAGGAGGGGCACATCTACCACCCGAGACTCTGTACCAGACCTCACCTTCGTCAAGAACGTCGACTCAGTCAAGTGGTCCAACCTGATGGTCGATCTCGGCAGCGATCACTACATAACTACGACCAGCTTTGAGGTTTCGCAGAAAAAGCTTCGGGCCTTCTCGATTACCGACTGGGACAGGTTCCGCAAAATCCGCCGAGAACGAGCAGACCATGGAGAGAAGCCGGAAGGCCTAGAACAATGGACCGAATCAGTTATGCAGGATGTCCGGGAGTCCACCAAGATGGTGCAAACAGACTTGCAGACAGAGAAGATGGACAGCCGACTTGCGCACCTTCTCGAAGCTAAGCAGTCACTCCTCGAGAGATGGAAGGGCCAGCGCCTCAATCGCAGGCTCCGGAAGAAAATTGCCGAAGTCAACAAGGTGATAGAAGAACACTGCCAAACACTGTCAAGACAGCAGTGGGATGATATCTGTAATTCGATCGATGGTCAGGTGCGGACGCGCGGCAAGTGGAATCTTCTGAAACACCTCCTTGACGAGACCGGAACCAAATCAAATCAGAGAAGAGTACTGGCCAAGACCCTCCACGAAGCCACGAGGTCATCAACGGAGGAGGAAGTCCTGCATTATCTTGCAAAAAAGTACCTGCCTCTGAAAACGAGTGATGGCGGCGCCTATACCGAATACAGTGGGAAACCAAACTCCACTCTCGACGAACCATTCACCATCGAGGAGATCCGGAGAGCTCTACATGATCTCAACGTTAGATCCACGCCAGGCCCGGATGGTGTAACAAACAAGGCACTCAGAAACCTCGAGGACGAGTCAGTCGAGTTTCTCGCGGACGAAATCAACCGTATATGGAAGGAGGGCGCAGTTCCTGAGCAGTGGAAGATTGCGCGGGTCATCCTCATTCCTAAGCCCGGCAAGCCACCGAGCTTGGAAAGCCTACGGCCAATCTCTCTTACATCCTGTGTGGGGAAGGTGGCAGAGCACGTCATCCACAACAGAATCACAGGGTTTATCGAAGAAAAGGAGCTGTTTCCTCACAGCATGGTGGGATTTAGGCCCGGTCTTTCAACTCAGGACGCTATGAGGCTCATCAAGACTCAGATACCCGACAGTAACACCCGGGACACGAGGGCCATTCTCGGTCTTGACCTAGAGAAGGCTTTTGATAATATACATCACTCGTTCATTCTCGACTCAATCTCGAACCTAGGCCTGGGCGCGGCCTTCCATGCTTTCGTTCGATCTTTCCTCGAGGGACGCAGTGCCCTGCTCAAGGTCGGCGAGATCGAAACGGACAAAATGGAATTGAGCAATAGGGGCACCCCGCAAGGGTCCGTGATTTCACCGCTATTGTTCAATATCGCCATGGTTGGTCTATCGGAGGGTCTCGGCAAGATTCAAGGCATCGGACATACTGTTTACGCGGACGACATAACGATCTGGTGTGCTGGAGGCAGCGATGGGCACATTGAATCTGCCCTCCAGGAAGCCATCGACTACACAGAGTCCTTTCTGCAGGACACGGGCCTCAGGTGCTCACCGAGTAAATCAGAGCTGCTTTTGTATAGACCCAGCAGGCGGGGACGCAAGCCAAAAGACTGGAAGCCCCTGGCAGAGAGCGACATTAACCTGCATACGAAGAGTGGGGACACAATCCCTAGGGTCGCGTCGGTCCGCATCCTCGGTATGATCGTGGAGTCGTCGGGCACCAATAGCCAAACGATCCTCCGGCTCGCAAATAAGACTGACAGCACCATCGGCCTTATCAGGAGGGTCGCCAACAGACGCAGTGGTCTTGCAGAAGACAACCTGGTCAGGCTTATCCACGCGTTCTTACTGTGCCACTTTACCTACGTCGCGGCCATGCATGTCTGGAGGAGGGCTGAGCGGGATAAATTAAACGCCATGATTCGGAGAGGCATCAAGAGCGCTCTTGGTATCCCGAACTACACGCAGACGGCACGACTCCTCCAGCTGGGAATGCACAATACGCTCGAGGAGATTGCGGAGGCACAGGAGAGGGCACAGGTCATCAGACTCTCGGGCACGAAGGCTGGGAGGCGACTCCTGATGGCCATGGGTATCCCGTCGGCCATAGTGGACGACAATTACCAGGGATTGCCGAGAAGACAACGTGAACAAATCATCGTTTCCCCCATTCCGCGCAATATGCACCCGCTGCGAAACACGGGAAGAAGACGGGCCAGGGCGGCGGCGATCCTCCGAAGTGTAGCTGAGGTCCCTGGGGAGAGCTGTTTTGTCGACGCGGCCCGGTACGGGAACAGCAACAAATACGCAGTGGTCTCGGTCGACCAAGCTGGTTCGGTCATCAACGCCGCATCCATTGAATGTTCCTCCTCGAGCGCTGCCGAGCAGGTGGCCATCGCCGTCGCTCTACTCGACGAGAAGCGCGCGAACGTATACAGCGACTCACGGGCAGCCGTCCGTGCCTTCGCCGTCGGCGCAATCGCCAAGGAAGCACGCCGTATTCTCGGTGAAAAAGACATCTCTAACCACATCTTAACGTGGTTCCCTGCTCACATGGGTCATTTTGAAGGAGGCCCCACCAACCTCAACGAGCTGGCCCACTCCAAGGCGCGAGGTATGACGTTCCGCGGCCACGGAGGTTCTCCCCAGCCCACGACGTTGGACAATAGAGATCAGCCCACCACATACAATGAAATTACGCAGCACTTCTACCTAAGCAGGAGGATTTACCCCCCCCTCCTCACAGAAAACTACACAGAGCCCAGGCCATGACGCTTCGACTCCTGCAGACTGATTCATATCCAAATCTGGCCTTATTTCACAAAATTTACCCGGATACTTAACACTAGAAGCTCGTGTCCCCGTTGTGGGGAAGTAGCTAACTTAGAGCATATGCTCTGGCGATGCCCCTCGTTACTGGGCAGTGAACAAGCCGACCCAGCCAAGTGGAGCTCCGCCATCAGAAGCCCCAACAAGGGGGATCAGCTTTGGGCCGTCCAGAGAGCCCACGATGCGGCGGTCAGGCTTAGCCTGCCCGTTCCAACGTGGGAGAAGCCCACTGCGCGCTAGTCGCGTCTCTCAGGACTATAATAAAGTTTTACCATCCATCCATCTCTCAATAAAACTGTCCTTACCAGATACGAGCACTTAAAGGTACGAGATCAAACGATGCCAAGTAAAGCACCGATTATGCGAGATATTGCTCTCAGAGAGCATTAAAACCATGGTTGGAAAAGTCAATTATACGCTAACGGACTCGTGTGTCGACTCACTAAGACTCACCCAGACTCAGATCAAGCCGCGAGTTTGAGTCAGAGTGAATCCGAGTGAGTAATGTTATGGTGAGTCTGGGCGAGTACACTAGAAAAAAAAAATTTAGTAAGTCTGAGTGAGCCCTAAAGGGAAAAAGGTCGCAGTTTCACCGCAAGGGTGAAACAATGAATGCGATAGCAGCACATTGTAATGTTGTACGATGTGAGGCTGGCCGCTAACTCTTTTGCATGCGATCTCACGCAACTCTACAAAACGCTGGTTTAACATGAATTATGAGAAAATCAATTGAAAAATTATTTGATCATTTTTTATCATTAACTACACGAAGAATAACATGTACAAAAATTTTCAGATTTATTGTGACTGTACTAATGAAGATAAAGGTTTATATGGCACACTATGCAAGTGGGCGAGCAAAATTGCTACCATGGCTGAAAAACAAAATCTCACTGATTGTGGTTTTTTAGCTTGATTCGCGGAATAAAGCAAAGCAATTGCTTCCTGTGTTCAGGCACAATTGAACATTTTGGTTAGTGCATCTGACTGCCGACGTCTACGTGCAAGATGGCCGCTTACACGTTTGGCTCTTCGCATCGTGCCGCCTTGCTGTACTTTCCTGTCCGAATTTCCAACCGCTGACTTGTGGTCGTGAGCGTCAGTTGCCGACAAATCGTAAAAGCTAAATATCTCCGTGCACTGGTTAGACTTCACATAATTTTTTTCGTGCACCCACGCCAATAATGTAACAAAAAATTGCCAGGTACTGCTGCTGACACTCGAGACTTTCGTGAAGCATCTCAAAACCTACCACCACAACTGAAATCTGGCAAAAACGAGCTGTGCTGCATGATCTCAGATCATTTCTTTTTGTTTGTATTCGCACTGTGCAACAAAACATAGATGGCATCATATTGCACATTTCAGCACTCACATGCATACTGTGCCAAATATGGCACACACCGATTTCCGACTATATACCGTAGTGGAAAACGGAATTGAGAAGAGCCTTAATGAGCATGAATTTTCAAAGCCACGAGATATGCCAAAATAATTTTTTCTTGCTTCTGCAACGAGAAAATGGTTGCAAGAAAAAAAATCCCCCATCTCCCGCTAAAGGGAACCATGTGTGGATGCGAAGCAGCGGGGAGATAATTAGCTTGAGCGGGAGGAAAGTCGCCGCTCTCATTTCACGGCAGTGGTCCGGGCGCTCATCGTGGCGCTGCGCAGGAGAGAGAATGAGGTGCGCGCGCTCCGTCATTTTCATACCGCGGAACTACCGTGGCGCCCCCCAGCGGAGTATGTAGCTGTCACACCACCTGTCGTTCCGTAGAGGATTCCTAGAGGAAAGGACGTGCATGCGCTGTGGGGGTGTGGGACGCGGGAGCCGCTCCGTAAAGTAGAGGATTCCAAGAGGAGAGAGGGGGGAGAGGAGGCGCATGCGCTCTGGGGATGTGGGACGCCGGAGCCGCTCCGTAGAGTAGAGTATTCCTAGAGGAGAGAGGGGGGAGAGGACGCGGGGGGCCGCTCCGTAGAGTAGACGATTCCTAGAGGAGAGAAAGGGGGGTGAGCGTAGGAGAGAGAGGGGGGACGGCACGCGCTGTGGTGGTGTGGGACGCGGGACGGACTAAGCCCCCTCCAAACACATGCAAGCAAGATTAAGGAATGGGGTCAGCCTGGGCGACAGACACCACCTGCCTAGCCACTGCTAAGCAGCCTCTCTGTGCTCTCGGCCATGACTCAAGGAATGGGGTCAACCTGGGCGACAGACACCACCTGCCTAGCCATTGCTAAGCAGCCTCTCTGTGTTCTTGGCCATGACTCTGATGACTGTGTTAGGGTTGACGGCCTTCATATTACTACAGTGTTCTGGTTCGCATAATGGGCGCTTCCCTACTTCATGAAAGTGGCCGGACGCGGGACGGGGAACGGCGGACGGGGGACGCGGGAGGGACAGAGCCCCGAGCATAAGATGCTTCGCATCTAAATATAGCAGCCACTGTTGTTCATGATCCGAGCTTGCACGTGTACCGTGAAATCTATTTCATGTCTAGATTTCATACTGCTCTAGGGATGGCAGCGCATTTTTTATATTTAGTGCACGTAACTATAAGGATTACTCTAACTGTGTCACATTCTCCACTGGTCCTCTTGCGCCCGCTATAAAAAATGTTAATCGGTATGTGCCAAATATGGGACGCCATGCAATAGAGGGTTAAGAGAATACGGCCGCTCCAGGGACACTCTTCGCACATTCTCTTTGCGTTGAGAGCACAGCACGTAGAAGGGTATAAGAGCCGCCCGCTAAGGCTGCCGAGATAGTGTGGTAACGCGCGCGCCAGCGACGACCGCGCTCATAAAATCAAAGGTCACACTTGCTGATCGAGGGACCCCCCCCTTCCCCTCTTTTCACGCTCGTTAAAGACGGGCAGGGCGTTTCCTGTCTGCTTGAGCATTCGACGGCCGCTTTAACAGGCGTGGGGATCCTGTCGCATGCGCCTCGGAGCGACGGAGGTGGGCCGGCTCGTTTGATCTCCGCTTCAGCCGCGTTCGTCGTCCCCGCTCGCGCGCTTTTAACCGCGACGGGTAGAACGTACGATGTGCTGGGGGGCTCTTATAAATTTGGACTTTATATACGACATGACGGTGACGGCGACGGCCAAAACACCTAGAAAAAATATCAACGCCTCCGAACGCCGGTGTGACGTCACGCTAGTGAGATGGGCCGGACCGTTGCGCCTAGGCTCGTTGCGCTTGCAGGCAGTCCCTTTGCGAGTCGCTGTTTATGGCTTCGGAAAAGAAGCTCTGTCCTTCAAGTAGCACTGAAATATGCTTCGGTCTCAAAAGAAGGCACGTATAACTAATGCAAAAAATTAGTACCTCGCGCCGGTTCACCGCAGTCAACACCATCATAACAAGCATCATTCTCTAATGTTTTTGTGTGTATCGTAACATCACATCTCTTATTGTCCTTGTGCACGCGTGGATGCCTGACAGAGGTTACTGAAAGCACACTGTATGTATACTTAAGTCACTTTAGTCGTAGACTCAACTGACTAAGAAAGAGAAAAACAGCATATTGAAGACTAAGTGTACTTTAATGACAAATGATCAAAACTTCATTCTTCAAGAAACACTTTAAAGCGTGTATTTTCATTGATGATGTTGACTTTTGCATTCTGTAAAACAGGGTCTATAGACACAGGAATATCGAGGTTCATTTTATTGGTGTACACACTATGATACTAGCGTCACGCACAAATGATTTCCACAGAACAAGCTTCAGTCTTCTTGAAATATTTATCTTTTTTTTTTTCCCCGCCGTGTTTGCAGGTCATTTTGGTCTTCGTAAAATGTCAAGAAAATGGCGAAAATGCCGCCAAAAGCTCAATGACTCCCCTCAGTCCTAAATTAACATATGCAATGATGAAATGCGGTAACATGGAGAGCTCCCATCATAAACAACTATCACGATGCGCTTAAACGCTGGTATTCATAATGGACAAAATGCATCGTTTATGTGTTGATGTAGACAAGGGAATACGGCACACAATTTTTACAAGGGTTCTGTCAGCGCAAGCATACAAATATCTTCCACAAAATAGAGCATCATCAATAAAACAAAGAACGAGCGGCATCTGAAGCTTCATCGAATTTCTGAAGAATCTGTATGCATGAGGGGAAATGGTGAATAAAAGGCTGAAAAAACAATAAATCTGGGGGATAACGGCCAGCATTATAGAAAACGAGATCCACTTCACTCTAAGAATTTCAGCCCCTCCAAATGCCATTCTCACAACTCGCATGCAAAATGTTCGACACTTGCTTCCTCTAGTAACGACGACACAATCTCAGAAGATGACGGGCTTTTTCAGAAGGCGCAGCACTGATATCCTTCTGTTCGATGATCTCTAACACTCTCTTCAAATCTCTTAAGTCACACAGCTTTTCAGGGCACATCACGACAATTTCTCACAACCGTTTCACCGAAAAATACTTCAACGCGTAGGGCAGTAGACGCAATCAACGAAGTGCAGATGGTAGGAGCAGAATGGAGAGCCAAGTCCAAAACGAAATCTTGGCAAGGCGTTGAGCAAGTCCGCAAAGCTTTTGGTTTCTTCTTCTGCTTGCGTTTGCTGCGAAAGCATTATTGTTTTGTGCTAAGAGGCGGCTTCCAAGCGCGCTCTTTTCACATCCGGTGCTTCCCGAACGCATGGTTGCGGACGCGATAAATAGGCAGTGCAGTTGGGAAAGAAGCTCGGAACTGCAGTTTGCTTCAGACGACTGTTCTTCAGGGTGACTTCCACAACTTTTCATGTCTTGACGTCTGTGCAGGATGTCGTTTTCAAGTAATCCGACGGCAAGAAATGCTTTTCACAGAGCTCAAATAAAAGAAAAAGATGTTAGAAACATGAGCTCGACCAAAACGCAGAATTAAGCACGCCGAGAAGTGCAGAATTCCCATCTAGCGTGCAGCCTCATCGGATACTTTGGGAACTATGCTAACGAAATCAGTTTGTCAGAAAACCCCGATGAACAACAGAAAGAAGGAATGCTGCGTGCTTCGTTGGCAGAAAGTCCTTACGGGGAACAGCGCTGGTCCACGCTAGCCGCATCCTTGGGTCTAAAGGAAACCTGCACACTCGAACACCTAATCCTCCGTCATAATTTGACGTGCAGTGTAGTGCACAGCTACAGCCAGGCATCGTTGCGCTTCAGTGGATGTCCATGGGAATGACTAACCACGCACACCCGACAGAAAGCAAACGCGTCTATGATGCAGCATGCTCTACATGCGGCCGCTGTGGCGTTGCAGTCATCGAGATTCTTCACGACGCGGCGCGCGTCGTTTTGGTTGCGTTCATCCGCCGCCGTCATCTCACTGTCGTGAAGTACTAAGAATTCGAGGAGGTGATTCGGAGGCCTTGATATTTTTTCTAGGTGGCTTTGCCAAAACCCGTCGAAACTGTCCATATAATCGCAATAAAACATTTCACGAGTGAGTCTGAGTGAGCTCCACATTTCTTGCCGACCTATGGTTCAGAATATCGGCTCCATCGCAAAACTCGGTATATACGGTACACCACTCACTCTATTTCGCAAATGAGGTATATGTATTTTGCGGCAGTTTGTGGAAACGGCACTTCAAAAGAGGCCAATGCTTCGAAAGCCCATGAAGACACTACCTGAGGCAGCCGTTCCAGCCGTGTAAAATTCAGCGCTACTTAAGTGCACTACGAGTGCACCACAAGGTAGTAATAATTGTTGGGAGTCCCAAAACCACGATATGATTATGACACACGCCGCAGTGGAGGGCTCCGGGAATTTCCATTACCTAGGGTTCTCTAACGTGCTCCTAAATCTAAGCACACGGGCCTCGAGCATTTCCATCGAAAATGCGGCCCAGTATTCGAGCGCCATAACCACTACGGATCACCGCGGCGGGTAGCACCACAAGGAGTTAGCCGCGTTGGTTTGGTTTGCACAAGGTTGATCAGGCCACTCCATGCTAACTATATGCATCTACAGCCACGGCTATGAACGACGTTTACAAACGAAACATTTTCCAAGAAGCCGGCCGCTATCACAAAAATATCTGAAATCGAAAGTCCATATAAGCAATAAATTCAAGTCGTGCCCTTTGGCTTACACTAAAAAAAGAAGCATCTGAAGGATGCACATGTGATGTCACTTACACGAACGGTGTACACAGTGGCGTATCGTTCAGGAGTGGGGGGGAGGGGGGAAGGGGGGGGGCAAGCCTAACTTTGTCGACCGGGCTCAAATATATGGAAAAGAGAGGGACCTTAATTTGCACTAGACTAGACATGAAAATTTGCTTAGAAGTACTTAAGATTATTGAAAAAAGTACAGTCAGTTTTACGTAGCATACACTGGGACAGCCATACTATGCGCGTAATGCCTGTAATATTATTACAAGTAACACTCTTTATACATTAAACACACCACTTTATGCATTAATACAATTACGCCGGTGGCGGCCGTGCAGTATTATAGATTTCTATCATTCCATAAAATTTCCTCAAAGAGGACCTGCAGCACTTTTTTAAGCAACCATCCAATGGCTTCATCAGAGCAATTTGTGGCCTATCAAATCAACCACCGCAAAAATTTTTGGATTCCGTCAAGTACGAGCGGAGTTACGAAGATTTGTCGCACGCTGTAATTGCTCTCTCTCTTCTCTCGTTCCGACGCGCGCGGTGGAAGATAAGCACGAAGGCATGGCACGGGCCCAAGAAGCTACGTGACGCGTGCATCAGTACCTTGAGCACCTCTTATTTTTTTCTTCGAATGCGCGGCTTACTTTCAATGTGATCGCAAGCAAGCGCGGGCCGTGGCGGCCTCCCGCGGTGACCTCAGTAACTATGTAGCCCACGATGCTCAAATCGTGGCGCCGAATTCGGGCATATGGCGCGGTCGTTCGGGCATATGACATCGTTTGTAGAAAGAAGAGTGAACGATTTATAACTGACTTTGAAAATTGATTCAAGGCCGCGTGCTATGCTGTAATCTTTGGCTCGCAGGTTCTTAGGAGCCTCGAGTGCCGACTGGCAACGTTTTCTGACCATGCTGAAAAAGAGGGCCCCTTTAATGCCTAAAAGCTGCTCACTAGTAATTGCGTTTTACAGCGCCGCTCTTAGGAGCCGTTACTGCGTTGAGCGGCGCCGGCGTGACCGGCAGAGGAAGAAAGAGGACGAACGCACAGAGCAGCGGAGTATGAAATACGGCGACAGCGAGGAGAGTGGCGGCCGCCCGTGGAGTAATGTGCGCAGTCGTGCTGTTCTGGAACACGCGCTGCTTTCCGCAGGTTAGCGACCAAATCGCCCTTCGCTCCGTCTCCGGCGGTTCATGTGAAATGAGCTTCACGAAATTGTCCGCGCCAGTCCCATTACTCACGGCGTTCTCAACTTAATGTAAACCGTGTAGCTAAATACAAAATAATCTTAGCCACTCATTTCTGAAAAATGAGCGACGCAACGGGCGCAAGTGCGTCGTCTGCCGCTGCTGCTAATCGAGCTGCCCGAGCGGAGGCTCAACGCCGCCGACGCCAGAATCCAGCAGTGCGCGCCGCCGAAGCATTTGCCACAATTCATCGCAAAATCAAAACACCTAGACAGCTGCGCTCAGAATTCGTATTAGGCAGCATAGTAATCGTCGGTGACATTTTTAATGCAGGTAATTAGTACTTCACTCTTTTGCTCATATTCAGGTTTGCGTATGTTATATTTTGCCTCTTTCTCTCGTCGAAATAGCGCGTTGTAATTATTATTACTATTACATTACAATTATTGTTAACTTGTGAATGAGAAATTAACACTAAACGTTTTCGCAATAGCCGGACAGTGTCTCGTTCCGAACATAATTCAATAAGGCTGCCTGCCGGTCCCATTGGCAGCGGTTATTTACAGCAGTGGCGAGATGGATTCATATGAGTATAATAAATATTTTCAGTTGTATAACGATGTTGAGCTGTTGTGTTGAGAAATAGGAAGGAAGGGGGGGGGGGGGGGGGTTCGGTGTGCACGATAACTGTCTCTCGAAGAGGACACCTCAACCGGTACACACACGAGGAAAGGGGATGAGGAAAGAGAGAAAAGGAGGGCTTGCAGGGACGAGGAGCGCGCTAGACTACGTGGCGTGTGTGTTTTAAAGCCGCTCGCCGAGGCCGGCAGCGTCGATGAAGGAGAGAAGGACGAACGTAGGACGAACGCCGACGTACGTAAAGGACTCCGCTGACTTTGTAGACAAGATTAGGAACTTGACCCTAGACAGCGAAGACATCATGATCTCTTTTGACGTCAAGTCTATGTTCACGCGCATTCCAGTGGACTATGCTGTTGACTGCTGCAGAGCAGCTTTGAAAAACGACGACTCTCTGCCTACTCCATTCGAGGCCGACGACGTGTGCCGCCTTTTGGATTTCTGCCTGCGCAACAGATATTTTTCTTTTAATGGATCGTTTTACAGGCAAGTGTTCGGAACGGCAATGGGGGGCGTCGGTGTCTTGTGCCAATATCGCATCCCTTGAAGAAAAAGCCCTCGCGACATTCCAGCCTGCACCAAAATTATTCCTGTGGTACGTAGACGACTGTTTTAGATGCGAAGCATCTTATGCTCGGGGCTTTGTCCATCCCGCGTCCGGCCACTTTCAAGAAGTAGGGAAGCACCCATTATGCGAACCAGAACACTGTAGTAATATGAAGGCCGTCAACCACCACTACAGTCACCAGAGTCAGGGCCGAGAGCAGAGGAGCTGCTTGGCAAAGGCTAGGCAGGTGGTGTCTGTCGCCCAGGTTGACTCCATTCCTTGATCTTGCTTGCGGGGGTTTAGTTCATCCCTCCTTCCCGCGTCCCACAACCCCACAGCCCATGCGCGACCCCTTCCCCTCTCTCTCCTCTCCTACGCTCACCCCCCTTTTTCTCCTCTAGGATTCCTCTACTCTACGGAGCGCCGCCCGCGTCCTACACCCCCCACAGCGCATTCGCATCCCCTCCCCCCTCTCCTCTCCTACGCTCACCCCCCTTTCTCTCCTCTAGGAATCCTCTACGGAGCGGCGCCCGCGTCCCACCCCCCCTCCTCCACAGCGAATGCATGTCCCCTCCCGCTCTCTCTCCTCTACTATGCTCACCCCCTTTATCTCCTCTACGAATCCTCTACTCCACGGAGCGGCGCCTGCGTCCCACAGCGCATGCGCGTCCTCTCTCCTCTCCTACGCTCACCCCCCACTCTCTCCTCTAGGAATCCTCTACTCTACGGAGCGGCTCCCTCGTCCCACACCCCCCCCCAGCGCATGCGCGCTCCCTCCCCCCTCTCCTACGGTCCCCCCTCGTTCTCTCCTCAAGGAATCCTCTACGGAGCGGCGCGCACAACAGGTGGTGCGACAGCTGCATACTTTGCTGGGGGGCGCCACGGTAGTTCCGCGGTATGAAAATGACGGAGCGCGCGCGCCTCATTTTCTCTCCTGTGCAGCGCCGCGATGAGCGCCCCGGCCGCTGCCGCGAAACGGGAGCGGCGACGTTTCTGCCGCTCAAGCTAACCATCTCCCCGCTGCTTCGCATCCACACATGGTTCCCTTTAGCGGGAGATGGGGAAATTTTTCCACTATCCACCGTGAAGACGTCGTCCCTTTTCTGGAGCACTTGAACTCATTCCAGAGCACAATCGAGTTAACCGCTGAACAAGAGGTGAACGGCACTGTTCAACCGCGCATACCGATTGTGTTCTACTTCCGATGCACGCAGAGCTCAAGAGAGTGACGCAAGATTTGATCAGCAATGGCTACCCCAGCCAAATGATTAAAACAGAAGGCGCGCAGCTGACCCCCCCTGCCAGGGCCAGGGGCGGATCCAGCCACTCATTTTAGGAGGGGCGGTCGCTTGAAGTAACACCGGATAGAGGGGCGGGGTCATGACCTTTTTGTTTTAGATACGAAGCATCTTATGCTCGGGGCTATGTCCGTCCCTCCCTCCCGCGTCCGGCCACTTTCATGAAGTAGGGAAGCACCCATTATGCGAACCAGAACACTAGTAATATGAAGGCCGTCAACCACCACCACAATAATCAGAGTCATGGCCGAGAGCATAGAGGGGCAGCTTAGCAATGGCTAGACAGGTGGTGTCTGTCGCCCAGGTTGACCCCATTCCTTGATCTTTCTTGCATGTGTTTTAGGGGGCTTACCGCCGTATTCATGAACCGACCTCAACTTATCGCGGTAAGGCTACTTACGAAAGGAAGAGAAAAGTACAAGAAAAGCATAAGGTGAGTTTCAAAAACCTGCCTTATCTTGTCATAAGTGCGCCTTATGAAAGGCGTCCTTACCTCGCCAAGTATATGCCCTGGGAGCGAGACTAGGTAAATGTTTGCTACAAAATGGTTACCTCGAGCAGCAATAAATTAGTTTTATTGCAAGAAACCACAAAGACTATGCACAGAAGCAGCCATACGTACACAGCAGAAATGTTTGTTAAAGGGGTACTGACACAAAAACTTTGGCCTCACGTTTTTTTGCTGCAATGTGTTGCTGGGGTCCTGTTAGTCATAACACGGCACCTCGTTTGCTGCAGCGCGCGACAGACATTTAATTACAGGCTCCTCATTACCGACCAGTTTCAGTTTCGGTTTGAGAGAGCTCGAAAAACGACAAGCCGCCGGGTGCAACTAACACCACCTAGCGTGCGCAGCTCTCGATCACGTCAGCACAAAGAACTGTGACGCACTTCCGCATGGTCTGCATCAAGAAGTCCTTTCGAATAGGAAACGGGACAGCAGTGTCGCCAAACACAAAACTTTCAACGCGTGCGCCGCGGCCACGGACTCGCGACCAGCCGCCAAGAAGTATAGACCTATTCCATGTTTGTAAGCAGGGGTAGGCGCCGTCGACATTAGGGGAAAATTATAGCGACGTCCGCCTTGTAAGCTCCGCCCACCGTGTCCGGCGGGAAAGCCTGACTCCGTGCCTCCGCGCCGCCATAAGCGCTGGCGCAGCAGGTGCAAAAGCTGCCTCCGAGCACCGTGCGTCGGGGCGCCTCTCGCTTGTTCACAAGCGGCGGCTGCAACCGATGAAGTTGCAGCGGCTGTAAAGGGGACGCTGAAATGAACATATGAGCCATGTTGACGTGGAGCTCTAGCTCTGAGAACCTCATCAGAACGTTAGGTATATTCATGGCGCGAATGCGACTCATTTGCGAAATGTCGTCGCCGTTGCGGCAGTCTAGGTCGAACGTGTACGTTTTAATTTGTCAACTGATGCTAGAACGACCGACCCAGTTCAGCGATTTAAGAGGATCTTGAGTACGATATGCAAATGCACGGAGAAAATGCATAGTTACGCGAACCGTTACGGTAAATTCTCGCATATAAGAAATGTGCCGGGAATGTTATTCATACAAACGAATTGGGCGATCTCGGCGACACTGTCATCCGGGTGACGCTTGCGATAATGCTTCAACTACATGCTATGGATAATGCGGTTACGTACCTGTCAGGTTTGCGGCTCCCTTCGTAGGCTCTATTCGAGACCGCGAAATGCGTACATCTTGTAAAGAGACTCGGCAAGATTCCCGGTCGGGTGCTGTTTTTCTGTGAATTCCGACAGACGTCAAAATCTCGTGAAGCGCCCCGCAGCCAGAACAGCCCTGCCTGATATACTTGTGTCATCGCAGCCGCATACAATCAGGAAAGGCATAGTCGAAGTCATCCTTTCGTTCGCTGCCGCTTTAATGAAACGCAGAAAAAAACATGCTCCGTAACCGAGTGATACCTTTAGTTCACGCGAGTATAACGAAATCCTTTTGACGCGTCTAAGAGTTCTGCAGGTGTACCAACACCTGCAAGGTAAACGTGCTATGCCTCCACAGAAGGCTTATTCCAAAAAATGCGGTGCGGCACATTACAATGACAAACGCTTAATTGTCAGAGCTAATCGTTTTTCGCTGAGTAAGTCGCTCCAAAACATAACCGATGAACTGGCGTCGAAGACAAGTTCTCGATCGCGTTTTACAGCTAAAACTTAAAAAAAAAACTTATTCACTCTTTCCTGTGCCTTGCCTCGTAAATCCCCTTGACAGCTCGTCGTTACACCGTTTTTTCTTCTTTGTACGACGACAAACAGCGCATGCACCCGCGAAAACACAGCAGCAACTGCGGTAGGCGCAGCGGCTTTTGCCTACCACGCGAAACTAAACGCCCGACGACAGCGCCACCGCATTTTCGTGACGTATGTCCGGTGGAATAGGTCTATAGACCGCTGGAACAACCGCGGCAAAAGAAAATGGCCGCTATGACGTCATCACAACTTGTTGCAGCGTGGTCACGTGAGGGAAGTAGGGGGGGTCACCTCTGATGGTGTCAGGAGCGCGAGGGAGTCGATCGCTCACGCAAACTTCAAAATTAATTTAAAATACCTTCCAAGCTATATTCGCTGTTCATATTTTGCAGATGATGTACACATGCTCACGGGAATCGAACCCGCAGGCTGTCTCGGCCGCGAAATTTTATGTCGGTACCCCTTTAAGGCACTGGGAGTTTTCGGTAAAATACACGTGTTTCGTCTGGCCACATTTCTTCAACCCCCCGTCGACGCAGTGGCGTCGTGAGGTCACTGTTGCTATTTCGACGTCTTGTGTTTTTTTGCTGTGTTCGTTGATGGTATTTTTGCGCTGGCTTCCAGCGTTTGTCGTTTTCTTTCGCTTATTAAATTTCACTTGATCGTTTGAGCAGTTTTACAGTATTTGCTTTCACGAAGATGTTTATTATGGAACGGCGCAATATAGTGAACTTTACCGACGAAGAGTGCGGCGTCGTGACGGATTTTGTGAACAAGTACCGTGAGGTATACTTGAAAACATGAAGACGGACGCCGTGTGCCTTCAGAGAAAACAAAAAACCGTGGACAGAGCTCGCGATACAATTCAACAGCCGACACAATGTGCATCCGTGTACGGCCGACCAAACAACCAGAAAAGTGTTAGCGCCACTTTGGAAAATTTTACCAGTACGGGAAACAGTGTTTTTGCAATCAAAGCAGATATCCGCCGGACTGTATACTCGTGACACGGTCGGCTGCGAGGCACTGACAAGGTCACCGCTCCCAAGTTGAAACGTGCCCACTCCATAAAAGCGCGATGCGATGAGCAGCTGCACGGGAGGCGGCACAGGGAACACACGACCGTTGATATTTTTCTGCAGAAACAGCACAGCGAGCAGCTTCTTCACGGCACTTTTTGTGAGGCGGGGGCGACACAAAAATTCCTGCTTGTCGTAGGTATCCACAGGGTTCCATCGATCCTTGAGGACTCGTCGCGGGGGTGGCGTGTATGCGTACTCTATGGTGTTCAATATTCCTTCATAGCGGTCCACATAACGAACTGCGCAAAGTTGTCGTCCCCCCGCCATGTTGTTTGCCTACAAGGAAGCCTTAAGGTAGGTCATAGGCTACCTTAACCGAGCCTTACTTAAGTGCAAGGAAAGTTCCGCGATAAGTACAAGGTAGGTTCTTGAAACGCGTGAAGGGCGGACTTATGGCTAAGGTTGACTTAAGTCACAAGTATAAGGTTAAGTTAGGTTTGTGAATACGGGGGGTTAAAGGGCCCGTCAACAACCCCGAGGTCCAAAAAATTGTTATAGAGAGAAATATGTGCACTTTTGCTATGTGAACCTGCTGCCGCAAGAATTTTGCGAATACGCGCAATAATAAGGAAGTTACAGGGGTTAGAACATCCGTTTCAGCTGGTTTCAAATTTTCGCGCGGCCTCGCCCCCCCTTCTCCGCTGTAGAAATGGGGAGGCGTAGCCCGTCGTCGTGACTCCGCCCACTTTGGCAACGTGACACGACGTCAGTGATACGTCATCGGCGCGCAGCCAACGACCGAGCAGGGCTCCCCCCCCCCCCCCCCCATGAGCACGTGTCAGCGGCGCAGGGAGGAAGCGCGATGCGAAGAGACGACCCTTTCCCTTGCGGTAATGCAGAGAGACGCCTCTCGGAGGCTTTCGTTCTGGCAATACCGCTTCTCCCGGTAGTCTCGGGCTCTACAAAAGCGGCAGAGGGCAGCACAGGAAAATGAAAATGCGTACTGCGCGGCCGAAACTGCATCACCGCAGGGCCAAGGCGCTGTTTCGTAGGGCAAAGGACCAATCGACGAGCTCAGTGCTACGTCAAGTCGGCGATCGCCGACTTGACGTCACTGCACTACAGTGGCTAGAATACTAGAAGTGTGATCACCGCCAAGCGGCTCCTATGGGAGGGAGTGACGCCGCCTTCCGATGTTTCCGCTAGGTAGCGCGCGCTGTCGTATACACGTCAGGCTCTCAGGCTGAGCACGCTGTTCAACGCTGCTACTCTCCGGTCGAACGCGCTTCTTTTGCCTGTTTACACTGTTCTTTCGTGCTGCATTTGCTGGTCGGACAGCCTCGTCGTGTTTGTGTGATGTCATTTCGGAGTGCGCGCCGTGAGCAGGCGTCAGAGCCACTGTTTTAAGCCCAGATGTACGACTGGGTACAAATCGAGCAAGCAGAAAGCTTTCATTTTCTGAAGTCCACTGCGAGCTCCACTTCGAGCACGTTATTAACTGTGAGGTAGTGCGTTTGGACAGAGCTAGGCCTGTACTTTTGCCGCATGTAGTTTCAAGGATCTCCCCAAATGCGCCTTTCTGACTCTCGAAACTTGTGGCGCAAAAAAGAAACCCAAAGGAGAGATCATGACCGCCGCTTCTGATCCCTCAGAAAAGACGTCGAAACGATGACGACAGGGAGCCGCAGAATTATCAGAGCCACCCGACCTTCCAAGTGCGCCCGTTTACGACTACGCAGACGTTCCACTTCCTTGAAATCGATGGGGAAGGCACTTACTTAGTGAGGAACCGTTAAATGTCGCTACAGCTTGTGCACGCCTAGCTCGGACATGAGTCTTCTTCACGCAGAGAAACTTATTGCATTTTGTGCCAATGGAAGTGCCATAACACAAGAAGTGTTTGTGCGTGGTGTGAAGATTTCTATGAATGGGCCATGTGAACCAACCTCTCGTCTGGAGGCTGTTGATGCCATGCCAGTGTGTTTAGGGGCAAGCTTGTTTTGCGAGTTTCCTTTTGCATCATCTGGTAAGAACTTGAAGGTATGGAATGGGAAGTTATACCATCACAAGTGTAAAGGTACCTCAAGTCAAGATGCTGCATGAGTTGTAAGTACTTGAGGAAGCTCCTTATCAATCAGAGATGCTGGAAGAAGAAAGCACCAGGCAAACTGACCCGTGCAACAGTACGCCGCCTGATAAACAATGTGAAGACTCTCGGCTGGACCATTGCACAACTGAAACTAGAGAATGAAGAGATTGAAGAAGCTGCACTCATGAGCAAAATCGACAAGCTCCCATCCAAACAGAAGACTGCTATATTGCAGTGTTTTGAAGCTGCAAGGCGCAAGTCCCTCAATGGCATGCGCTGCAGCCCAGAGTGGATGTTGGAGTGTGTCATCATGCACATGAAGAGCCCGCGACGTTATGAACATATGTGCGTAGGGAGAAAATTATTGTGCTGCCTAGTCGTACGTGCCTCAGAGCATTCATGAAGTACGACACGTGCTTTGGTTTTAACAATTCCTCTCGGGCATTTATAAGAAGACTGATAATATGGGATACTTCGAAAGTCATGGTGGACTAATCATTGACGAAATGAAACTTGCAGAAAACTTTTGTGTTCATCCAGGAAGCGGAAAGGTTGATGAATTTGTGGACCTTGGTTTCTTCACTCCCGAGGCTGACAAAAGTGTTCCATGTTTGTGAGAAGAGTAAAATGTTCTCGGATTTTCTGTTGTTAATTGAAACATATTTCTAGTTTAAATACGCAAGAATGATTAAGTCCTTAAAAACTGCCTCATGCAAATGTTAAATATAAAAACATGAAGGCAATTGATATCACTGTCATAGTGGCATTTTGTTGTGCTTCTTGATGTTTCTTATAAACTTTTGAAATGGCAATCCTCCCCAAAAAATTAATCTGTTACATGACTCTGCGCCAAGGAACGATTGCGAAGCTGTTAGCTAGCCGCAATATTTGTGATTGATGTAAAGCTTCACTTATGGTACTGTGCGTACGGTCGTAGCATTAAGTTATAGTGTTTAATAATATCTGCCGCGAAGTTCATTCATATATGAGGCACTGACGCCCTGCAATGTAGTAGAGACACAAAAATTCACGGCATCAACAAAACCATATCGGCCACAAACCAGCCTTGACATAGCAGCTTCGCTGCAGTGAGCCGAGCGAGCGACGTGTAAGCTACAACCAGCGCCACCTGGACAGCGCCGGTCGAGGCATCGGTGGAGAGCGTCAGCGCAGGCGGCGCGGTCTTTACACTTCCCCTATTCTAGCCACTGTAACTGCACGTACGAGGAGGATTGGTCAGGCGAAGGAAAGCGGCGCGGGAATTGTTTTTCGAAATGGAGGGTCTGCGCGGCGCGCAGCGCTGTAATATTCGGGAAACGTGATCGCCGCGGTCTACTGTACGAGTTAGCGAGCTTGTTTGGGGGGTGTTAAAAAAAAGTAGGAGCCTGTTGACGGGCCCTTTAAGTCACAAGTATAAGGTTAAGTTAGGTTTGTGAATACGGGGGGTAAGTGACGTACCATTTCCATTCTCTCGGCAGTAATATTTAAAGGTTCCTGAGGAGTGCTCTCCATTGCTCTGTGAAGTCTGCTTGTGCCTTGGTTTAAGAGGGCTCACCAGCTCCAAAGCAACGCAGATTTGAACTTTTTGTGTCCATAGATGGCATCACTTACACACCACCAAAAGGAGGGAAGTTAGTGTACACTCTAGGCGTGTAAATGTCACCAGGACATGAAGGTTTTAGTCATTCAGCGTGCGAAAAGCAGGGTTACCAGATTGGGCTATTAATAGCCCAATTGGGCTACTTTGTGTTCGAGTTGGCGTCGAATTTTTCTGTTTGGCTATGTGGCTATTTTTGGGCTACATTGCTATCGACTTGGCAAGGAACTTGGAGCGGATTACATGAAGGCGGCGGCAAGCCCGAAAGACCCGCTTGCCTTTGGGTTTGGTATTCCCCAAATTTCTAGGGACTACGTCGGCACCTCACCGGCATCTCCGAAAGAGCAGCAGTGCCGAAAACTGCGCGAGTGCTGGAATAAATCGTCTTCACCTTGCGTAGGAGGCAGGGGGGGGGGGGTGGGGGGGGGGGTTTGCTGTTTTGCTAGTCTGTGCTTGACTCTCCTTTGAAAGCTGGTCGTCTCGTTACACGTCCGGCTCTGTTTCACCGTTAGATTTGCGCTTCGCGAGTGGTAGCAGGGTGTCTTGGGTCTGAGCGTAAAAACGTTACTGTGCCCGTCTGAGTTGTCATATACATAGTGTGCATTGGCGTCACCGTGGCCGCCATCTTCGGGTGCCAGCTCGTTGAGACGCCGCGTGAACTCTTACTCGATCGCATGGAGCAAAAAGCTGTGACATCAGATTAGTGCCGGTCAGGAGCGTAGCCGCGTAACGTAGTTGTTAGTAGCGCCTGTCCCGTGTCTGGTCTTCTCTTCGTGTGCTCGTCATTTTTAGCGCTCGTTATTTCTGTGACCAGAAATTTTTTCGGGGGGGGGGGGGGGTTCAACCATGCCTTATGTATGATCGTGCGTGCGTTTCTATGTGTGCGTGTATATATACTCAAGCAAAACTGAAAAATTTCGGGGGGGGGGGGGGGGGTTGAACCCCCCCCCCCCCCTTGGCTACGCCACTGGTGCCGGTGCCACCTCGCGTTCCTTTATGTTCACACTTGGCACGGCTGGCGAACAGAAGAAAGCGAGGAGGGGGGGGGGGGGGGAGGGGGGGGCACAAAAGAACGCCGGGACGAAACGACTGTGTCCTCACCTGCACTGACACTCTCTAATGTGATAAAAGGTCACGGTGGCCGCCATGTTTGGGTACCCAGCGCAGAGAACCTGTATGTGACGTCACGCTCTACCCGTGTGACGTCACACTCTACCCGTAGCATTATTTCTGGAGAGAAGACCGAGGAAGCCATGTTCCGGGTCCTCTGATGACCTCAAGTTGTAAAGCTGGGCCTGGTTGCTCATCTTGCAGTCCACGAGAGCTTCTGACTGCAGTAGTGTACGCAGTCAAAATCACAGGACACAGGCAGCGCCCTGTCCTGTGTCCTATCTTGTCCCGTCATTTTAGCGCTGTTTTTCACTTCTGTAAGCTTTTGACTGCCTGGGGTCTGAGGGTGCTTCAACGATGTGCAAGGACAGCT
This sequence comes from Rhipicephalus appendiculatus, assembly GCA_030522465.1. Taxonomy (NCBI): domain Eukaryota; kingdom Metazoa; phylum Arthropoda; class Arachnida; order Ixodida; family Ixodidae; genus Rhipicephalus; species Rhipicephalus appendiculatus. The sequence goes on along the minus strand of JALIZH010032979.1, from coordinate 1,971,764 downwards.
GCTTCCAAATCAGCCGATTCTTCCCAAGTTCTTTTTCTTGCCTACATTAATATATTTTGTTTGTTCTTTTTTCAATGTTTTTTTTTTTGTATTTTCTATTCAGCTACCTGATATCTTACTGTGTACTTGTAAATAATGTTTTGCCTCTCGCTACTACAGTTGCATGTGGTCACAGTCAACTCCTACCAGTGTTGCGGAGTTGCCACTCCGGAATTGGAATGACTCCGGATTCATTCCACATTTTTGCGACCCTGTAATGGAATGGGAATGAAGTGGGGACAACGCTTGGAGGAATGGAATGGGAATGGAATTACGTCTTTTTTCCGAAAATAGAGGACCTTTCCGTGTACGCGCTGTTATTCAATCTTCAAACATTAGTAAGTCAAAGCCTCGAATTTAACAATAAAGCAGTATTTTTAAAATGGCGTGGCTGATTACAAGCACAGTACATTTATAAGCAACGTGCCTACTGCAATTCTGTCCTTATATAGACTGTGTTGCTCCGAAGTTTGTCTCTATTCTTTGCTTAACCGCGGTTCTATGCCGTTGGTACCCGTCGTGCGAGCTACGGCGGCGGCATACCCCTCCTTACGCCTTGTGATTTTTTGTTTTTTCCCTCGGCGGCTCCCCAGGCGCCTGCGGTCTCACCACCATTCACTTTTAAATGCGAATGCATTTCATAGTCGGGCTATGTCAGGCATCCGGCGTTGGCGTTGTGCGGCGTTGGCGTTGTCCGCGGAGGAGGAGGAGGAGGATAGGTTGAGGAGGTGTGCGCGCCGGCAGGTGTTAGATGTGAAGCATCTTATGGCGAAGCTTAATCCGGTGGTGGTGGTGTGCGGCGTGACCACCCTTACTGCGCATGCGCAAACCCTTTAAAAAATAAAAAACCTCCTCTTTCCCTCTCTCTCCTCTAGGCATCCCTCACTGCGGCAACCACACCCTCACTGCGCATGCGCCTCCCCTCCTCTCTCCCTGCTACGCTCCCCCCCTCTCTCCTCTAGGCATCCCTGCCCGCGCCGTCCACACTCCCACTGCGCATGCGCGTCCCACCTCTCTTCTCCTCTCCTACGCTCCCCCCCTCTCTTCTCTAGGCATCTCTGCCCGCAGCGTCCACACTCCCACTGCGCATGCGCGCCCCCCCCCTCTCTCTCCCTCCTCTCCTACGCTCCCCCCCTCTCCCTCTCTCGCCTCGCGACGCCGACACAGGCAGCGTCTGCTAGCGAGTTTCTTGGTTGAAAAAACCGACCGTTCACTGGCCACCCCGTATATATGGCAATGAATCTTGACCTCCAAGGTGGTGCCGGTGGGAGATTTCTCCTGTGCGTTGTTGAACAATAAAAATTCGCAGCGTGTGCGTTAACTAAAAGCGGACTGCGGCGGAGCTATATATGAAAAAAAAATTTAAAAAAATAAATAAAAAATTAAAAAAAAAACAAGAAAAAGCAAGAAAAAGAAAGGCGCTGCGCCTTGCTCCCGACCGGGCTGCAGAAATCAGGCGCCTTTTCCATCTTCGAACCACAACCACCATATATAAACGGAGTGAAGCGCGCGCGAAATGCATTCGCATTTCCTCACGATTCCCTTCGGGGAGGTGGGCGCATTTTTTTCGGTTTTCCTTCCGCCGCCGTCGGCGACTCGGACGCATATTCGAAAAAGCACTTCTCTAAGTTGTATGCCTGACATTGCATACCTGCGCACAGGCGAAAACAGAAAGTTCTCCTCACCCCATCCATGCTTGCGAGGCGCGCTTGACAAACGTGAGTGCTGACGAGCAGTGCGGCCCTGTGTTCCGTATTCGATGCAAGAGCGCAAGGTGCCCGAGCGGTGCACTGTTCCAACCAATAGCAGCAGATCTAGATGGTTTGGCTCCCCATCAATCAAATCTTAGTTTTCTCCATATTCACGATCGCTCCAGACGCGTAGCAAAACTGCTTAGTCTTCTCGGACCAGGCCCATAGCCAGGAATTTTTTTCGGGGGGGGGGGGGGGGGGCACTTGTTGAGGGCCTTGAAGAACACCTATTTTCATGATTTTTTTTCGCGGTAAAACACCCCCCCTCCAGCCGAATTTCGGGGGGGCCCGGGCCCCTAGGCCCCCCCCCCCCCCCCCCCCTGGCTACGGGCCTGTCTCGAACACTACTTTTGTCAGCACAAAAATACGCTGAGTCGTCATTTTAGCATTGACACATTTAAGCTTAAACAATATCAAAACATTGCCATTCGTTCAAACATGCTGACCATGCAAATACTATAGGTAGCTAGAGAACTGCCCCTATGGGGATTAATAGGGTGGTTGTACCACATGATATGTCACCAAGCTACTATCCCTCGACCTTGGTAACGTGTTTTGCATTATTTTTCAGTTCTCAATAAATGTGATGCCGTCAGCTTAATGGGGCGTTCAGTCTTAACTCGATAGAACTATCAAGATGCCTTTCCTACGTTGAGGAATTACAGGAATGGAATTGAACTGCCCGGCCATTCCCGGAGTGGGAATGGGCTAAGTTTTTTTCACTCCGAGGAATTGAAAGGAATGGAATTGCGGCAAGTTCCAATTCCCTGGAATGGAATGGAGGCGCCAATTCCGCAACACTGACTCCTACACCTTCATGTATGATATACTCTAGAGGTTTTGTGCACTTAATTTTTCACAATGTTGTAAATAAGCTTTGATCTTCCGTTTTTCACGGAAGGTTTTGTGTTGTCAAGTGACAATAAACATTTTCCATATCCTACACTCACCGCACCATCATTATGAATGGCAAAAACAAAATATATTACGCGATACAACTGAATCCCCCCATACGGCAGAGAAAAAAAAAAAAAGCGCCGTTTGGGCCAACGTTTATAGAAAAAGGTTCTAGAAACGTTGGTTTGGGCTGGCAAACTGCCAGCCCAAACGCCCTACTTTACTCAGAAACTAATAGGCAGATTTTTTGCGGAAAAGCAATTCCATAAGCGCAAAAAGAAATTCCCCGCGAAACAAATGATTTGGGCTATTTTTAGGCTACTTCAAATTTACGCATTTGGCTACATTTGGGCTACTGCGGAGTCCAATTTGGCTGTTTGAGGTTTGCGCCATCTGGTAACCCTGGCGAAAAGTAGTGCTGCTTGAACCTTGCCTAGCCACCCTACCTTGCCCGCGAATACCTCAAAACACGGTGAACGCTTTGTCAAAGCCGGTCCTAGGATTCCGCCAGCTAAGCCGTAGGAAATGCGGTGGAAGGGCTTCAGCTTTGTCCTCCCCGTACCGTGGGGTGTAAGCTATTCCCTCCAACTTCTCCATTTCGCCGCACCGCTCCCGTAGTAACCCAAACAATGGGTAAATACCTGTCTTCACAATTGTCTGCTGCTTATTGTGAGTGGCTATCCGACGTTTTCAGCAGCCGGTTTGGGAAAGATGCGACGCGCAGTAGCACAGGCGCACCGAGGTGACAGTTGAATAAACTTTCCACTGCGTACAAGTTACTCCCCGCCACCGATCACAGCGCATATTTCTCGCTTCGTTCTTTCACTTCGTGATAAGAGTGGGCTTACCCGAAAGCCCCAGCGTACACTGCAGTGAAGAGCGGGCACAGCAGCGCTGGACACATGGTGCGATTCGGCATCCGATCCGACGTGCGGCGCCGCACGCGGCGTACGACGATTCACGACACATGGAGCGAACGAGCAATCAGCGCGCAGGCTCCGCCCACACACGGCACCTCAGCTTGCACGCTCGGAAAACATCGCATTTAGTTCAAAACAAACAACCTCACACAGCCATGCTTCGTTCTCTAAGAACATTGCCAACAAAGCTACGCCTTCGCGAGCTACAATCATCGCAACAGCTCACATTCACTCACGACTACGAGCGTAGGCCTAGCTAGGCGGACGCTCTCGGTAGCGCCGCTCGAGTTCAAACGCGAGCTGATTGTCGAGCGCTTATTTTTGCCAGCACGATAAAAGCTTGTGCTCTAATATGACGCGTTTACACGCGCAATTGGTGTTATCGACGGCCTCGATGTGAAGAGCAAGGGTGGGAACGAAGCGAGCCGGTTCGCCGAGACGGCCGGTGCCAATGTTTACCTGCGAAACGGCCTTCCATCACGGCTCAATATCTCGTTGGTGGTTCGGAAACGGACGTCGCCTTGCAGAAATGGCACACTGCAAGCATCACTTTATTCAATCATGACGTATTTGACGTCAGAAACAGTTTATCCAATGTTTTTCATGCCACCGACAACGGCGATATCCACAAGTACCAGGACGATCTGAGCCGTCGCAGCGGCAGCGGCGGGGAACGAACCACCGGCACAGGTTGGCACGGGCGCCACCAGTGGCGCCGCTTGTCGAGCTCCCGCGCTGCCATTGGCTGCGGCCGCCCGACCGGAGCGGTAGCCGCGCGGCAACATTCAGCAAGTTGGATGCCCGCGCGGCGTGCGAATCGGCGCCGCATGCTGTTGGAACCTGTTGGACGTCTGTCGGATGCGGCTGTTGGCACGAACGGCCGTACGGCAAATCGCATCCGAATTCGCACCATGTGTCCAGCACTTAAGGCGTAATATGTGCGTTTTCATGAAACATCCTCAATGACATGTCATTGAATGGTATTTTTTTTTTTTGTCATTGAAGGCAGCAAGCCCAATACCCTCAACGTGCGACAGTGATGGCGTGCTAAAGCGACTGCTTCCTTCTGGTTTAAGCAAGTATGCCTCAGTGATTACGCGTTAAAGCTTACCATGCGCCCGCTGAAAAAACGTAGGGAAAGGAGCAGTGCATTCGCATCGTTTAGAATGAAAAGAAATTGCGCACAGTTTCCAAGATCCAGTTTGTCTCCACGCGCACGCTGCTCTTTTCCGTGACACCCCGTTATCGAATTGGCTGCGTGATGACCTGAAACGCGACATTGTTAAATCATGTGCCCTTTCGAGGCGGTGGCTACGTTTGTGTACACAACTCGTTTACGCTAGTTGTGTCCGCTTGTGGCCAAAAGAGAGCAAGGTACAGTCGCCCAAACCTTTAACTATCGCTCGTGCGCGGCAATCCTTTCTTCAGGGTTCATGCTCATTTACATGACAAAAATGCAAGGGTTTTCAAGGCCCTTAAAGGCTACGTGAGTGAATTTTCAAGGACCACATTGTCTGTTAGAAACCCAATTAACACATGTTCAGCGGAGGATGGAGGCTTGAAATAACTAGAATTCATCGAAATAGGGTAACGTCGGGCTCAAAGGACATTTTCTTTCTCGACAACTTTCAATCATAGTTTCTTAGAGTTGCATAGATAATAACTTTCAGTATCACAAAAGATGCAAAATTTTATTGATAGGAAAAACTGAGGAACAATTATTATGCAACGCCTTGTTGCTTTTCCTGAATTTTCATATCAATGTCCACTATCAGCTGCCGCTTGGTCTTGGCAGTCTTCCTAACGCTGTTTGACTTGATGATGCACATCAGGTCGCTACTTGCATCTGCCTTTTCTGCACGAGTCTGCTGTAGCTATTAAATCTGGCTCGTAGTTTTTCTTTTCTGTAAGAATTTCAACCTCCTCCTCAATGAAACATTTCTTTTTCTGTTTCTCATCCTCCTATTCCTACCTTTTCCGAGTTGCCAAAAGTGCAAGGTGTTGGTTCCTTGCAGAAGCTACTGATGTTCTCAATTTTTTTGTGATAGTCACATTACATATGCCATCTGCTAAATTTACGGCATCACAAATAATGCGCTGTGAAATGTGCTACAATGTTTATTAAAAATAAGGAAAAGGAAATTCAAGGATTTTCAAGGATTTGCAAAAATTCAAGCACTTTCAAGGCCCTGAAAACAAACTTTTCAAATTCAAGGGTTTTCAAGGATTTCAAGGACCCGCATGAACCCTGTTTGTATCGTCATAGGTCCAAAAAGGGCGAGGGCAAGTGCGTACCCACATACCACATGCCCACAAAACAATGTTTTTGGCACATAGAAAACTCGACGCTGCGCACGATAGTTAAAGATTTGGGCGACTGTATATTGGAGGAATTGAACCTTCCGCGTAGTCAGTGTGCTGCATATGACTGCAGCCGATCACTTTGGTGAAGGCACTACGATGTTCTACGAGTTGCTTGATGGGCCACGTTCTAGAACGAACGTCAAATGCATTAATTTTATTTTTTTCGGAAACTAGTGCACAAATTTGGAGCCCATAATTTCATTCCTTTTATGTAAAAATTAAACATGACTGACTGCAGTACAAGTAAACCTAATTACACGCTAATAACAATTAATTACTGAAACTCACACAAAACAACACGTGTACTTCGTTTTCTTTCTTGGAATGTAATATTGAGTACCTTGGAATTATTTTACGTGAATTCGACACAGTGCATCGTAATTTGTCGACAATGCATAATAATTTGAATCTGAAGGGGATATTTAATAATGTTTATGCGAGTACTGCCAGCTTGCCATGACTACAATTCAAGAAAGACGTTCATTTTTTGACAGCTTTCGTTTCATTTTTGGATGATGTACCCACACATATATACGTCACATTTTCTAAAAAAAGAAAAAGCATTCGGTGTAATGTTGGTGCTTGTAGCAGAGTGTGCTGTTGGGTGAATTGGTGCATAGCTTAACAACATATTTGTTAAGCGAACTTCTATTTTCGGATGAAATGGTAAGCTATGGCCTCTGGAAATCTTGTATTATTTTTATTTTTCAAAGTTTAGTAACATTTTCAAAAAACAAAAATAAGCGCTGGTACAGTTCTTGTGTATCTCTAGTCGCCCTTGTTTGTTCATGCTGCACAATTTCATTGCGAACTTCAGTCTATTTTCGCACGAAATGGTAAGCTATGGCCTCTGGAAATCTCGTATCTTTTTATTTTTGAAAGTTTAGTCGCATTTTCATGTCAGTCCGAAATAAAGTTTACTTCCAACATTGATCTGCCACAGGGGAGACCCTCAGATGACACTATTTCCAGCTTTGATGAAACACAGAGTTGTCGTAATGTTGCAGGCATCACTGCAGTTTCGGTATGTGAGCGCCAGCTCCAACACATTCAAGGAGTACAGAGCCGCCCTCCCGCGGGCAAGGTTTAAACTTGGCCTGTCGAGACAACACAAAACACACACATCATCATCACTATTACGCTGCACCAAACTGTAGCAAATTAGTGGCAAGAATGCTGTGACAGAGGCCAGCAATAGATGAGTTACATAAATACCATCAACACTGTACCAAATACCAGCCCCGAAATATTCAAGGGAATTGGAAATTTCAAGGGCTCGTTTTTCCTTTGTTAGACACAATAGTAATGAGAACTAACGGACAATCACGCCAAGGAAAGTATAGGGTATGTTATGAGTAGTAAATATAATGTCAATGTAACGAAAGAGAAGTGGACGAAAAGATAACTTGCCGCGGGCAGGGTCCACGGGAAACGGCCCGCGGTGTCTTCCCCCGTGGACCCACCACAGGAGACGTCCATCCACGCACGCTGCCAAACCCTGAGAAGACTCGCTACTTTTCCCTGTGCACCGGCCTAGCCTCTCCTGCCAGGCGGCGCCAGCTCTCGTTCGGCGCCTGTTAAACCTAAATGCGCCTAAGAAAGAGGACGACACACCAGCGAAGTGTGTGGTCCACTTTCTTGTCCGTGTGTCCTCGCGCTATTGTGATGAATTTGCAAGCCCAAGTCTCCACCCGAATGATCTAATCCGCGAGGCGCACGTGCGCCATGAGGCGCAATCAATCACCGCTAGCACAATTGCAACGTTCCTCTAACTTATCGCACAGTTTACACAATGACTTGAGCCAGGCCCGTAGCCAGAAATTTTTTTTCGGGGGGGGGCCCACCTGTTGAAAACCTTGAAAATCCCCTATTTTTATTATTATTTCTCAGTAAAACACCCCCCCTCATTCCGAATTTCGGGGGGGGGGGAGGGGGGGGCCCGGGCCCCTAGGGCCCCCCCCCCCCTGGCTACGGGCCTGACTTGAGCTACACCCGCGTCTACGGCACCCCTAATGCTCTTCCGCGTCTACGGCACCCCTAATGCTCTTAACTACTCGTCACTCCAGCGTGCCATACGCCTGTGGAACGATCTTCCGAACAGCATCGCCCGTCAATAAATTTCGCGAGCATCTTATCAATCCGATAAGCTTAGCTGGTCCATTTGCTCCCATGATTCATGCATCGCCTTTTAGATGCGAAGCATCTTATGCTCGGGGCTTTGTCCGTCCCTCCCGCGTCCGGCAACTTTCATGAAGTAGGGAAGGACCTATTATGCGAACCAGAACACTGTAGTAATATGAAGGCCATCAACCACTACCACAGTCATCAGTCATGGCCGAGAGCACAGAGAGGCTGCTTAGCAATGGCTAGGCAGGTGATGTCTGTCGCCCAGGTTGACCCCATTCCTTGATCTTGCTTGCATGTGTTTGGAGGGGGCTTAGTCCGTCCCTCCTTCCCACGTCCCACACCACCATAGCGCATGCGCATCCCTTCCCCCCCTCTCTCTCTCCTCTCCTACGCTCACTTCATTTCTTTCCTCTAGGAATCCTCTTCTCTATGGAGCGGCTCCAGCGTCCCACATCCCCACAGCACATGCACGTCCCCTCCTCCTCTCTCCTCTCCTACGCCCCCCCCCCCCCCCCCAATCCTCTCCACTAGGAATCCTCTACGGAGCGGTCGAACGACAGGTGATGACAGGTGGTGCGAAAGCTGCATACTCCGCTGGGGGGCCCCACGGTAGTTCCGCGGTATGAAAATGACGGAGCGCATGCGCCTCATTCTCTCTCCTTTGCAGCGCTGCGATGAGCGCCCGGACCGCTGCCGTGAAACGAGAGCGGCGACGTTCCTCTCGCTCAAGCTAATTATCTCCCCGCTGCTTCGCATCCAAACATGGTTCCCTTTAGCGGGAGATGGGAAAGTTTTTTTTTTCTTTTCGTTTTTCCGAACAACATCGCCCTTCAATAAATTTTGCGAGCATCTTATCAACCTGATAAGCTTAGCTAGTCCATTGGCTCCCAAGATTTATACATCGCCTTTTTCTTTTCTTTTTTCCGAACAACATCGCCCTTCAATAAATTTCGCGAGCATCTTATCAACCTGATAAGCTTAGCTGGTCCATTTGCTCCCATGATTCATGCATCCCTTTTCTTTTTTTTTTTTCCGAACAGCATCGCCCTTCAATAAATTTCGCGAACATCAACCTGATTATTTTCCATTTGCTCCCATGATTCATGCATCCCCTTTGTTTTTTTTTTCTTTTATTTCATCAGCCAAATGAGGCATGTTGTTTTAAGTCTGGTTCATTGTGTCTCCATTATCCTCACTAGTACCGGCAAACAGCGTAATTTGTTTCACTGCGCTTGCATTCGATCTGTCCAACACAGTGTTGCATTTCTTTTTTTTGTGTTTCAAACGTGCCGATTCATCTAACACACATATGACTAGTTTTGTACTTAGACATATCTTGCTGTACCTGCCGCTGTTTTTGAAGTTATTCTACATTGTTCTTACTTTTGTGTACAGGCCTTGTTTTTGATGTTAACCCAATTTGCTCTCACTTTGTATGGACCCACCTTACACAATGCCTCTCCGAGGCCTGTAAGGTACTTGTAAATAAATAAATAAATAAACGACCTCACAGGGGGGTGATAGCACCCCCACACAATGCAAGACACTAAATCACCGCTGCGCCGCCCTGCGTGCGCTTTTCGCAAGCTGCTCAATGCCGCACGCAACGCTGGCGTGGTCACAGCGCGTTTATTAGTTTGTTTCCAGGTCAACAGATGACGCGACAATCAGCAGACCCCAGCCCACAATTCAGATCAATGGCGAGTTCAGATTTTCATACATGGGGTCTGAGGGGAGTTCCGCAACTGGTATTACTGCAGAACTCTGAGCTAGGCTGGACGTTGCCCAAGCAGCCATTTTGTCCTGGCTGCAGTGGGAACTTGCACAACAGCCACCTCTAGGAGGGCTCCAAATTTAGCAAGCCAGTGGGTACGTGACTTTTCTAAAGCTGCATTATACACTGCCTGTCTCACTTCGTCCCATTTTCTAAGGCAGCTTTCTGTGTATTCTGACACCGTACAACGCATTTGTTCAGAACACATACTGAAATGCTGATGTCTGCGCCAGACTGTGCGCATCTCTCCCTCTGCTCACTGTTGTGTAGTGCGACCTCTGGTGTTACGTCAACACACCAGCGTGTAGGGTTACCTGTCAATGCCGCAGGATGGAGCCATGTCTCCACTGATGTCTGCTTTTGAATTTTGTAGCTAACCCAGCATGGCCGTGTACATCATGTGACCCTAGTCACACCCCTCTGTATCAGCAAATCTACCCTCGTTCCTGGTCAACTGCAACGAAATTGTGCACGCCTCAAAAAGCCGATTTATAGGCAGTCAAGCTGGAGATAATGGTACTTGCCAAATCTCACCTTCGAAATGCAAGTGGTTACGTAAGAAAAAAACTCGCCAACAACGCAGTTTTTGATACCGAAACTAGAAAATTGCTGCAGATCCACAGAGTGAATGCTGATGATGGAGCGAAGCTCCATTGACGAAATCATAAACGATATAAAGAATGTTTATGAACTCCATCTGTCCGTCCGTCCGTCCGTCCATCAATGGATGGACGGACGGATGCACGGACGGACGGGCGGATGTACAGAAGGATGCACGCACGCACGGACGGACATAGTAGGGTCTATTTTAAACCTATATGCGCGCTATGAATGCTCTATGTACGGTATATGTAACACCTGTGTTTCAGTCCGACGGGGAGCTACGACAACGACGGCGGACATCGTGAGAGCCTAAGGAGCTTCGCTCCTAAAAAACGACGCCATTACAGCTGACCGGAAGTGATGCAGACAGCAGCCCGACCGACCAAACGATGCAGGCGAATCGTCTGCTCTGCGCTCCAAAGTATGCGCTTCGCGGCCGCGACCCAGTTTTCTCTTTAGATGATAACGAAAAAACAAACTATGTAGACATGCAGCGTGAAGGATACATGATCATAAAAGTACGTTAAAGCGTGTCTCTAAATAACGGCTGCCCGCTTCGCGCCTACCGTCTTGTCCTGCTGTCTTGGAGAACTCACTGGTTCACAATACATGATGCTGCTGGTTTACGCTTCGTGTATTCTCGCTTCGTTGATAGACTAGGGACGGTAAGACGGCGTTGTTTTTGATACGATGCTCGGTTAGGCACACTCCAATGTCTACTGAAAGTGTCCCTGCATTTCTGTTAACACTTGTCTGACTGAGCCCAAAAGTTTTACATTAAACCTAACGTAGCACATTATGTTTATGCGCTTGAAGTGCTTTGAACCGAGCACGATTACATTTCTGTCGAACTTCGCTGCTTGGACTATCGCAACTAAAAGCGAGCCGATCAACTTTTGGAACTTTGATTACTCGCGCATAGATGGCGCAGCTAGTCTAGCGCTTCGCGGGGCGTCGTTTCACCAGATTTTTCTTTGGAATAGCGTTACGCTATAATTTACCGCGCGAAACAAGCGAACGCAAGCATTTTACGCTACACTAAAGCTGTCTAATACGAATACCTCTCGTCACCGGCGCTTCTCCAAACGGTGGTCAGGGCCCTTCCCACTGTTTTGTTTGCAGTGGCAGAATATTGAAGGCACTGCGTCAGGATTCAACATTCTTTTCAGTTGTAACAGAATTTGGGCGAAGAGACACCGGTCGTGTTTATATTAGTGATCTTTGAAGTGCGCCGCGAAAAGCACCACGCTTTTCGATACCTTCCCATTCTTTCGCCTCACTGTGATAACCCGCAGCTTTTGGAGCTTCACGTTTTTCGAAAAAGCGTGAAAGCTGGTCCCAGCCGTAACATATGATCCAGCAGCCTACGGCCCCGCCTTTTGTACAAGAGAGTTAACTCTTCTGAATTATCCGCTCGGAGAGGGGTGTCACGCAGAAATGGAAGGGATGCGGCTGCAACGAGTTCGGCTCACAAACGGTGGTGAGCTTCAATTTAAGTCATTTCCGTTTGTGTCTGATTTGCCCGGGCACATCGCTAGGGCTCCGTGTTGCCTGCTAGCGGACAATTAGAGCACCGATTATAAATGAAATGCGCAATCGCAAGCTTCTTCACTACCATTATCATTGCTCACACAACATATAGTATGCATTCCGAGCCAATTCTGCCCAAGTAAAATTTCGTTTCAGTTGGCCTTTAAAGGAGCCCTGCAACACTTTTTGAGCATTGTCAGAAAACGCTGCCGAATCGGTAGTCGAGGCTCCCGAGAACGTGCGAGCCAAATATTATAGCATAGCGCGCGACCTCGAATTTAGAATAAATTCGCAAATTCAGCTAAAAACTGCTTTCTCTTCTCTCGACAAATGATGCTGTATACTCAAAAATCATTGCGTCAGAGGCCCAAGTATCACGCCGTTGGCTGCTTTGAGCGTGGCGCGCTCGGGAGTTACTGGGGTCGCCGCGGGAGGCCGGAACGCGTGTCCGTGCGCGATCACACTGAAAAGCCGTGACTTCGATGAAAAAGAGAAAAAGTGCCCAAGGTCACGAGGCGCGCGTGACGTACCTTCTTCCCCCGTGCAACCCCTCCCTACTCCGCTCGTAGTGGAAGGATTTTGAAAATTTTTGCGGCGGACAATTCGTGAGGCAACAAGCTCCTTTAATGAATCCATTCCATGGCTACTTGGAAAAGTGTTGCAAGACTCCTTTAAAACATGGTGTAATAAACGCTCTGGTGACTCCAGTCTCGATCGAACGCGGGCTACGACGTGCCCATGGTGATACAACGCATGCATGCTGCTGTGTTGACGTAACACCGGAGGTCGCACGACACAACACTCCCCGTCTTTCGCTTACTCCTCACACACATGACCAATGAACCTGTTGCAGAGTGCCATCTGCCAACAGTCATAAAGATTAGTCAATTAATGCATCCTTCAATGCACGGTTCAGTGGTGGATGTTGCACACCAGGTCAATGCAAGTATATTTCATCGCCTGCCAGACAACCTGATACTAGCGTAAAATACCGAGCAAGCGGCCTCCTCCTTTTTTCGAGATTCGCAATATGCATCCAGTAAGCGCTGGCCTGTCTGCTTCTTCTTGTGTGTTTTTTCGGTGCGCTTCAACCAAATTTTCAAACATGAACGTCAACCAACTAGCCCAACTTGCCATCTTGTCGCAATATGCGCCAATGACAGAGCAAGCGCCCACCGCCATTCCCGACTGCCATTTTCACTGTTTCATTCACCACAGTCGAACCCACTCATAACGATACCGGTTTTAACAATATATTGGTTATAACAATGATAAGCCGCTGCACCGTCAACGTTTGGATGTTTTCTCGGGTGAAATAATCCGCTTACAACATAAGAGACAGTAGGATTGGGCATGTTGGTACAACATGATAAAGAGTGCTTAACAGCGCAAACGACAGGAGGGGATAGAAGAGAAGAGCTGTCTCTTCTATTCTATCCCCTCCTGTCGTTTGCACTGTTAAGCACTCTTTATCGCTTACAACAATGCCCGCATGCCACATTATCACCTATAACAATGAATTCTGCCTGTTGGGTGTTCGTGCCGAAAGGTAATGGAAAGCGAAATCAGTGAAAATAAAAAAAATAAATAAAAAAACAAGAAATTCAAGCTGCTGAACCCCCGCCCACAACCCCAACATGCCCCAGCACCCCTTTGGATTCGCATTATGCTTCACCGCATAGCGTCGTGGGATAGTGGCAAAGCTGACTTTTGAAATCCGCTACTGCGTGGATGCGGCGGTGGCTTCTGTTAAACACTTGGTAAAGTTTCAGCGTCCGGAACTTCAGGCGTTGTCACACATTGGCTCTACGTCGCCGACCGTTTATTCGAACGCCGATAATTCGGACATGCCCGTTTATTCGGACAGCCTCGCGGCACCGCCACTCGTCCCATTGAAGTAATGTAAACTCACGACCGAAAATTCGGACGCCCCACGGCGCGCCGTTCGATATTTCGGACTCCGGCTGGCTGATCGAGAGCGGCGTCGAACTCCATGACCAGCTGTCCGCGATGTTTACACACGTGAACACGTGTTTACAATATCTTCGCTAGGTTGCCAGCACTGAAAGGTCACTGTGTATGGCTCTACATCATGTAAAAGTGCAGAAATTACAAATGCCGATCTCGAAGGCTATGTGTTTTGGCGACTCGCAATGGGCGTTTTCGACTTCAGCCAGCCAAGTATCCATTGAGTAGCTACCACAGCCAAACAGCAAGCCAAGCCAAGCCACGCTCGGAGTCTGCTTGGACGTTCAAAATGGCCGCGCGTACGAAACGGACCAAGGAAGGACGGAATTACGAACTAGCCTGATGTCGTTCCCTTTTGGCATTTGAAAGTTTGCTTGTCAGTTGTTTTGTGACTAGGCCTAATCTACTGAAATGGCTACGACAGCTACGACGCCACCCATTCCATCCGCGCGGTCGGTACTAACGAAGAAACGCGGCAACCACAAGACATTGAGGATGGCGAAAAAGGCCACAATTATTCGCCAATTCGTAGGCGGCCGACCTCAATCCGATGTTATTTGGGAGCTTTTGCCGAGTTGGGCGATGATGAAATCGTCTGCAGGGTCCCTAAATCAGCGTAGGTGAACAGCGACTCCGATGACGCGCACGCCGCGGCAGCGCTACAACCTGCGGTTATGGCCAAACATTGGCTGAAATACAGCCCGACTTGGTCTTCTGTGATTGTGCTTGCGTGCAGACGTGCATTGACAAGCTTTTCCGGCCGCTGGGCCAATAAAGGTGCTTTTTTTCTGGTGCATCCTTTTATTCCGACTCTCGATTATTCGGACTTTTCGGCGGTTCCCGCCGAGTCCGAATAAACGGTCGGCGACTGTATAGGGTTTGTGGCAGTTCTGCGAAAGTGTCCGAATTTTCAAACATGTCCGAAAAATCGGCAGCCTTGTCATCCTTATCAACGATGTTTGTCGGCATATCCCACCCGATATTATAGTTTTCTCCCAACAGCCTGCTGTCCCCTACTTCGCTTTTTTCGCGCAACCCATTTATAGCAATTATTGGTTATATCAACGAAATTTTCGTGCCACATGAGTATTCTTATAAGTGGGTTCTCGACTGTTTTTTGGAAATAGTGAATGCATGTGAACTCAATAAAGCATTTCGTTAGAGCCACGGGTGTGCATTTATTATTTTTAGGGGCACTTCTTCCGTCATCTTGAATCTCGCTCCATGACCGAGCAAAGGCCCCCCCTTCAAAACTTGTCAGATTATCTTTCGCCGTAAGAGGGGCGCCTGCTCGGGATTTCGTGGTAGGCACCTTTATTTCGCAGCAACAATAAGCACAAAAATTCTGCATGAGGAACCAAGAAGGAAAGCAAAAAAATCACAGCATATACGCGGAGTGAATGATGATGAGTGGGCGAAGCTCCAGAGGTACATCATCAAAGACGTGATGGTGGTTGGTTGCATGTGGTCAAACAATATGCATGTGAGACCATATCGCGATGCCATGTGTTGTATGGCATCACGATCGTCATCGTCATCAGCGTCATCGTTATCGTTATGACGCATAGTGGGTACATTCCATGTGGTGTGCCGTGATGGCAGCGTCATCGTCATCACACAGGGAAATGCTGCTGGTTACGCAGGTGGCTACTACGTACTACAGTCGATCCCGTATATATCGAACTCGGATATATCGAATTATTGGCTATATCGAACAGTTGGGAAATCCCCTTGAACTTCCCATGCAAAAGTATAGGGCTGGTGCACGCGTATATCGAACTCCCGCACGGCGGGACATCCGCTATATCGAACGCTGCGCCGCACCGAAGCCCAGAAAGTGCAGTTTTCCTAACCAATATTGATCATTTTGAGGGCGCGTTCCGATCCCTTTTCGCGCGCTGGTGACAAAAAAGCGGTGTTATTCCATACCGTTGATCCGACTCGTTGCGCCGCGCATGTGAATGCAGCGGTACGTTTGATGCGCGATCTGCAGGTTTTAACGCACGGACATGGTGTTTTCAGAGGCCGATTGCCGAGGGCGTCAAAATGAGAATGCGAAGCGACTCGGTGGCCTCATCGCAATGTTCGCATTCACTTCCGTTCGTGCACGACAGCATGCGGACGCGAAAAGCATGGCCTTCGAGATCCGCAATCTCGTGACGTATTTTTTTCGTTTTTGGTTTTAAAACACAGATCTCAGAGGCTAGGCTTTTCTTGTTTCTTGCGCCAAGTTACAAAGCCACAAGTGCCATCGCTATCACCAACATGTCGACGGTGGGGGGCTTGGATCGTTTGTTGTTCGTGGGCAGCGGGGCAGCGGTGTTTCGTGCAGCTTGTGGACTTGTGTACTTCTTGCTTCGTTCCTGTACTGATAAATTCTTATTCGGGAGCCGAACTAAGCATTGACCCGCTCGTGGCGATAAAAATGATGACTGGTGCTTGGAACGACGTCTAGTAAAGCACCGTCGTGAACTGTTTCCTAATCGAATTTGGTGCCAGGTGACGACTTTGGTTGCCGCTGACAACGGCGTTCGGTGCCTCAGTGTATTTTGCAAATTATATTAGCATTTCCGGGCGCTATTTCGGACGGGAGCGCAGCGAGCGACTTCATCAATGCAGATGACGACGTAGCTGTTTCTGAGAGAATCGATGCCGAGATAACGGGTGACGTTGGCGGTGCCCGCGGAAGTGCCGTGCGGTTATGAAGATGTCAACGCTGCCGCTGCCTCCAATAACCATTTACCGCGCTACAGTGCTTGCAGGGGCTTTCAGCTTCATTCACCGCTGTCGTGGCCGACGGTGCTGAACTTGCTTATTTGCAATGATACTGAGGATGACTCGATGAACTTGACAGCGTGCGAGAAGCAAGACGCGTTTACGGACTATTTTCATGCGAAATAAAGTGCGGTAACTTGCAAAAGAAGTTGTCACCTTGTTCTTTAGCATACTGTTAGAGAACTGTAATGTTAGCGCTTGTTACGATTTCCGAAAACTGTTTCGAGGCCTGCAATGTTTTAATTTAAGCCTTAAATACGCATATTTTGTATTTCGAATTATCGATATATCGAACTATTTCGCGATCCCCTTCGAGTTCGATATATCCGGGATCGACTGTACAAACTACAAGGGACGCACGAGCCACGGCAAAGACGTGATGGTGGTTGGTTGCATGTGGTCAAATGATGAGCATGTGAGACCATATCGCGATGCCATGTGTTGTATGGCATCGCGATCGTCATCGTTATCACGGCACACCACATTCCATGTGGTGTGCCGTGATGGCAGCGTCATCGTCATCACGCAGGTGGCTACTACGTACTACAAACAAGGGACGCACGACCCACGGCATAAGCCCCTAAAAATCACAGCATATCCACGGAGTGAATGATGATGAGTGGGCGAAGCTCCGGAGGTTCATCGGTAAACCGCGAATCTTCCGTGAAATTCGCCCAGTACATCATCAAAGACGTGATGGTGGTTGGTTGCATGTGGTCAAACGATATGCATGTGAGACCATATCGCGATGCCATGTGTTGTATGGCATCGCGATCGTCATCGTCATCAGCGTCATCGTTATGACGCATAGTGGGTACATTCCATGTGGTGTGCCGTGATGGCAGCGTCATCGTCATCACACAGGGAGATACTGCTGGTTACGCAGGTGGCTACTACGTACTACAAACTACAGGGGACGCATGACCCACGGCATAAGGAGCTTCGCCCCTAAAATTCCCCATCTCCCGTTAAAGGGAACCATGTCTGGATGCGAAGCAGCGGGGAGATAATTAGCTAGCTTGAGCGGGAGGAACGTCGCCGCTCTCATTTCATGGCAGGGGTCCGGGCGCTGATCGCGGCGCCGCACAGGAGAGAGAATGAGGCGCGCGCGCTCCGTCACTTTTCATACCGCGGAGCTACCGTGACGTCCCCAGCGGAGTATGCAGATGTCACACCACCTGTCGTGCGCACCGCTCCGTAGAGGATTCCTAGAGGAGGGGACGGGGGGGGGGGGGGGACCGTAGGAGAGGAGAGAGAGCGGGAGGGGATGTGCATGCGCTGTGGGGGGTGTGGGACGCGGAGTAGAGGATTCCTAGAGGAGAGAGGGGCAGAGGACGCGCATGCGCTGTGGGGATGTGGGACGCTGGAGCCGCTCCGTAGAGTAGAGGATTCCTAGAGGAGAGAGGGGGGAGAGGACACGCATGCGCTGTGGGGATGTGGGACGCGGGCGCCGCTCCGTAGAGTAGATGATTTCTAGAGTAGAGAAAGGGGGTGAGTGTAGGAGAGGATAGGCGAGGGGACACGCACGCGCTGTGGGGGGGTGTGGGACGCGGGGGCCGCTCCTTATAGTAGAGGATTTCTAGAGGAGAGAAAGGGGGTGAGCGTAGGAGAGAGAGGGGGGAGGGGACGCGCATGCGCTGTGGTGGTCTCGGACGCGGGAAGGAGGGAGGGACTAAGCCCCCTCCAAACACAGTGCAAGCAAGATCAAGGAATGGGGTCAACCTGGGCGACAGACACCACCTGCCTAGCCATTGCTAAGCAGCCTCTCTGTGCTCTCGGCCATGACTCTGATGACTGTGGTAGTGGTTGACGGCCTTCATATTACTACAGTGTTCTGGTTCACATAATCGGTGCTTCCCTACTTCATGAAAGTGGCCGGACGCGGGAGGGACGGACAGAGCCCTGAGCATAAGATGCTTCGCATCTAATAACTTCATGCTCTTTGTTTAAAACTCGCATATTAAAAACAACATTCAAACATGTCTGCAAAACAGCCCACCAAAGCTATAAGCTGCAAGGAATAACACAGTAGATATGCTTATCTTCACAATGTCTGCATTAAATCAACTTTGTTAATGCTTGTCAGTGGGCTTGTTGGTTTGGTAGCACTGTAATGAAAAAACAGTGCAAGAAGTACCACCTGAAACAGTGCCCCTGAAACAGTACCACCTGAAAGCGTCATTGAGTCTTCAATGTGGCTTGTCAATCTCAGTGGTGCCGCCAGGAACTCCTGATTTGGATCAGTTTTTGAAGAAGCAAAATTTTCACATTTCGAAGCACTTTGGAGCAGCAAAATTCCACGACACAGGCGCTTCACCAACTGTGCCAGTGGAGTGGTGTACTCCATACCTTAGTGGCCAGCGGGCGCTGGTCCGTCGGGCACGGGACGCGGCAGCGGCTGTTGGAGCTCTGGACTGAGAGCCCCACCCGACATTCCTCAATGATTCAAATAAAAAGTTTCTCTCTCTCTCTCCATACCTTAGTGGTGTGGTGGCACATACATCGGTCAGACGCAGTGTTGCCAGGTGCTACTGAGCTAACAAGCAAATAATCGTCACATAAGAAGCCTAAAAGAAATGGGAATTTCATTAATTTTCCCCTTTTTGAAATGATTTTTAATTATAATAAAAATCTCACTCAAATACGAAGGAGAGTTGAAGAAATCACTTTATTTTGTAGAATGAAAATAAGTGCAATTATGAACGAAAGCACATATTTGCTTTTGCTTTCTAACATTGCCCCCAGGGTAGCCTCCATTTGGTTGAATGCACGTTTTCGGCAGTGCATTCAACCGAATGGAGACTACTCAGGAGACAATCAGGTAATTAACGTAACTTGTTAATTCCCCCCAGCGTACGTTTGACTGCAACACTCAAATACTAAACTATGCGCTATTAGTGAACGACAAGCACGTTATTGGTAAACACGATGATCGCTCAAATAACCATACTTGCTGGGAAAATCAAAATAAGCCCCAAGAAAAGGCGCCAAGCGACTCGGGGAAAAAAAGAGCCCAAGTCCGTTTATTATAAGCGGGACTGGCCACTCTGGTCAGACGGGATAATGTCAGAACGTCAGCCTAAAGAGAGCACGCCAGCTCTATGAAAGGTGCACCATCTACACATCTTTCCCTTAATTGCTGGCAGTGCGGTTGTGCAGCTAAGCTGAAAAAAACCGCTGCAGTGATGAGGCACAAAGACTAGTGCACGCATGAAATTGCAGAAGAATTTGAAATAACAAAAGCGAAAGACAAGTGCATGAGCCAGCCATCAATAGTTGGCTTGTGCGAATAATAAACTTGAGGTTCAAAGCGAATTTGAAGCGAATAGTGATTTGGTCAAATAGTTTCGATTCGAATTCAAATAGCACATATCACACATTATAAAAACAATAATGAGCATATATGTCATGACCCAACCAACCTACACAATATTTTTTAAGAACTGAAAAAAGCTATGTGCAAATGACATTCTTTTTGGTTCAAAGGAAGTGGAAGCAACTTTGAATAGTAGCAGGCTTTGACTTTCGGTAGAATGCAAGTGATAACCTGTAAAATACGTTATGTTTTGAAATTTACTACATTGAGAGCATACACGAGCATACAAGCTCTTAAAATGCGTTTTTGTCAATATTGCCACAAGTTGCTCATCATCCTGCGCAGATGCACGTCGCTTCCTGCGTTTGTAAATGCCGCCATACGAATGACAAGCAAAGCGCGCAATGCACCGGCGGACTGCGCGTGCCACCCCACCACGTGCTAAAAGAAGAAGACTGGCGGCTCATGGAATGACGGGTTCGCGACTGCACGAGAGAGGAAGAGGACGACGAGGTTCGGACTGGCTAGTGTGGAACATTTTCGTATAAGGTGGTTTCTCTTAAGTTCACGGGCACAAGTTCGCCCTGAATAAATAGTTTTTACCAACAGGCGTTGTATTTTGTTGGTAACATTCTGGTGGAGGTGCTGGGTATGATTCCAAGCCCGCCACAGGCTAGGGAGCTTAGTCCAGACCCTCCAAGCTTGGAGCCAGTGGAATTGACGCCTGTCCACCAACGCACGAGTCGCCGCCTGCGTGGTGAGCAGCCCGAGTTTGGCCCCCTCTTCGATTCATCAAGACCAGCGGAGACCGCAAGCTCAGACGCCACTACGATGGCCGCTCAAGCGACACCGTCTCCATCCCATATCGTCGTGGATTCGCCCCGGACACCAGAGGTCTTCCACGGCGACACTTTCGAAGATGCCGAGGACTGGCTCGACGGCTTCGAGCGCGTCGCCAGTTTAAACGGTTGGGACGAAGCCAGGAAGCTTCGTTACGTCTACGTGGCTCTGCAGGATTCTGCGCGTACGTGGTTTGAAAACCACGAAGCGTCAATGTTGTCTTGGGACGACTTCCGGAGGGAGCTGCTCATTGCGTATCCGAACACGGACCGGAAAGAGAAGGCAGAGGCCGCTCTTCAGGGGCGGAACCAAAGGAACAACGAGAGCGTGGCCATGTACATTGAAGATATGTCGCGGCTCTTCCGCCGAGCCGACCCAAACATGGCCGAAGAGAAGAAGTTGCGGTACCTGATGCGCGGAGTGAAGGAGGAGATTTTCGCAGGCCTGGTGCGTAATCCACCTCGCAACGTGACAGAGTTTAGGTCAGAGGCAACGACAATAGAGAGGGCACTGCAGCAGCGTGCACGACAGTACAACAGGGACGTAAACGTCTGTTCAGCTGGCGCGGTGTCAGCAACCCTCACCAGCAACATTGACCTCCTGCGGGAAGTGGTGAGGGCTGTCGTAAGGGAGGAGCTGCAGAGAATGCAAATCACCCAAGGTCCTCCAGCGATGCCTTCACTCACGGACGTTGTGCGTGAAGAAGTGCGGCAAGCAATTCTTCAACCACAGCCTCAGGTACTGCACCGCACTCAACCGGAACCCCAACCTCAGTTGTCGTACGCGCAAGTTGTACGACAGGACCTCGGACGCACAAGCTTTTCTCAAGCTGCCGTTATGCCGCCGACGTTTCCTCGTAATACGCCACCGCCCATGCCGGAAGGAAGACCCCGTAAGAGCGATCTATGGCGCACTGCAGACCGGCGGCCCCTATGCTACCACTGTGGAGAGGCAGGTCACCTTTATCGGGCTTGTCATTATCGTCGAGTGGGACTGCGTGGCTTCCCAGTCAATGCACCCTGCCCTCGGAACGGTGAGCGCCCTTACGAAATCGAAGAGTTTTTATCTTCGCGCCCTACCCTTCAGGACACCCAGCAACGGGAGTCGCCCGGTCAACAGCACCAATGCGCTATCGGTCGCCGAGTCCTGGATCATCATCGAGGTTCCCGAGACGTCAGTCACCTAGCCCGCAGCGGGAAAACTAGGGCCAGCGACCTGTGGAGGCAAGGTCGCTGATACTCAGAAAACTGAAGACCCTCCATCGCTGACCCGACCGGACGACTGCAGTTACGCGACGACGGATAAGTGCAGTAAGGGTGACGTTACCTCAGAACTGTTAGTCGCCATCGACGACCGCGAGGTTATTGCACTAATAGACACTGGTGCAGACTACTCCGTGGTCAGCAGCGTCCTCGCAAAGAAGTTGAAAAAGGTGCTGACTCAATGGACCGGACCTCAAATACGTACCGCCGGAGGACACTTAGTCAGCCCCGTGGGAGTGTGCACAGCCAGAATAGGGATAAGAGGATTCGT
This sequence comes from Rhipicephalus appendiculatus, assembly GCA_030522465.1. Taxonomy (NCBI): domain Eukaryota; kingdom Metazoa; phylum Arthropoda; class Arachnida; order Ixodida; family Ixodidae; genus Rhipicephalus; species Rhipicephalus appendiculatus. The sequence goes on along the minus strand of JALIZH010032979.1, from coordinate 1,949,327 downwards.
ATACGTCGGCAGCTTTATCGTTCTCCCCGAGTGTTCCCGTGAGCTGATTATAGGCATGGACTTCTTACAGGCAAATAGCGCAATCATCGACCTGCAAGAGTCTACAGTCTCCTTTTCTACAGAGAACGCTGTCGCCATGTGTCAAACGGAGCAACCAGTCGTTTCACCTCTCCGTATTGTGGACGAAGGTGTCACCGTGCCGCCTCGTTCAAGCGTGACAGTTCTTGTGAAAAGCGACCTTTTCCGTGATTATAATGGACTAGCAGATGGGAACATCGGACTACTAATTGAAAAAGGAATATGCGTGGCAAGAGGTCTGGTGAACCTTCGTGACGGATGTGCGAGTGTCCTATTGACCAACTTCGGCAGTGAACTGCAGCATGTGGCGAAGGGAACAGCCGTAGCATCCCTGCATGAATATTTGCAAGTTGCAAATGTTTGCACTCTTGATCGAGACCCGCCAGCTTCTGCAACAGTAGACAGAGTTCTTCAATCAATAGACATTGACAGAGAACTCTCGTTACCACAGAAAGAGCAGATTGTAGGTTTGATCAAAGAATTCGCGGAGTGCTTTTCCACTTCGTCGAAAGTCGGACGCACTCCCGTCGCAAAACACCGCATCGTGGTCGAAGAAAATGTTAGACCGGTGCATCAGCGTCCCTACCGAGTAGCTCCGAAAGAACGGGAAGCCATCAAGAAACAAGTACAGGAAATGTTGAACGACGATGTAATACAGCCATCCAACAGTCCCTGGGCATCACCGGTGGTACTGGTCAAAAAGAAGGACAACACCCTGCGATTCTGTGTAGACTACAGAAAACTGAACCTCGTCACGAAACGGGACGTTTATCCACTACCACGAATTGATGATACCTTGGATAAGCTACGCAACGCTCACTTCTTTTCATCCTTGGATTTAAAGAGCGGATACTGGCAAATCGAGGTGGATGAAAGAGATCGTGAGAAGACGGCGTTTGTGACACCCGACGGACTATATGAGTTCAAAGTACTCCCTTTTGGCCTGTGCTCTGCTCCCGCAACCTTTCAAAGGATGATGGACACTGTCCTCTCCGGACTTAAATGGCAATCGTGCCTCGTCTATCTCGATGATGTGGTAGTTTTTTCTTCTACCTTCGAGCAGCACGTGCATCGACTGAGAACAGTACTGGATGCCATTCGCGCGGCAGCACTCACTATCAAACCTGAAAAATGCCACTTCGGATTTCGCGAACTTCGGTTCCTCGGCCACATTGTTAGTGCTGAAGGTGTCCGCCCAGATCCCGAAAAAGATTACAGCAGTCGAAAAACTTTCCGAAGCCACGGGACAAAAAGGCCATGAGACGATTCCTGGGACTCTGTGCCTACTATAGACGCTTCGTTGAAAACTTCTCCAAGATCGCTGAACCATTGACACGGCTTACAAAAGAAGGTGTGCCATTCGTCTGGCAGGAAGAACAAGAAGATGCTTTCTCTGAGTTGCGACGCCGTTTGCAATCTCCTCCTATTCTTGCTCACTTTGATGAAGACGCCGAAACAGACATCCATACCGACGCCAGTAACGTTGGTCTCGGAGCCGTCCTCATTCAATGGCAGAATGGAGCAGAAAAAGTTATTGCGTACGCAAGCCGCACTCTATCGAATGCTGAGGCCAATTACTCAGCTACAGAAAAGGAATGTCTGGCAGTCATATGGGCCATCAGTAAGTTCCGTCCATATCTATACGGCAGACCGTTTAGGGCGATCAGCGACCATCATTCATTGTGTTGGCTGGCGAATCTGAAGGATCCTTCAGGAAGACTTGCTAGATGGAGCCTGCGTCTGCAGGAATATGACATCACCGTCGTGTACAAGTCTGGTCACAAGCACAATGACGCGGATTGCCTGTCACGTGGACCAGTGGTGTCTTCGTCTGCCCAACATGAACAAGATTGCCCATTTCTTGGAGCTCTCAACGTGTCCGAGATGGCCCGTCATCAGCGAATGGACCCGGACCTGCTCCTGCTTATCCAGTACTTGGAGGGTCAGCAAGTAAAGGTACCGCGAGTTTTCGTCCGCGGATTGTGTTCCTATGTTCTCCGGAATGACGTCCTCTACAAGCGAAACTTCGAACATAGTGGTGAGACATTTCTGCTTCTAGTGCCATCATCACTGCGAGCGGAAATATTAGAAGCATGTCATGATGACCCTTCGGCTGGGCATTTGGGTATTAGTCGGACTTTAGCGAGAATCCGCCAGAGATATTATTGGCCAAAGTTAATGGATTCTGTTCAGCACTATGTAAGGTCGTGCCGAGAATGCCAAAGGCGTAAAATACCACCATTAAAACCAGCAGGTCTGTTGAAACCGATAGAGCCACCTAAAGGACCATTTGAGCACGTGGGAATGGATTTACTCGGACCATTTCCTGTCTCATCATCCGGAAAGCGGTGGATCATTGTAGCAACAGACTACATGACCCGATATGCTGAGACGTCGTCTCTCGCAAAAGGAACTGCGAATGAAGTGGCTCAGTTCTTCGTCAGCCAGATAGTACTACGACATGGCGCTCCAAAAATTCTCATAACCGACAAAGGAACAGCGTTTACCGCCCGTTTGACGCAGTCTATAATGAAACTAACGCATACTGACCACAGAAGAACTACAGCTTACCATCCGCAAACAAACGGCTTAACTGAAAGGCTCAATAGAACGCTAGCTGATATGATCGCCATGTACGTGGATGTCGAACATCGTACATGGGACAGCATTTTACCGTATGCTACGTTTGCGTACAACACCGCAGTACAGGAGACGACGCAGTTCACACCATTCCAGCTTGTTTACGGTAGGATGGTAACAACGACCTTAGACGCGATGTTACCTGTAAACAGCACGAACGAGGATAACGCTGACATCAGTGAATACATCGAAAGGGCAGAAGAGGCACGGCAGTTGGCAAGGCACCGTATAATTCACCAGCAAAGCGTCGACGCAGATCGGTATAATCTAAAGCGAAGAGATGTCCAGTACAACCCCGGAGACAATGTGTGGGTATGGACGCCGGTACGTGAACGTGGCCTGTCTGAAAAGCTGATGCGGCGCTATTTCGGCCCTTACAAGGTACTTCGCCAGTTAAGTACCTTAAATTACGAAGTCATCCCCGAAGGTCAAGTGTGTTCAACACGACGAAGAAATCACCCAGAAGTCGTACATGTGGTACGAATGAAACCCTACTACGAAAGGCACTGAAGAACATGACTGATACACGTGCTCGAACATCAAGACAAGCCCTGCCCTTCAAAACTGTTCACCTTCTCGACGCATCGGGACGATGCGTTTTAGGAGGGGGATTAATGCCACAAGTTGCTCATCATCCTGCGCAGATGCACGTCGCTTCCTGCGTTTGTAAATGCCGCCATACGAATGACAAGCAAAGCGCGCAATGCACCGGCGGACTGTGCGTGCCACCCCACCACGTGCTAAAAGAAGAAGACTGGCGGCTCATGGAATGACGGGTTCGCGACTGCACGAGAGAGGAAGAGGACGACGAGGTTCGGACTGGCTAGTGTGGAACATTTTCGTATAAGGTGGTTTCTCTTAAGTTCACGGGCACAAGTTCGCCCTGAATAAATAGTTTTTACCAACAGGCGTTGTATTTTGTTGGTAACATTATGCAGTTTTGGGCAACTTCTTGAATTTGGGCATCATGTTTTTGGTACTTCTGATGGTAAGATTGTCATCAGAAAATTACATTTCCATACGGACAAACCTTCATTACGGCTCTGAAAGTTAGAAAAAGCTTACCTGTGTCAACTGATGGGCAACGTGAATGGCAGTTTCAGTGTGCAATGTTAGAGGTCCGCAGAGAATTTGTGACGTTCCATTCGCGAGTGCCATTAGCACAATCAACTGCAATGGAAGACGGCATATCCGCATTAGGCCTTCACTGGCCCTTTCACATGACAATTATGGCACAGAAGATTTTTCTTTTTAAACTTATCAACAGTCTGGTTTTTCACAGCATCCCACATGCCACCGTGACACAAACGATCATGATATCGTCACGTGGTCGTGACGAGGGACGAAGGCTGCAGTAGGCTTCTTCAAGGTGAAACTCTTTTATTTGGCCGGAACTTGTGGCCGTGAAACGGACACTCAAATTACAGCAAGCAATGCACACTGTACACTGATATTGGCGCACAGAGCGTCGGTCGTCGATGAACTGACAAGCGGTGAAGCGCGTCGCCATTTATACGTATGTCATCGAATATTCCAGCCTTATCACTGGTTGTCGCGCAAGCTCTGGAATAAGCTCGAGTGTTGGCGTCTTGCGAGCAATCTTAACAAAAGGATCTACAATAATCGCAAAGCTTCTCGAACAATGAGGTGCGGTTTGCGCTGAGCATTGCTGACAGTCTTTGAGGGTGAAAACCGAATACAGCAAAAGTGAAAATAAGAAAGGCGCGTGGCAATATTCATGTTAAACATGATATGACAACTTCATTTTGAGTGGCTTGATTGCTGGTACAGGGAATTGAAAATAAAAAAAACATTATTATGAAAGAAATTTATAATGTTACAATATATAAATGGCTGTGGTTATAAACATAAAACAATAATTGCAAGATTATATTTTCAGTGTACCCTTTTTGCCTGTTTTATCTTTAAAAAACCTTAGGTTCTGGAATTTTGAAGCAATCTTTTTTATATTGCATTATATTTAATCAAGAATAAAGTGTATAATACCAACATTAGACCAGTGATAATATGTGGTGTTCAAAGGCATAGGGGCCATTCCCAACCAAACAGCACCAAGACTCGATAGTGTGATTAATGAGAAAGGGTGAATTTCAGTTGTCTGTAGAGAAGCCCAAGAACCATGCACATAAAAGATATGCAAAATATACTAAACCATAAAAAGTCATGACAAAAATTGAAGGACACTTTGTAAATTCCAAAGTGTGTTTAGCGAAAGCCTGTGGCTATTCAACTGACTACGCCATGTCTTTTTTTTTCTTTTTTTTTTTTTTTTTGGTGCATGTATAGCGTTCGGTATAGCGTTCGGTATAGCGTTTGGTATCGGGGGAATCCAAATTCTTGGGGCGCTTCTCCAAACCACTTGCCGTGGAATCATCACAGGGCCGCTTAGGAGCCATCCACATAACTCGACTGCTACAACAAGACGTCTGACGAAGGAGCAAATGGCAGCTCCTCCCATGGAACCACGGCGCGCCTGCCCTTCTCCTGTGCAAGACAGTCGCACTGGCTGGTTTCCGATCAAACAGCAAGTACTGTTTGCCGGCGAATATAAACACTACGCATATTATTATTTATAGGTTCCTCGTCACTGTTATTAATATTATGTTTGGCAGAGCAGCGATGTCAGAATACCGAACGAAAATGAAACCAGCGACACAATTGTGGGTGTGTATCATGACTGGGAAAAGATATCGAAGACGGCTGGAGGGACGGACGGACGTGAGTACGAGACATTAAAGGCTTTCGCCTTAATAATGTGAGTGGTATACAACAAATCTAAATACAATGCAAAGATAACCACACTTCGGACTTGGGACCCACTCAAATGGCCTAAGCACGGCAGCCAATCACGACTGAAGAAATAGTGCCGCTCATGCACGTGTCCATGCTCCCCGCAGTCCTTTAGTTTGTGTTCACAAGCGCTACCCTAGTCAGAATGCATTTCAAACTCGCCCAAGAAACAGCACTCTTTAATTCTCATCAAAGTGTGCCCACTATTATACCCAGCCCCGTAATCACGACCTTACCTGATCTTGGAGATGTTTATCAACACAAACATTGTGCTTCAGTTCCTGACAAAGCTCTTCAGCTGCTGCCTGGCCAACAGCTTCTGCCATCACACCTGCACACAAACCACAATAGACCACAACTTACTCATTAAGACAGAACAACCCACAACAGAGGTTGCAACGCCCCTCAAGACAGTCCAGTCTAAATACTAGGCCTGTGCAAATATTTGAGCACGTCGAATATTCCGACGAATGTTACAGTACAGCACAGACCGCGTATAACGTAAGTCGCCAGAGTCTCAAATATCTGCACTATAAGCGGTACCATACTATAACAAAACAATATTGTGGGCGTTCATCAGACACATTCCCGTTCTTCGTGCATGCTCATCATCGTGTGTGTGCCTCTTCTTCTTCGGTTGTGGGAACTCGGCTGAACTGTGATCTTTGCTCTTGGGTGTGGTCTCTTCGCCGTGTCTTCGGGGCCTAATAAAGGTCGCGTAACTGCTACGTCGCAAGTGGTGGAGGTGCTGGGTATCATCGAAGTCAGGTGGGCAGGCATAGGGTGGGCAGGCATCGATTGAACGACGCCTGGTGAACCAGCGGTGGCGACTTGTGCGTACGTTGGCTGGGGTCGAGGGGCCAGAGAGACCGCATATGCTGGACCAGCCATGGACGCCAACTCCTCTTTGATGACGTCGCGCAGAAGAGTGCCGGAGGCGTGAGGCGAAATCGGGGTTACTGACAGGCCAAAGGACTGTAACTCTTCTCGGATAATAACCCGAATCATTGCACGCAACGAGGTATTGGCAGTGGTGATGTTTTCGGGGCCGTCCGGCTGCAAACGTTGCGACTCAAGTTCCTCAAGGCGTTGGCAAGTGGTGACAACTTCGGCGACTGTTGTTGGGTTCTGGATGGCCAACGCGCTGAAGGCGACATTGCCGATGCCTTTAAGTAGATGGCGAACCCTGTCTGCTTCGGTCATGGTGGTGTTTACACGGCGACAAAGGGCAAGCACATCCTCTATGTATGAGGTGTAAGACTCGCCTGGTTGTTGCTTGCGAGCGTCCAGTGTCTTCTTTGCGAGGGCTGACCGAACAGCTGGAGTGCCGAAAATTTGGCAAAGCTGCTGCTTGAAACTGGTCCAGTCCATGAAATCAGTCTCATGATTGAAAAACCATGTTTTCGCGACGCCGGTGAGATAGAACGAGACATGGCGAAGTTTGGCCGAATCGTCCCGGTTGTTGGTCAAACTCACTCGGTTGTAGTTGTCGAGCCAATCCTCCACATCTTCGCCTCGAAGTCCAGCGAACATGGGAGGATCGCGCTGGTGCCCACTAATGATCCAGGGCGGATAGGCCGTGGCAGTCGGGGCTGTTGAGGTAGACGCAGAAGCGCCGGTGGGGTCGTCCTGCGGCATGTCACTGGACACCTGGCGTAGACGGCGACCTGAGCGGAGCTCCAGGGGGTAGAGCGGGCGGGGAGAGGACGGATGATCGATGAGCAACCTCCACCACTTGCGACGTAGCAGTCATCAATATTTATGAAAAGCTGCACGTGTGCAAAACATGACCAAGAGACAGCCGCACGATTTCGACTATCGGGGCATGTGACTGGGACGTAAGTGTGCATCCGGTTAAATTTGAAAATGTTGAACGGTTGGCGTCCGCGGACTTGCGGTGCCGACATAACATGCGTGAAAAAAAAAAAAAATTGCCGTAACGGAAACACGCCACTAACTTTTCGGGCCTCCTAGTTTATGTGGACATTTCCGCAATACTACAATGCGTAGAAACTATACGTCAAACGGCAGTTGAAATTTCCGCACGTTTTCGATTTTCCAGGTGTGCGCGATGTCAAAAACAGTGGCGACCATGAACCGCCACACGAGTGTTACACACACAGGCCTTCATTTTCGTTGAAGATGTAAGTCACCCCTTCCAAATGCAGCAAGTGCAAAATATTCCATTGAATCGGCACCAAACCGCAACTTTGATAATCCGCAGCCACTACCGACGGGGCAGCTAGAGATCGTTAGGCCTAGCTTTGGGTTGCAGTGTGGCATGCCGTCGCAAGACGCTTGCCCAAAAAACACGGGAGATCGGGCGTAGAAGAGATCGCGCTCACGAGCTAAACCGAGGGCAGCACGCGTGAAACGAAGTTTCGGTTCGCGGTCGCGAGAACAGCCCCCGCAACTATCCTGAAAAAAAGTCTTCCAAGCTTGTAAGTCACAGGTGGTCAAAGGTGAAAGCTCGTTCGCGTCTCAAAGCATTGTCACTAGCGCGGGAATCGAATTCGCACGCGAAATCTGTGCTCTAGGACGACGCAACTATTTTCCCAATAAAAAACCAAAAAGACAAACAGCAGTGGAGGCGGGCGCGCATGCCAGGCGGCCGGGCAAAGGCGTCCCCGTCGCCTACGCAACCACTAGCCCCCCTCCTCACACCCCAACCCCGCGTAAGGCAGCCCCCCCCCCCCCCCCCCATCACCACCCTTCCTCTTTTGCGCCTCATTCCTTGGTCGTTCTTTCCGCGTCCCCTCCTCCGTAACGCTGCCAGCGCTCTCTCCCCGGCCGAAGCACCTGCGCTGAGAAGCGCGCTCGCTCCCTCGCTTCTCTGAGGATTTTCCGGCAACCGCATTATAACCGGTCTTTCAGCTCGGGGGACTGCACAATAAGTGGTATGCGTATACATGGAGTCCTATGGGAAGGTAAACGGGAGTCAGAAAAAACCCCATTATAGCCGGTCCTGCACTGTAAGCAGTTACATTATAAATGGTTTGCATTGTATTCGAATTTGCTTCGATTCGAATTTATTGGAAATTTCGAAGCATTGGAAATGAACGAATAGGTGTACAGTCGACGCCCGATTTCTCGGACACCCGAAATTCCGGACATGCCCGATTTCCCGGACTCATCTGCGGCACCGTCACGTTCCCCATAGAGGCAATGTATTAAAAAGTCTGAAATTTCGGACGCTTATAGCCTTCGCCATCCGATTTTCTGGACTTTTTAGCGCTAACCGCCGCCTCGAAGTCGCCATCAATGCCGCCATTTTGTTTTTCTCGTATCCTCGAACACCCCCCCATACTCGCACGATGGCCTCCGAAACAGCGCGCTGGCGCGCTATCTCGAAGGCCATGCTCGCACCGCCGGAACAGGTGTGGCCAGCCGCACCGCGCCACGGCTAACGTACCCTTGCCACAATCTAGCACACGCCAATCCGTTGCCAGCCGTAGCTTCGCCAAACCTCACTGTGTTTATTCACGTATTGTTTTGTAAGCTCTGCGGTAGATAGTGTGCTGCTGCGCGCTATCTTCAGCGTTCGCGTTTCCCGATCTTCAGCATTCGCCGTTGACATCGATGGCACCGACTGTTCCTTCATCTTCGTCCGCGCCTTCGAAGCGCACCAATCCCCCTCGTAACGCAAGAGGTGGTAACGCAAGAGACTCTCCGGAACTGTTTTCGCGGACGTTGCCTTCGACGATCTGCGCGCTGCCGGTGTTTCGATTCCAGCCGGGATAACCTTTGAGGGCTTCGCCGACGCTGACGAAAACCACGAGCACTGTGCGGAATTGACCGATGACGAAATCGTTCAAGTATGGAGGATTCCGACGACATCGAGAAAGACGAGGCAGCGCCTCCACAGCCGACAAGCTCGGAGTTGACGCGAGCACTGATGACACTGTCATCGATGAGATAATGTGACGTTAGCTGAAATTGAGGCAGACATCATCGCGGGCTAGCGGAACGCCATGCAAAAGAAAATAAGCGACTTCATTGAGCCAAAGTGTTGACCAATGAGGTAGCGCCGGCTATGTAGGATTTTTTTTTAATATATAAACGGCTCTTTTTAGAGCCACCTAAACGATGCATTCGCTGAATTGCAATAGGAATCCAGTACTCCGGCCGTGACCTTCTCCGTCAGAGATAAATACCTATAAAAAAAGTGCGTTTTCGCGTGCATTCGTTTTTCCAGACTGCCCTGATTTTCTGGACGTTTTTGCGGTCTTGAGGGTCCGGGAAAATCGGACGTCGACTGTATATTAATTTGGATGTAACCCCCTGTAAAGGTGGTTTCACTGCAGTAGAGGGGTGCTACACCGTGAATACACCTATCCAGGAAAAATCCGCACTGCCGCGAAGCCCCACTTCAAGGTTAAATTAACATGTTACCCTCACATCGATTCATCATTTTTTAAGTTTAAAAGCTTGTTATACCGGTTTATATGCTCTAAGTATAGTAAATTTTAAAACGCAATGTATTTTACAGGTTATCACTTGCATTCTACAGAAAGTCAAATCCTCCTACTATTCAAAGTAGCTTCCACTTCCTTTGAACTAAAAAGAATGACATTTGCACATGCCATATTTCAATATTTTTTTAATTGTGCAGGTTAGCTGGGTCATTACAAATATGCTCATTTTTTTTATAATATGTGTGATATATACAGGGTGTTTTTTTTAAGCAATACAGATTTTTCCTTAAAAAACTATAATAGTTAGGCACATGTCGCCTTCGCAGCCAATTTCTAGGCCAAGGCGGAAGGATTTTGCCAGTAATTAGATCAGTCAGAAATTGTGAATTAACAAAAATAATTCAATTAACTTTTTTATTATCAATTTTAGGGTGGTTGTTTATATGGTGAAGTTGTTCTACGTCACAGTTTATGGCGAGCCCAATTTTTAAAAATCAAAAATATCGCTTGTAGTTTCAGAGATCCATCGTCGAAATTCCAAACTGCGGTGCCGGAGATACCGAAAATGACACACCGGAAGGTCGGTCCACGTGCTGCGTCAAGCCAAAATTCGACGATGGATCTCTCGAACTACAAGTGATATTTTCGATTTTAAAAAATTGGGCTCGCCATAAACTGTGACGTAGAACAACTTCGCCATATACACAACCGCCCTAAAATTGATAATTAAAGAGTTAATTAAATTAATTTTGTCAATTAATCATTTCTGAGTGATCTAATTAGTGGCGAAATCTTTCCGCCTCGGCCTAGAAATAGGCTGCAAAGACGACAAGTGCCTAACTATTATACTTTTTAAAGGAAAAATCAGTATTGCTTAAAGAAAAACACCCTGTGTATATATATATATACTATTCGAATTCGATTAAGAATTATTCGACCAAATCACTATTCGCTTTGAACATAAAATTTACTATTCGCACAAGCCTTTCCAGCACTAAACGATAACCGTGGCCACCACCTCTCAACCTGAACAGAACTGATGTAGCATTATGTAACTATAATACTAATACTCTTCCCACTGTTATATGGACATTTGTTGCAGCACTTTAGGTGTGAAACAGACCACTACAGTTACACGAAAGGTCAAATTTCAATAAAATAAACTGAATTGCTGATTTCACCAACTTGGTTGTACCATGTTACCGCTATTTTTTTCACAGAAACAATGATTTGCGAGTCACATTGTGGTCCTTATTTCTGTATCCTCAGTTGTGCTAGCGCTGCGGTTACTCAAAACGGCAAGCACAGTGCAACAAAATTTTCAACTACACACCTTGGAATTAGTTGTGGTCTAGCTTGTGAACTTGAAAATTATGCCATATCAAAAGTGCTCGCATGTTCATATCTGTATTTCAAACTCCCACTCAGAATATTTTTCACCTGAAGAATTCAAAAAAATAACTATAGTATGTTAGACATTTTTGAACACAAGATTAACGCTTTCGTGACCGAAAGAAAAATAAAAAGAGTGCCAAAATCACCGAAACATTTTTTTTGCTCAATTCGTACAGCTTTTTTTCCAGAATAAAACGGAACCATTCTTTCAATTCACTGGTATGCCTGTTTCACTAATCGTGTAGAAAAAGATAACTCGAAGGTGGCTTCACCGCATGGCAATACAATGAAAAATTACACCACCTCCCACTAAAGGGAACCATGTGGGGATGCGAAGCAGTGCTGGTGTTCACTTGTATTTCCATTTGTTGTTTCCATTTGTATGTTTCCGTGTATGTTTGAATTGTGTGTGGAGTTGTGTGTCAGCGGTGCTGCCTACGCTGACATCCATAGCGCCGTTGCCAAGGAGAATGCAACGGAGCGAGCGCGTGTCACATTATATACGAGCGCACGCCGCATTAATACGAGAGCGTGCCACATTATATACGAGCGCACAGCTGTGCCGGAGAGAGAGAAACGGGAGAGGAGAAATGAAGCGGAGGCAGCGCTCACGCCACCTCCTCCACCCCACCTCCTCGCGCTCATGCGAGGAGAGGGAGGAGAGTTGCGCAGTAAGGGTGGTCAGGCCGCACACCACCGGATTGAACTCCGATCTAAGCTGCTTCGCATCTAAAATGCCAATAAAATGAAAGCCGAGACACATATGTCCCAACATGACCATCTAGCATCAAAAAACACGAGTATGACGACACCTCGGAATTAGTTGTGGTCTAGTTTGTGAACTTGAGAAACATGCCACAACACAACTGCTGGCACGTCCCTATTCATAGTTCGAACTCCCACTCACAATATTCTCTACCTAAAGAATGCAGAAAAATAACTGTTACACATTTTTTCACGCAGGATTAATAAGCGGTTGCTTGATTTCACAGAGGGTCACGAACTGTTCAAGCACTTTGTCAATGCGCTTCGTGTGTGTGTGTTCTATGTTTCTATTGAGTTGTCTTCTTTACTCAATTTAAGGAGGGACATGGGTCCTTAAATTTTTTTTCAATTCTTTATCGATTGAGACTAAACTTGCCGAGTTTATGTACATTTGTGAGCAGATTTCAGAAAAGCAATCATTTTTGTAGTATACCATGTAGTTTTTAAAATTGAACATTTCATATGCTTTTTGGGAGCCATACTTTACCTAAACTGAACGAGTTGCAAAGTAATTACAGTCGAACCCACTTATAACGATCTATCGGTTATAACGACCATATTTCGGTGCACTTACGATCTTTCTATGCTATCCCTGAAACTGCGTCCACATATAGCGAACATTTTTCAGAGCCTCCTACTTTTACAACGAACACTTCAGACACGGTCGCGGTAAAAATATGGCGCATACGAAGCTAAAAAAAAAGTTAAAACGGGCTTTCTAAAGTATGAGAGAGGCGCACGCTCGTGCATGCCCCGCTAGTTTACTCACCGCGAAGGTACCCTAGATCGGCGAGCGCCGTACGCAGACTTCGGACGCTGCGAGCGAGGTCATTCGCTTTCCAGGCATTTATTCAGTGGCAGAATGGCAGTGAGGAATAAAAAAGAAAGAAATAGGAGGCAGCATGAAGCCTTGCGGGCAGCTTTTTCATGGCAACCTTTTCTGGCGCCGTTCTCTGCATCTACAGCCGCCTACGATGCCTATGCCTTGGTATGCAAGAACCCATAAAATGCAATAAGCGATGACCGCGATAACTTTTCGTCACATGAAAGTTCATTGCGTGGACGCCACAATGTGCCGCAAAACGTCTTTCGTCTTTTCGGTTACGGCAGAGACAGGTCGATCACTGATAACGACTTCCGCGCGATTGCGGCGAGACCTTCCGTGGATAAACATCAGAAGATAGCGAAACCTATGTGCCGGCCGGCGATACTCGTGAAATTATGGCTTATCGCTGACAACCTTATCACAGTCATCTGCACCTATCTGCTCGGCTGCACGTGTGGCGTAAACTATTCGGATTGACGGCGGTATACGCAGTATACAAGCGCGTGATGCTGCTGTTGGCAAGCTTGCCGCTGCCGTGCTGTGGGAGATAAACTGCGCGTCGCTTTTTAGAAACGAAAGTAGCTCGATCACTTGTGTGAGCAGCATGGGCACCGAGAAACGCCGATGCACTGACAGCGAGCGTATACTGAGTGTTTTATTAGGCGACACCCCAAGCGCGCCGCGCCTCGTCGTGCAGAACCGAGAGAGCAACGCGGAGACGTAGATGCGCATTGCTTGTCTTCGCCGCGTTGAACGAACAGGCTACTCGCCGCACCGGTGCACAGTACGAAGTGAAGAGGGCACAAATAGCGCATAAATGCGCATAATACAGCAAGCGGTCCGGCAGTGACGGTGCGACCCGAGTAGGCGACGCACTGCGCGCAACTAGCCAGAGATGATCAGCTCCGCGTGGCGGTACCGCGCTTTAACGAAACGGTGTCAATTCATTGCAAATGCGGTTTAATTCACACGTGGACGTAGCGGGCGTCACTTCACAAACGCGAAAAGGCTTAACTTGTCACTGGAGGGGTTTTTTTAGCACTTTTCAATAAAAATTCGCAAAAAAAATTGCGGATTGCTCGCTAAGCACGCGTTTTTGAGGGCGAGTCCATATACAACGAACTACTGATACAACGACCACTTTTTGCGGCACTTTCGAGTTCGTTATAAACGGGTTCGACTGTAAGCTCGTCATAATGACCTGGCATGAGTACAGAATGCAAGAAAATAAGAATGGACATTCTACACCCATTTGAAGAAAAGTTGTGGCATGTTGAACATTTGCAAGCGAGTCTACGTCAAGCTGGGATTTCAGTCACAAATATTCAACATACCACAACTTTTGTTCAAATGGGCTTCGAACATCCGTTTTTGTTTTCTTGCATTCTGTACTCATCCCAGATCATTCTGATGAGCTTAACTACTTTATAACTCACTCAGTTTAGGCAGACTATGAGTGCCAGAAAGGAACCTGGAATTTAAAAGCTACATAATGTACTAGGAAGAAAATTGCATACTTGAAATCAGCACCTAAATATACATATCTAAATTGATAAAGAACTTTCAAAAGGCGCAGTGTCTCCCCTTAAGCATGTCTTCACAATTGCCAATGACAGCTGCAGTCACCCTACCTCGTTTTCCCAATGCACTGCCAGCAAACTTCATCCCTGTTGAGGACTCAGCAAGTAAACTGTGGATAAAGAGAATGGAATGCCTAACATTAATCATTTTGTATTGACACAAACATTCAGTTTGACATCTTGCAAAAGGAAGCTCACAAGCAGCGTGGCAGAAGGTCCTCAGTATTCATGACAAGCTCAACATAAATGGGCCTAACTTCAAATTATCACCAAGTCCAAGCTTTTATCACAGACATACAGTTAAACTTGCCCATGGCCTCCGAGATTAGCCGGCGGCGCGCCGTTGCTCCGGCCGTCCCATTCGGCGCGTCACCCAGCGTAGAAATGTAATTTTGTCGCCTCCTGAAGGTGCCTAAAGGTGGCGATCTTTCCCCACGAGTCGAGCGGCGCTCGCCTGCCTGGCACAGCGTGCGATTTCAGTCATTTCAGTCACAACATCAACCATGTTGGCATGTTGTAACATATTTGAGACACGTTATAAGCACGCTGTCGACTTGCATCTACGCCTTGCTGCAGCTACAAAGAAAATTAAAAAGTTACTTCTTACATTTCCATGCAACTTTAGTGGCCGTTCAAAAGCTGATTTGGGCAACAAAGGCTGCTCACGCGGAATATTTAATCTATATTGCATGCAAGCTTGCCGAACGGCGTTTTCCAAGTTGTCGCGAAATATGCAAACACGTAGGGTATGCATCTTTTACGAATGAAACTCCTCAGGCTGTCACCATGTCCGTTGTCGCCGTTGTCGTAGGCCCCGGTCGGACCGAAACACAAGTGTTACATCTACCGTACATACAGCGTTCAAAGCGCGCATATAGGTTTAAAATAGACTGTACTCCGTCCGTGCATCTGTCTTTCCGTCCGTGCGTCCGTGCATCTGTCTGTTGTCCGTCCGTTCGTGCATCCGTCCGTACATGCATCTTTCCGTCCGTCCGTACGTGCACCCGTGCGTCTGCGCATCCGTCTGTCCATCCGTTTCCGTCCGTCCATCCCTCCGTACGTGCCCTGCCACGGTGCCAGGTGGCCACCGGGGCGCACCAACGAACACTGGTCGCATCGGACTCCACAGCGTTCGCGCTTTGCCTGCGTAGTGTCGCTGTGCCCAGCATGTCCAATCATACAAGGAGGGAGACGCGCGCATCGCGTTCCATTCTGACCTATCCCATCTCAATGGGCACAGGAGTTCGCAGAACACACTTTGGAATTGAGAAAGTGTCCGTCAATTTCAACGCTGGAATGCGGATGGCGTCTGCACGATGCGCAAAGCGTGAGAATACAAACGCATGCGAAAGGGAGGCAGATTACTAACGCGTCTCGCTGCGATTCGCGGTAAAAAATTAAAAACGAAAACACGCACACATTCCGTTTAATGCCATCCCACTGAGAGTGTAAAAAAATACTTTCAAACACATAAGCAGTCTTGTAATCATTTAATAAACATTTCATAAAGATTTCATAATCATCCAAGGAGCTTCGCTCCATCATCACCATTCACTTCGTGGATCGGCTGCCAACTTTTAATCATTCCCAAGAAACTATACAAAATTCCTGCGGCAGCTACATTACAGCATAGCTCTCTTTGGCTCAAACGTGCTAATATGCTACCGCGCCAGAAGACATAGCTTTGTCTCTGTCACGAATTCCGGGCGGTCCCGGACAATGGACTCAGTCAAGACTCGGTGTCAAAACAACACATTTAATAGGGAGAAGCACTGCACTCAAAAATATACAAATGTACAAAGAAAACAGCTAGCAATAAACCAAACTCAAACTATTTGCAAGTCCTCGATCTAAACACTAAATCGTCCTACAGGTACAGTCCTATCTCTGCAGCTAAGATATTGTAGAGTCTAGCTTCACGACCGCGACTTCGTTTGGCGCTCTTACTTGAGTCTGCCGAACCTGTTCGGTGCCGATGTCCAGTCAGCGTTAGTGTCCTGCGTAGTTCGTTGCCATCTGCGACGCCTTCCAAGGTCTTGCGTGACTAGTCAGTCGTCGCCTGTCCATACGGGTCGTCGCACCACTGGCTTGACTGCTTGGCACGTTATGCCCTAACGCCTTCAGGCCTGACGTCACTGTTGGCTGCACCCGGTGTGGCGTTCCACTGACGACGTGGCACTCCGGGGATTGTCCTGGGTGGCTCGCTTCCGAAGGGGGCTTGCGACGGAATGCTCGTACTTGCTGGGCGCGGCTGCGGCGTCCCCGAGGAGCCTCCTTTCGACTGTCGTCGACTCCGCCGGCCACCTCAAGACGCCCGCGTCTCAGACCGTAGACCCGAACACCCGTCGCTCCCGTCGCCGGAACATGAGCTGGCGGTGCGTCCTTCCACAGCCGAGTCCACCCAGACAATGCCCGCTCGCCCGTCTTCTTCCTTCTTTTCACCTCGTCGCACGTGCTTCGAGCTCTCTGGAAGCTTCCACGCACGCGCTCGTGCCGCTTCGAATGCTTTGAGGGCTTCGTCATTGTCGTCGTTCTCTCGCTGTATGACCTTTACTCATGACAGTCTCTCCCATTTCAAGCGAAATACTTACAGCGTAGCTTTTACGGTATATAGGTTTGTAGAGAGAAAAACGCAGACAGAATAAACACGGCATCTGGACGGTTTGTAGGGCAAAAAAAAAGAGAGACCAGGAAAAAAACAGCCACAGGACAACACGCGAGGCGACCTACAAGCGTGTCTATTCCGTGTGTGTGTTTTTTGCTACATACCGTCCCCGAGAGAAAATTACCAACGCGTAGCAAAACGTAAGGTATGGCATCAGCGAACAGTCTTGTGGTGATGTGCCTATCCCCACAGTTCCGAAGTATGCATCAGAATTGAAGAGGCAACAGCCCAATTGCACCAGTAAGTGACATTTTGCCTTTAGTCGGCACATATGCGTGCTACAATTTTCTATTACGCGCCGCAGAGAGGCTGCGATTGCCAAGCTTTCGCCCTCCGCGCGTGTCCGTGTCGAGGGAAGTGATCCATAGGGCGCGCAGAGCGGTGCGGCGGTGGGAGTCGTTATCCCGCTTTCTCCGATTATGCGCTCTGCATGCAAATGGGTCGGCCGGAGCAACGGGGCGCTGCCGGCTAATCTCATAGGCCATGACCTGCCTATAACAAACCTCCATATAACAAATTCCTCGATATTACGAAGTTTTTCTATTCCCCGCAATCACTACATAGAAACACATGTATTTGCGACCTCTATGTAACAAAGTGGCAGCGGGAAACATCCTTGATATAACGAATTTTCGCCACTGACAACCTAAAAATTTGGCCCCGGATTTTGTCATTTTGGCACGAGCATGCATCTTCCGCAGTTGCCTCAGCGCCGACGAAGCGCGATCGGCGGCGTCGTGCACAGCGCGCTCGGAGCCCTGGTGACTGCGAGGCGGGCAGACGGGCCGGCGCCCCTCGAGCCAGCGTTGCCCCTGTTCTTGCCGCCGCGGGCGAATGCGCGCATGTGCCCTCCCCCTCCCTTCAAACCAAAAAAAAAAAAGAAAAGAAAACGACTAGCGTTGGCAGCGCCACCTTTCGATTGCTGCAGAAGTCTCTGAACTGCACTTCGTTAAAGTGACACATAAAAAAAAAAATCTTGCTTGGTGTCGGTACGCTTCAAGTTCACGTCGCATTGAGAGGCCGCGCTGCATATGGAGAGCGCGTTCCCGAACTGTATTTGCCGTGCGCGCGTGCATGGAGTGTCCCCCGACGACGTTCAGCGTTGCTTTTTTGTTTTGTTTTGTTTTTTTAAGAGGACAACCATATCATGACTGCCGAGATGTCAGATTAGGCGCTGGTGTAAACTGTCCGAGACCGCAGTGATGACGGATCTTCGGAGGTCGACTCGTCGCGCGCTTTGCAGTCTTGCGCCGCGCCGCGCCTCGAGTTCGCTAGACCATAGCCTTCGCAATTCGCTCCGCCAACACGATGGCGCGTTGAATGAAATGCAATGAATGCGAAAGCAACAAGTTGTAATGTTATACGAAGTAAGGCTGGCAACCTACTCTTTTAGATCCGATATCGCGTAACCCTACAAAACGCTGGTGTAAAAAAATATGGCCGCTCCAGCCAGAAGTGCTCTTTTCACACAGTCTCTTCGCATTGAGAGCGCAGCACGTGGAAAGGTATACGAGCCGAGCGCTGATGCTTGCCGAGATAGCGTGCGCGCCTGCGTCTCCGACCACGCCCTTAAAATCAAAGTTCACTGTTGCTGCTCGAGTGATCCCCCGACTCCTCCGCGTCTTTTCATGCTCGTTCAAGACGGGCGGGGTGTTTCCTCTTTGCTTGAGCATTCGACAGCAGGTCTAATACGTGGGGGGGATGTTATCGCATGCGGCCTCCGGGCGATAGAGATGGGCCGGCTCGTTTGACCTCTGCTTCAGCAGCACTCGTCACCCCCACTCACACACTTTTACCCATGCGTAAAGGTTACGATGCGCAGGGGGCATGATATCAATTTGGACTTTGATGAATAAAAAAGAGCAAACACCGACCAAATAAAAGTGTTAAAAGAAACGACGTTTCGGCTTCCATACGGAAGCCTTGTTCACAATTTGGACTTTATACGGAACATGGAGGCGACGGCAAAAACCCGTCGAACGTGTCTATATAATTGCTATCGCAATAATAAAGCAGTCTTTTACTGCTAATAAGTGTTTTGGGTGAGCTCTGCCTTCAGTTCCCCTTTTGTTTAATTTGTGCGTTTCCGTTTTGAATTTTCGTGCTGAAACTGGATATAACGAAAACCTGTTTGTAACGAATTTTTTTCGGGAATTTGTCAATTTAGTTATATCCAGGTTTAACTGTAGTATGTAGTATTACCCTCACATCGATTCATCATTTTTCAAGTTTAAAAGCTTGTTATACAGTCGCCGACCGTTTATTCGGACATGCCCGTTAATTCTGACGCCCTCGCGGCACCGCCACTCGTCCCATTGAAGTAACGTAAACTCACGACCGAAAATTCAGACGCCCCACGGCGCACCGTTCGATATTTCGGACTCCGGCCGGCTGATCGAGAGCGGCGTCGAACTCCTTGACCAGCTGTCCGCGATGTTTAAACACGTGTTTACAATATCTTCGCTAGGTTGCCAGCACTGAAAGGTTGCACTGTGTATGGCTGCTATGGGTGGACATCATGCCAGTGTAAAAGTGCAGAAATTACAATTGCCGATCTCGAATGCTATGTGTTTTGGCGACTCGTAATGGGCGTTTTCGGCTTCAGCCAGCCGAGTATCCATTGAGCCAAACAGTAACCACAGCCAAACAGCAAGCCAAGCCAAGCCACGCTTGGAGTCTGCTTGGTGTGCCGTTCGAAATGGCCGCGCGTATGAAACGGACCAAGGAAAGATGGAATCACGAGCTCTGCAGCACGAACTAGCCTGATGTCGTTCCCTTTTGGCATTTGAAAGTTTGCTTGTCAGTTGTTTTGTGGCTAGGCCTAATCTACTGAAATGGCTACGACAGCTACGACGCCACCCATTCCATCCGCGTGGTCGGTACTAACGAAGAAACGCGGCAACCACAAGACATTGGCGATGGCGAAAAAGGCCACAATTATTCGCCAATTCGAAGGTGGCCGACCTCAATACGATGTTATTTGGGAGCTTTCGCCGAGTTGGGCGATGATGAGATCGTCTGTCGGGTCCCCGAATCAGCGTAGGTGAACAGTGACTTCGATGAAGCGCAGGCCGTGGCAGCGCTACAACCTGCGGTTATGGCCAAACACTGGCTGAAATACAGCCCGACGTGGTCTTCTGTGGTTGTGCTTGTGTGCAGACGTGCATTGACAAGCTTTTTCGGCCACTGGGCCAATAAAGGTGCTTTTTTTCTGGTGCATCCTTTTATTTGGACTCTCGTTTATTCGGACTTTTCGGCGGTTCCCGCTGAGTCCGAATAAATGGTCGGCGACTGTACCGGCTTACATGCTTTGAATACAGTGTGGGCGTTCAATAGACACATCTACCCATGTTCATCATCATGGGTGTTCGTCGTCTTCATCGGTTGTGGAAACTCGGTTTGTTTTGTGATCTGTGCCTCGGGTGTGGTCGCTTCACCGTGCCTTCGGGGCCTAATAAAGGTCGCGTTAAGCGTTGCGTCACAATAGTAAATTTTAAAACGCAACATATTTTACAGTTTATCACTCGCATTCTAACGAAAGTCAAATCCTGCTGCTATTCAAAGTTTCTTCCACTTCCTTTGAACCAAAAAGAATGACATTTGCATATGCCTTGTTTGAACTTTTAAAAACATATTGTGCAGGTTAGTAGGTTCAGGACAAATGCACTCATTTTTCTTTATAATATGTGATACACACAATTCAAATTCGATTCAAAATTATTCAACCAAATCCCTTATCCACTTCAAATTCTTTTCAAACCTAAAATTTACCATTCGCACAAGCCTAGAAAAAATGCAGGTGATGAGAAACACGCACATTATGCCGTTGCCTGTGCCGAATGCCTTCTCCTCGGGTTCTTTGAGGCGTTCCACAGACACAGGGGTGGACGACGGCAGTTGCTCCCTCAGGATGTCCACCGCCCTGTCAGCCATTACGTGGGCCACCTACGAAACGAGAGCGTTGGCCACTATGAAGACCCAAAACATAACTTTTGATTCAAGAACAAGTGACAGAAAACTGATTATTTCAGGAGCTTTTAAAGGGGCCATGACACCCACCTTTCGTTTACATTCTGTGTTATGTGGGTTAATCATTGTGCATTCGCAAATAAGCTGGCTGAATTTCGAGGCATTTGGTCGAGCACTTAATTTATAATGAATATTTTTATAAACACGCGAGCGGCCCGAGAGTCCGACAACACTGACGCACTCACGAGCCGTGATGTAACAAGCCGCTTGCTTTGCGAGCGTCTGTATTCCGGCCAACTATTTTGTTTCGTGGTCAGCTGCACGTACAATGGAGCTATTATTAGATCTTTCTTTAGTTCAGCATTGAAGATTGAACAGTTTACAGCAACTGAAACTTAGGTAGAAGGCGACAACTCCACTTCATGAAGCACGTGACGCCACACATGCCATAGCAAAATGGCGGTCGCCAGCAGTAGGCGGGGTTTATAGCCAGTAACCTCTAGGGCTGATTTTGCAATCAAATATTCTTTTACAGTTCATTTTTCATATGTGTACAGGGGAAATAGACCCTTTACGTCTATTTTTCGCTGAAAACCGCAATTTGGTGAGTGACCATGTCATGGCCCCTTTAAGGGGAAATGTGGGTTTTAAAAGGTGTTTAACAATTTGGTGAACCGAAATAAATTTAATACACTCATTCAGTTTCTTCTGCACATTCCAAATCTCTGAGTATATCTTTAATAGCTGCATCAGAACAAAAGATATGCCATTTCTACACTGTTTTCTAGCATAATTCTTACGCGGAATTTGTGGCAAATTCTCTTTCTGAAGCACAAAAACCAAGTATGCGGCGAGATTGCCAGAGAGCTGGTTAAGCCAATGATGCTATCTATTTTCTGATGTTGATGTTCACCAAATTATAATTTTCGATAATCATAAAGTATACAAAGAAAAAATTTTCACTCACATTCACATGCGTTTATTTTGCATTCGAAGTTCATTGAAAACAATCAAACTAGCGTCATCGGCCAGACCAGCTCTCAGGCAGTCTTGCCACATACTTTCTTTTTGTGTTTTACAAGCAAAGTCGCCAAAGAGCACCGTAAGAAATATGATTTCAGAAAGTGTATATCTTTCATTCTATACTCGACGACAGCTTTTCTTGACAGCACTGTGGAGGCTACAGAACCAAAGTGCATGCCTGCTACCGCGCCAAAAAAATAGTACTGAAGTTCACTGATAATTTTCTCATTTGCCTTGCTGAAATGAATACTGCTTTATTTATTATGAGACTTAAACAGTTGCGGGAAGTTGTAGGCGAAATACAGTTATCGTTCAGCTTGCAAGAATGAGTCCGTCCGTCCGTCCGTGGTATCCCGCTTATAAGAGACACCTCATGTAAGTGACAAGAACTGCTCCACTGAGCGCAACTATTAAAAAGGGGCTAAGCTGTATAACTTTTAATTATTTTGTACTCGCTTATTTTTTTAGAAGACTTTTTCTGAATATTTGCTGTTGATTTGATTTATTGATTTCCATTTACACACACATGTAGAACATGGTGGTAAATGAAGGTGGATGAGGGATCAAATCAAATCAAATCAAATATTTGAAAAACCAGACTTGCTCGACTGGAAAAGCTTGGAAGAGATGCAAAGGAATTGTGCACTTAGAAATTTGCAAACAAAAGTGTCATTGGTAAGCCACAAGAGTGGAATGACAAAAAACGGCAGGATGGGGAAGATGGAAGCTTGCGATAAAAGATCCGTAAACAGGCTAGAGTCGACATTTTGAAACGTTGCCTCAACGTCGACAGGGAGTACACAACCCCTGTTTACGGATTTTTTCATGAGTGGAATGACGCACCTTGAGAGGGAGCTGACCAGCAACGAAGGACCTGCCCGTCACTCTGGTCACACGGCCGGGGTCAGTGAGGACAAGAGGTTGGAGAGAGCCTGCAGGCTGGGCACACACCTCAACCACGCCACCTCCTTTGGGGTAGTAGCCCCTGCAGTGCAGCCAATCAGCTCAGGCTTATTTTGCGCAGACGGTGGTACGCAAACGACTAAGGTTTCATGGCGGGCTTGTCGGTGACTCGTAGCATGCATATGTATCCAAGATGGGACAAAGTGAAAGACACATAACACTGAACAAGGGAGCCGGGTTATCTTAAGAGAAACCTCAAAGATGCGACAAAAGAATGTAAACTATGCTCGGCCACAACTTTTCTTGACAGCACTGTGGAAGCTACAGAATCGAAGCGCATGCCTGCTATGCACCAAAAAATAGTACTTAAGGTTACTGATAATTTCCTCATTCGCCTCGCTGAAATAAATGCTGCTTTATTTATTACGAGACTCGGACAGTTGCGAAATGTCGTAGGTAAAATACAGTTATTGATCACTTTGCAAGAATGCCTTCCTTTTCTTTCCATTTCTTAGACAGCACCACCTTTTCAGCATGCCCATTTTCCAAAGTAAACATGGCGTCCATGACGGAGTGGGTCAGTGTGCGGCCGCGGCGCATACGCACTGTTTAGTTCTCCAAGAAAAATATGCTCGTAATGTGGCACTAAAATGTCCAGTGAACCATCGAAATGTTTCTCCAATTCACATTTTCGTGTATATAATATTGTAAACTCGTTAACGATGCGAGCGAGCAAAGCCGAAATCAGCCGCAATATGCCGTACTACTTGCGGAGCAACACGAATGTGTGAAAGCCTAACCTCCGTAGCCTTCGCTCCAATGTCAAGATAAGTTGTCGCCGAGTATAGTGGCATACAGATCGCTAATAAGGCCTCTACTTGAGTACGCGCCCATCGTGTGGTCACCACATCATACCAAAGATATAAATATGCTCGAGTCTATTCAGGAGAAAGCCATTAGATTCATATGTAATCCTTATGATCGCCATTTTTCCCCAACATTACATGCTAACAAACTACAGCTAAGACATTTGGTCCACAGAAGTATTTGTGATCATATTGTCCTTCTGCATAAAATTGCTCACGGGAAAACATTTATCGATGCACCTATTGCTTTTACTAACCCTTGTTCTAGACTCACCAGAAGAAGGCACCACCTTTGAAATCATTCATTGATTGCTATAAGTTTTCCGTTATAAGTCGAACCCACTTATAACGATCCCAGATACTATAACGATCTATTGGTTATAACGACCATATTTTGGTGCACTTATGATTTTCCTATGCTGCCCATTGAAACTGCGTCCACATATAGCGAACATTTTTCAGAGCCTCCTACTTTTACAACGAACACTTCAGACACGGTCGCGGTAAAAATATGGCGCATACGAAGCTAAAAAAAATTAAAACGGGCTTTCTAAAGCATGAGAGAGGCGCGTGCCCCGCTAGTTTACTCGCCGCGAAGATACCCTAAATCGGCGAGCGCCGTAGTCTTCGGACGCTGCGAGCAAGGTCGTTCACTTTCCAGGCGTTCCTTCAGTGTAAGAATGGCAGTGAGGAATAAAAAAAGAAAGAAATAGGAGGCAGCATGAAGCCCTGCGGGCAGCTTTCTCACGGCAACCTTTTCTGGCGCCATTCTCTGCATCTACGACCGCCTACAATGAACCTATTCCTTGGAATACACCATAAAATGCAATAAGCGATGACCGCAAAAACTTTTCGTTGATTAAACGTTCACTACGTTGACGCCACAATGTGCCGCAAAAACGTCTTTCATCTTTTCGGTTACGGCGAAGACCGGTCGATCACTGATAACGACTTCCGCGCGATTGCGGCGAGACCTTTGTGGATAAACATTAGAAGATAGCGAAACCTATGTGCCGGCCGGCGATACTCGTGAAATTATGGCTTATGCTGACAACCTTATCACAGTCATCTGCACCTATCTGCTCGGCTGCACGTGTGGCGTAAACTGTTCGGATTGACTGCGGTACACGCAGTACAAGCGCATGATGCTGCCGTTTGCAAGTGCGCCGCCGCCGCACTGTGCGAGATAAAGTGCGCGTCGCTTTTTAGAAACGAAAGTAGCTCGATCACTTGTGTGAGCGGCACGGGCACCGAGAAATGCCGATAGGGAACCCAAGCTCGAGGTTGCGCAGCGCCGTACGCTGCCCTGGCGGAGAGAGGGGAAATCTCCGGTCGCTCGGACAGGTCGTGCTTGCTTTTGCCATTGCGCGCACGGAAAACATGTTCCTTGGGGCTTTTATCTAGAATTTTTTCACGCTATGGGCGCCGCTCCATCGTCATCCTGGAAGCAGGCATGCACTCCTGCTGCATTGTGAGCCGAAAACTGCGCGTGAAGTTCCTTCTTGGAAAGTATTCTTGACCATTAACCAACTAGCGCAACTTGGTGCTCTCTTGTCAAGTTCCACCGTTTCCAATGCAAACATTGCGAGGAAAGCAGAGGCGTCAGGAGTGGATTGTGGCAGTTTGCCGCACTATGCGATGCTTTTACGGTCTTCTCACTTTGAAGAACTTTTTGTCGTACATAGTATTACCGTATTACGAACTATTAACGGGGAGACATGCAATGGCCGGGCTCATTTGAAAGGGAAGTACGTTTGTGAACCGAAGCTATATACAACGAATAGACAACCACTGTGTATTTCGAGATTGTGCGCTGGCTTTCCGAGTCAACCGTTTGTAATGTGACAGCAGCGGAGCATGTTAACTTAATACACCACAGTTTAAATACCGTCCCGTGAGCATTACAAATGTTTTCTTCAGCTGATGGCGGTACATTTCCCGTCGCCGCTCAATGTAAACAGATTTAAGCTGCGTGTTTGCACAGAGCGTTTATATTGGCCTTGCATTCAACACACGGTGATAACTTAGCAGGCTGAGGTATTGCATTGCTAGGATCGAAGTCGTAGGTTCGATTCCCGCATATGGCAGCTGCATTTCAATGGGAGCGAAATGCGGTAACACCGGCGTACTTAGATTTAGGTGCACGTTAAAAAAGCCCAGGTGGCCAAAATTAATCCGAAGTCGGCCACCACGGTGTGCCTCATAATGATGCAGTGGTTTCGACGCGTGAAGTATTATGCAGCAAAAAAAAAAAAAAAAAACAAGGCTTCAAAAAAATGTTCGATAGTTTCGCGAAATCAGACGCGGTTATCACGGGCAAATCTAGACCTAACCATAAACATGTGTGATCCCAATGGATATCGTATAGTATGACGATGATCAAGTGAGCTGTCTAAACAACCGAAACAACAATCGAATCAGCGAACACGATGCGTGATCAGGCGTGGACATTATCCGAAATGAAACACGCAGCTGCAGGAAAAAAACATGGTCGAAGTGGGCATAACAGATTTTTTTTTTTTTTTGCGCGCATCATTATGCTGTCAAAGGGAGCTGTAAAAAAATTCTAAGAGGCAACGATACGACATTTTTATCACCCGATGCAAACCTCTACAAAAGTGAAACTCCCAGGAAACTAAACAGTGCGCATCGCAATGCTGCCAGCGACTCAACAGGGCGAACTTAAATTCATGCTCTTCACACTGAGCCCATAATAAATTGGAAGCCGCGCGACAGACTTGGCATCTAAGCAATCGAAAGCCGAGCGCTACACAAACGCACGCGAAAGCGTGGTGGTTGTCCGCTGACAGCAGACATGAGTGCCACAATGATTGTGCGATTTACCGGTAACATAAATACAGAAATCCAGCAGTCACCTGACTATTGATGTCATAGAAATGTGGCCCTTCATCATCGACACGCTCGTAGCGCTCGCTAAACAGCATCGCCCTTGACGACCTGCGAGGTTTCGCAAAAGTTGTCGATCAACTGCTCCCCTCTGTTGAGATTCACACCGTGAAAATGCTTTTTTCCATCTCTGACATCTTTCTAAAACTTCGGAGCAAGCGACACGTGAGGCTGCACGTGCAAGATGAGCAGACGAAAGCGCGTGCAGGGCGCGTGAACGTGCTGACAGAGCGCAGTCGAAAGGCGGGATCGGGGGGACCAAGCGACCGGTTTTTGCAAGAAAGGCGGCGAAACGCGCCTGCCGCAGCGCCGCCTGGCCGAGTTTGGGAGGCCTATGCACTGACAGTGAGCGTATACCGAGTGTGCCGTGCTTCGTCGTGCAGGCCCGGAAGAGCAACGCGGAGACGTAGAGAGTGCATTGCTTGCAAAATGCTTGTCTTCGCCGCGTTGAACGAAAGCGCTACTCGCCGCACCCGTGCACAGTACGAAGTGAAGAGGGCACAAATAGCGCATAAATGCGCATAATACAGCAAGCGGCCCGGCAGTGACGGCGCGAGCCGAGTAGGCGACGCGCTGTGTGCAACTCGCCAGGGATGATCGGCTCCACATAGCGGTACCGCGCCTCAACGAAACGGTGTCACTTCACTGCAAAGGTGGTTTAATTCACTCGTGGACGTATCGGGCGTCGCTTCACAACGCGAAAAGGCTTAACTTGTCACTGGAGGGTTTTTTAGCAGTTTTCAATAAAAATTCACAAAAAAAATAGTGGATTGCTCGCTAAACGCGCGTCTTTGAGGGCGAGTCCATATACAACGAACTACTGATATAAGGACCACTTTTCGCGACACTTTCGAGTTCGTTATAAACTGGTTCGACTGTACAATTGACATTTGGAATGGTCTCAAGGGCTCCCTGCGCAAATTGTCTAATGATGAATTTGTCGAACAGATGCCAAACTTCCTTCACTGACGAACTGATATAGTTCTCTTTTTCAATGTATAAACTCCTTTTCATATTGTATTTTTTAGTGTATGCATGTACTCACTTCTGCAATATCTTGCTAGGCAAGATGGCAGTATATGTAAATAAATAAAAATAAATAAAAAAGGGTATCAATGCAGTCTGGCTGGTATTTCATTGCAAGGTGTGGCTGCGGCACCATGTACGAAAAGGTTAAGAAAGATAGACAGGAAAGAGGCACACTCGCAACTATAGTGAACTAGAAGTACTCTAGTGGCGCGACCGGCCGGGCTCCGGCGTCAGCCTTTCACACGGATGCTGCGAGGTGGCACCGCTGCTACTTTTCCTAGGAGCTTCGGCCGCTTCAGCTGCGTTGTCGGACCGTCGCGTACTTCTGCAGAGCTGCAGCTGTTAACGCCCGTTTGCTTCCTGGTTCATGCAAACGTAAAATTACCAGGTTAGTTACTGCGTGGCTCAGCGGTTTGTAGATACATATTTCGACCAAGAATATATATATATCTATATATATACATATAGATATATATATATATTAGGGAACAATACGAGACGACGACGAAGCAGCCAAGAAAGCAAGCCACTGCGCTAGTGGTAGCCACGCGAACCGAGCTTGCGCTTGCCTGGATTTTGGCTGCTTGACGCCTGCCATTCCGTGGCGTTCGCCCTTGACTTCCCTGGTCCTTCCTTGACGTTTTGACATGAGTAAATCACGTAACTATATATATATATATATATATATATATATATATATATATATATATATATATATATATATATATATATATATATATAATGAACAATCACTACACAGCGATTGTTCATCCCTTGCACACACTTACGGCGCGTTTCCACTGTAGTTGTGGTGCTGGCTTACTATATAGGAGGTCACGGCCCAAGACACAGTGCTCAGCATAGAAAATAGAAAGAGGGACAGCTGTTTCTTTATTCTGATGGTTGAAAGATGACAAAAACATTACAAAATAACACATTCAATCTCACTAATTTAACACTTTATCAAAACTATTACGAAGATTCGCAATGAAGAACACTCGTTAGGTGGACATGTGAAGAACTTAATCTACTGAGCTTTAGGTGCTTGTCTCCTTCGCGATTTTTGGCATTATTTTCGTTCACGCTTTCAGTTAGAAAGTGCAGACGAGTAGTGATGTAAAAACTACGACCTCGGGTGCAATGCTTTCAGATGGTCAGGACAATCGAGCTCGTGTTTTTGTTTCGCCTTAACTTCGCTAAGGGTGTCCAGTATGCTAGCAGCATGCAGCTCCAGCAAACTTAAACACGTTGTGAAGGCTTTTTCTAAATCATGAACGAGCTTAAACAAGCTGGACGGATACAGCAGGCCGCCACTGTCTTTCATGCGTGTCAACTGTGCAAGGCGTTTGAGACTTTCAGCCGCCTCCTTTTGCATTATAAGTAGTTTCATGCACTCTTCGCACCCACACTTCATTATGCATTTCCGCGCTGCATAACCTGCTATATAAAATATAAGCCGATTATCGCTGGCAGATATGACCCATGATGCATGGTCAGGCGCACTCCCTGGGAGCGAGTTCTGCGCGGCAGCTACATTGTCACTGTCCAAAATCATTTCCATTAAAGAACAGTGAGAATCCGTTATCCGACTCGACACGTTGCGAGCGGACAACGGATGTGTTTGTTGGTACGGGATATCTGACAAAGTACAGACAACTGCTCCACCACGGTCCTTGCGAGAGAATGCAGCAGAGTGCACCGGTACACGTGCAGTAAAGTAGCTGCAGACAAAGCGATATGCGGGATTCAGGCAACCATGCTAGACGTGCCGAACTGACGCACTGAGTGACTCCCGCGCTCCCGTCGCGCGCTCGCTCCTAGGAAAAGGCGCAGTAGCGCCACGAGAAACCCTAGCGGCGGTCCGTGGTTTTTCCGACCGCCAAGAGAGGTGGCACGGCGTGGCGGTCGTGCCACTAGAATATTCTAGTTCACTATACTCGCAACTAAACTTTATTTTGCATCGATTGCAATGTATAAAGCCATGAAAACACCACACGTTACCGATACCACTGCCACATAGCGGAAAAATCAACCAGATAACACACCAGCGCACCGCACTAACTGTCGAGATAGTCTATCTCACACGAGAACAGGTCAAGAGATGGCTTGCTGATGCATTTGCTCCCTGACTTGTTGATGATAATAATATAATTGTTGGTGTTTTACGTACGAAAACCACAATATGATTATGAGAGACGCCGTAGTGGAGGCCTCCAGAAATTTCGACCACCTGGGGTTCTATAACGTGCACCTAAATTACAGTGCACTAGAAGAGGGCTTACTCTCCAGCGGAGTGGTGGGGTGGCTCCACGAACGTCGCCAGTGTGTGCTTCTCTCTCCGCCTGGCCGGCGGCGTTGGCATCGCCATTAATAGAACTCAGGAGGAGTGTTGTGGCGGATGCGTACCCGGGTTCTCTGACACTTCTGTCATTTTCAGACACGGGAATAAATTAACAAGGGAGATTTTCGAAGCCTTTCTGATAAAAGAGAAAGGCGACGCGTGTGTCAGCCAGCCATCACTGGATCTGCTTGAAAGTGAATATAGTGATGTGATTGACAAAGGCAATTTTGGCGCAGCTTTTGGAGCCACTAAAATGTCACTTTGGAGCAGCTTAACAACCATTTGGAGCAGTTACTTGTAGCACATTTTCGGCCGCATATGTTTGTCTCTAAGCCTGAGCCATACCTGCCAAGTTCAAGGATTCTGAATCCGGGAGATTTACGCAACGAGGGCGGGGGGGGGGGAGGCGTGCCGCATATACAAAAAAAAAAAACATCGCGAAAACAAAAAAAGAAGGGGGGGGGGGGTATCCCGAACCTCGCAAGCGTAATCATCGGCGCTGTGGTCTTATAATGGTTTGAAGTGGCCAAACAAAAACGCAGGTAGGGTTTCCAAACTATAGTAGCTGTACTGTAAGTAGATGGTACGAATCTCAAAGGGGGAGTGAAAATATTCGTATCACCCAAAATTTTGTATGATAAAAAAACAAGCAAAATCGGTTTTCAAACCATGGTATACGCACAAAACATTTATTTCTGTCAAAAGAACTCGCGTATGTCTTTCTGGGACACACGTGAATGGACCAATAAGAGCCGGCGCAGTTGACTTCCGCAAAAGCGCGTGCCAAAGCTTCGCTTGGGGCCTACTGAGAACTAAGCGCCAAAGTCCGCTCTACATAGTCATAAGCGAAGATCGACAGGAACGCCGAAACGGTTCTCTACTGTTGCGTCAGCCGCTTACCTTCGGAGCTCGTAGTCGCATCGCAGCGACCGCGGATTTATACGCGGTGGTTGCGGCAAACGGTAGTTTCGTTTTCAATCCACGTACGCTGGCCGCGCCTGTGCCTTCAAAGCTACGTCGTTTGTTGCTATCAATGATCGCATCTGCTGCTGCTTTTCCCGCAGCGTTAGCAGAAATATAGCATCGCTTTTACTGGTTGAGCGTTGGACGCGCGTGCACTTTCGAAGTTCTGACCTTGTCAAGAGCGAGCGCGGTTTCGTTCACATCGGTTGTGGCACGATGACCCCAGTTCTGACAGTAGACAGATTTAGTTGGGCGTACGCAAAGCTATTGCGGACGCTCAACTAAATCTGTTCGATGTGTGTGCTGGTCGCGCACTTGCGAAGCTTCAGCATGCAGCCCTACACCAAAGTTTGTATCACGCGCGCCGCGACGTGGAAAAGTGTTCGGGACATCCGAATTTCGGTCCAATGGACACAGTGGAATTTTACGAATTCGTATCAGCGGGTTTCGTGTCACGAAGATTCTACTCATTAAAATGCGATGGGTTCGCAAAGAGCCTAGATCGGATTGGTTTGGATTTTTGTCAATGCGGCCAGATCACGCACAGAAATTCCGATTTCCGGGAGATTTCCCGGCCAACCATACAAACGTAAGAAATGGTCGAAATCCGGGAGTCTCCCGGACAATCCGGGAGACTTGGCATGTATGCTGAGCTGTTGCAACACACGGCAAACGAACTCTATTCATGCACGCATGTTCGTTTGCAGTACTCATAAACATGAAATTAGGTCACTGATCCTTGCTTTTCTGTAGACATCCCCGTGTCTGTTGAGTTCAATCAGCTCAAGCCACCTAACACTTCCCAGAAATTCACTTGGTATTTGTAAATGACTGGTGCTTTAGTTACAATACTGGAAGCACAAGCTGTCGATATTTTCTAAGCATTCTATTTACTTTTCAAAAATTTAGGCAGCTTCGCACTAGGGGTGCCAAGCCTGAAGGAAGTGCGTAGCTGGGCAGCCTTCTTTGTTTTTCTTCGGCTTTTTCTTTCCTCCTCTCTTTCTTTATTTTTCTCTTTTTCCGTTTTTTTTCTATCTTTATTTTTATTTTTAAATTTCTTCCTATTTTTTCCCTTTCTTTTTCTCTTTCTATTTTTCACTTGATTTCTCTTCTTTGCTATTTTTATACGTGCTTTTGCCTGCGTTACGCCAAATGACGACAGCATACCTGATCCGGGGCCCCTAAAGTTATCGGGACTTAAAAAAAGTCTGATTACGTTTGTGCTTTTAGTACAACCTAGGCTTTCATTGTGTGGAGAAGTGTCTTTTGTCGTGCTTTATGTACAGAATCGTCAGGGCCTTGGTTAACGGGTGGTTAATGATGAACAAAGTTTACTGACTGGTCCTTAGTTCCCGTTATTTATTGTGCACTCGACAAAATCTACGGTGATTGGAAGAGGGAGTACGTATTTACATTTGACAAGCTGTTTGACGTGCACATTTGCCAAGGTCGAGAAGCCCAGCCAAGATATACCGAAATATCAGCAAAGTAACAGTCCCGGTATAGCATGTGGTATTGTTGATAAAGTCTGCCTACTGTATGGCGTTGAATCATAGACACCCTGCATGGAACATTAGCAGTAAACTAGAACAAATAACTCTACAAATTAAAAAATAAAACATTAAATAAATGGTTGGTGCTACATATATGTACTCAATTACTGTAATTAATGCCATCAGTCAAGTAAGACTGTCATTCAAAACCAACTATATCATTATTACTTTTCTGCGACTGTAACCACATCAGCTAGAAACTACAGTCGACGTCCGATTTCCCGGACCCTCAAGGGACCGCGAAAACGTCCGGAAAATCGGGCAGTCCGGAAAAACGAATGCACGCGAAAACGCACTTTTTTTAATAGGTATTTATCTCTGACGGAGAAGGTCACGGCCGGAGTACTGGATTCCCATTGCAATTCAGCGAATGCATCGTTTAGGTGGTTCTAAAAAGAGACGATTATATATATATTGTCACGTGCTACAAAAGGTCTTGAACAAGCAAGAACTTAGCCGGCGGAGAAACGCACACAAGCCTGGCAAGATGGCCACAACAACAACAACAACTAGCGAGAGCGCGCGCTGTCCCAGCACATCTTCTTCCATTCCAGTGGCTTGCTGGCTCGCGCTCGCCGTACCTGGTGAGCTAGTGGAATTATTT
This sequence comes from Rhipicephalus appendiculatus, assembly GCA_030522465.1. Classification (NCBI taxonomy): domain Eukaryota; kingdom Metazoa; phylum Arthropoda; class Arachnida; order Ixodida; family Ixodidae; genus Rhipicephalus; species Rhipicephalus appendiculatus. The sequence goes on along the minus strand of JALIZH010032979.1, from coordinate 1,915,994 downwards.
CCCCCTTTGAAAAAAAAAAACACATTCACAAAAACAAAGCAAAAATGCTCAGACAAAGTCGCACTACCGCGTGAAATACGGCTTCAGTCGCACAACGTGTACAATCTCCGAGGGGTGCCTTCGACGCCGGGGCGACGAGGCCCCATCGGGGACAACCTCGTAGTTCACGTCACTAACGCGTCTCAACACCTTGTAGGGTCCAAAGTAGCGACTGAGCAGTTTTTCTGACAACCCTTGGCGTCGAACTGGAGTCCACACCCAAACTTGATCACCTGGGTGATAATCAACTTGTCGATGGCGAGCGTTGTAGCGGCGTGCATCTGTACTCTGCTGTTGCGTAATATGCAGGCGCGCTAATTGGCGCGCTTCTTCGGCATACTGGGTAAGTTGCAAAGCGTCAGGTGTGAGCAAAGCGTCGTAATTGTGTGGAAGCATGGCATCCAGCATAGTCTGGACCTCACGTCCATAGACTAGAGCACTGCACGGGCCGGGATTTTCGGCCCGGGCCCGGCCCCGGCCCGGAACTTGTTTAAACTTACCCGCCCGAGCCCGGCCCGGTGCCTCAAAGCGAGACCCGGGCCCGGCCCGTACCCGAGGAAAAAATTCGTCTACCCGGCCCGGCCCGACCCGACCGCAGATCGGGCCCGACAGAGGCCCGATCCACTAATCTAGGTGGTGTTGCCCGAACACGAAATCGACAACAATGTGTTTTAAGTGGCAAATATATACGCTTTGGTGGCGCATGCTTCGCTACCAATTATACTTTCACCTGCGGTAATTTCTTGTTAAAGGGGGCTCACGGTGGAAACAGCTGAGCTGATATATTGGATGCAATGAATGTTTGCTTGGCAGTGGTACACTGTACCTACTTTTTATGCAGATACTATGGGAATGTATCCAAGGCTTCGACGGACACCCGTCTGGTCAGGAGGAATCGTTGAATGAAAAGACGAGGACACCGACAAAAAGACAATAAAAATGCGTTGACGTTGCGGGACCCAGAATGGATGCCTTGTTCACAATGATTGTGAACAATTAAGGCTCCCGTTCTAGGTGTCGAAACATCAACCATGGGGATCATCAAGAGCGTTTCGCTGCAGATATTGTAGCAAGGAAAGTGATTTGCAGCACGAGCTCAGTTACAATACAGATCGCCTTAAAAACAGAGGACACAAGGAACAGAACGTTCTGTTCCCTTTGTTTACATTGCGGTCTATTGAAATTTAAAGCATGCTCTAACGACAAAGCTACACGTGCACCCTTCTGGATATGTAGCGCCTGTCTTCAGCATAGTAGCACCCTGCCACAGCAAGATAAATAAAGCAAGAAATCAAAATTCATTACGTTCTTGTAACTACACTAACCTAGACAAAAATTATAATCAACCGCGCGCACCACGTACGTGTACTTTTAGAAATACGTATAAGCTGCCGAAAGGAAGAAAAAAAAAACATTTCTGATAGCATTCTTTTCATCTTATATACACTATAGCAACTTTTTGTGGCATATTGTACAGCTTGTTTCTTCACATGTCATTGCACAAAAAATCAAATTATCAAAAGATACCGGCTTTAAGCGTGCCATGCGCTGTTGCGTCACATATCCTGCCGCGCTAAAGTTTCTCGCACTACTTGCGCTAACCGCAGGGGAGTACATCTGCCTTGAGAATTGTGAAGGCGTCGCCAGTCTTTGTTTTAGGGGAGAAGCTCCTTAGGGCCTAGCCTTGTCGTCGTCCGCGTCCGTCACGGGGAGATTCGTGGATGTAAGACACAAAAAAAAGTTTAACAATAGACTAATATCAATCATAATTGGGACTGAACAATATAAAACACCTAGAAGCACAAACCCTTTATACTAATCGGCGACTTAACGTACACATTATGGACCTTAGGACCTAGCTTTGTCGTCGAAGCTCACTGTCCGCTGTCATGGTGATTAGAAAATCAATGCTATAGTCGAAAATTGTGTTTATGTGAATAAAAGAAAGGTTTACAATAGAGGAACAACATTTATAATTGTGAAGAAACAATATAAAACACCTACAAGCACAAACCCTTAATACTAGTCGGCGACTTCAACGTGGACATTATCGACCCTAGGACCGAGCTTTGTCGTCGACTCTTTGTCACTTTATGTAACTCAATAATATACAATATATAACCCCTTCAGGCGCAGTGTCCACATATGTGGACGCGACTTCTTTTCGCCAGTTCGACGGACTAGTGCGAAAGAAAGGGCAAGATACATTGCGCATAGGAATAATTGGACCTTCTACATAGTCAACGCGTCTTGACTTGACCTTAATGTGCTGCACACGATTGCAGCCGATCGCATTTATGAAGGCACTGCGATGCTTGACGGGTCACTGGACGTGCCGCGTTCCAGAACCAACTTCTTAAGTATTATTTTTCTTTTCTCAAAATGAACAGAGCCAAAAACGAACTTCGTGTTCATTTTGAGCCTAAGATTACCTTCTTTTCTTGTAAAAATCGTACATGAGTGGTTGCAGAATAATTAAATATTTAATTATACGCTAATTAAGATTAATTAGCAAAGCTCGCAAATAACAACTTATTTCTTCATTTTCTTTCCTGGAATGTAATAAGGAGTGCCTTAGAATTATGTTGTGCGAAATTTAGACATTTCTGGACAGTGCATCATATGTGCGCCTGAAGGGGATAAGCAACGCTCGGGTAACATATGTGAGACACATAAAAAAGGCTTAACAATACACTAGTATCAATCATAATTGTGACAGAACAATATAAGACACCTACAGGCACAAACCCTTAGTCGGCGACGTCAACGTAGACATTATGGACCTTAGGACCAAGCTTCGCCCACTCGTCATAATTCACTTCGAGAATATGCGTGGGTTTTTTAACTTCCACCACTTGAGCAAATTTAGGATGTCTCTGCGGACTTCTGAACAATGAACATAGCTGTCTAGCTCATCGCTTCATTTCTCTTGCTCCCGAGGAGTTCAATGTCATCGATTAAACTCCTCTTTGAGGGCTTGTCCTTGCAGTTTTCAGCAGTGTATGTTATGTATGTTTTGCACCGCGCTCTATCTTTTTTTTTTTTTTTCATATTAAAATGGTGCACGCCTTGCCAACGATGTTGTACTGTTAGAAGGTGGTGATTGGACTACGACTGACAGGAGGTGGACGAAGAGATCTCGATCTGTTTTCGGGGTTTGTTCCAGTTTGGTAATAAAGGCGCAAATAAGCTTTCCGACGCTTACTCATATGCTTCGAGGTAAAGGGACATCAGTCACACGGCGCGGAATTCGTAATTGTCTTTTTTCAAGCGCGACATTTTGTAAGCGAATACACTTTGCCCGACGCCTTGTTTAATGGACCTATGCTATTCCTGCACATTCCATCGCTGTTGCTGCAGTATCATGTATATCTGGCTCTATATAGCGCAGGGGTTTCAAACACGCGCCCCGCGGTCCACACAGGGCTGCATTCGTCCCATTTTTTTAAATTATTTTCTTTATAACTGCGTCCTTAAGCTACATAGGCATGACAAGTCTAAAGCCGTTTCTTGTGAGGCACCCCATACGTCCACCATACGTTCATACATAACCGTGAAAGAAAAGTCAACATTTCAAAATCGGAGACCAGGTTTTAGTCATTGTGGAGATAGGTATAGATATGTTGCTGGAATTTCGCCACCAAATACCCTTCTGAAATGACCTCTTAATGAGATATGGGAAAGGCATTTGAAATGGCAAAATTAGGAGACATTTGGTACAATCTATTCCCCACCCCCCACCCCCTCCTACCCACTGTCCTGGCCCTTTGCGGGAGTAAAGCTTCGTGAATGCAGAGCGTTAGCTGTGAGACCCCTGCTGTAGCGGAACAACAATGTGGGCGCACAAAGCAGGCTGTACATGTTCATCTCGCGTGACATGACCACTGGGAGCCGTGACGGAGGCACGGAAGACAAATATGTTTATATGGATTCTATCTAACGAGACTCCGTGCATTCCTTTCGTTTTAGTGCATGGCTGGAATATTCAAGATCGTTTCCAAGCTTTGAAGCTCTTGCGATGATAAGTAATAAATTTGTTATATTAATTTAATTACTGTGATCACTGAATAACATTTGGGATATAATAAAGAACGTGAATAAAGCCCCTAATAGCCAGATGTTAAGTATGTAAGGGTCTGGTCTATTTACTCTTATCTCACCGGGACAACACTCTTGATAAGCGCGCAAATGCGGGCGGCGACGCCACCTGGGAAATTCGCGCAGCAGAAGTCGTCACGTCATAGATTCTGACGGCGTCTATTGGGGCCTACGTATATCCTAATCGGTAAAAATGAAGTAAATTGACCTCTGAGTGGCCCATAGGCTTAACATGCCAAGTTTCAGGATATGTTGAAGAGCCAGTGCCCCCCAAAATACGTCGTATACAGTTTGAAATCCGTGACGCCTCGCGCGGGGATTTCAGCGCGAAATTGTAAAATGGAACTTTGACCTTAACTTTTTCCTGTGTTAAAAAACATATGAGGGTGAAATGAATGACATTCGAATTCTCAAAGTACACATTATCAGTCTAAACCGATTCAGTGTTTTACTTTAGTGTCCCTTTAAGAACTGAGAAAAGTCCAGACCCGGCCCGACCCGAGCCCGCCACCTCAAACCCGGGCCCGGCCCTAAGCCCGGAGCTACAGGCCCGAGCCCGGCCCGGGCCCGCCGTGAAATCTACTTTACCCGGCCCGGCCCGGCCCACGGGCCGGGCCGGGCCCGGGTTTTTGGGTAGGCCCGAGCCCATGCAGTGCTCTACCATAGACAAGACGGAAAGGCGTGAATCGTGTAGTTTCCTGGATGCCAGTATTGTACGCGAATGTCACGTATGGTAGCACCTGGTCCCACGTCTTATGCTGGACATCTACGTACATAGATAACATGTCGGCGATGGTTTGGTTGAGTCGCTCTGTCAAGCCATTGGTCTGCGGATGATATGCCGTGGTCTTGCGATGGTTCGTGTAGCTGAGCTTGAATACGTCGTGAATGAGCTGGGCCGTGAAAGCTGTTCCTCTGTCTGTGATTACGCACGACGGGGCGCCATGTCGAAGAACGATCTGGTCAATGAAAAACTGGGCAACATCGGAAGCCGTAGCGCGCTGTAGTGCCTTTGTCTCGGCGTATTTCGTCAAATAGTCTGTGGCTACGACGATCCACTTGTTCCCGGAAGATGACAGCGGAAAGGGCCCCAGTAAATCCATTCCTATTTGATCGAATGGCGCCCTAGGTGGTGCGATCGGTTGAAGAAGCCCTGCGGGCTTCAGTGGCGGGGATTTGCGGCGTTGACATTCCCGGCAGCTTTTTACGTACCGCTTTACGGATGCGGAAAGCTTCGGCCAATAGTACGCGTGTCGAACTCTGGCGAGAGTTCGAGAGGAACCTAAGTGACCAGATGTGGGCTCATCGTGGCAGGCGAGAAGAATGTCGTCGCGCATGTCAGTGGGTACGACGAAAAGGTAGGGTCTCTCGTTGGCGTTAGTGTTTTTCTTATACAGGACCCCATCTCGCAGGCAGAACGACGACAGACTTCGAGAAAGACGTCGAGGTAAGGGAGAGTTGCGCCCTTCGAGGTTTTCGATGATTGCACGGATATCGTCGTCCTCGCGCTGTCGTGTAGCTAGATCCGTTGTTGTAAGGACACCAAGGAAGCCGCTGTCATCCTCGACATCGTGGTCACAAGCTTCGACAGGAGCACGGGACAATGAATCAGCATCTTCGTGCTTGCGGCCCGATTTGTAAATGATAGTGAAATCGAATTCCTGCAGACGAAGACTCCATCGTGCCAGTCGCCCATAGGTCGGCAAACTCACTCATGAGTCGACTCACTCAGACTCAGATTGAGGCGTGAGCCTGAGTCTGAGTGAGTCCGGCTGAATTATAATTAGGTGAGTCTGAGTCCGAGTGAGTCCGTCTGAGTTATATTTAGGTGAGTCTGAGTCCGAGTGAGTCCACTTGAGGAAAATTTTGGTGAGTCTGAGTCCGAGTGAGTCGGGTTGACGAAAATATTCATGAGTCTGAGTCCGAGTGAGTCCGTTTGAGGAAAAGTTTAGTGAGTCTGAGTCCGAGTGAGTCTGGATGACGAAAACACCGGTGAGTCTGAGTACGAGTGAGTTTGGCTGGAGAGAAATTTCGTGAGTCTGAGTCCGAGTGAGTCTGCTTCAGCAAAATTTTGGTGAGTCTGAGTCCGAGTGAGTCCAGTTGAAGAAAATATTAATGAGTCTGAGTCCGAGTGAGTCTGCTTCAGCAAAATTTTGCTGAGTCTGAGTCCGAGTGAGTCCAGTTGAAGAAAATATTAATGAGTCTGAGTCCGAGTGAGTTCGCTTCAGCAGAATTTTGGTTAGTCTGGGTCCTAGTGAGTGCTAAGCGAAAAACGTTTATTGAGTGAGTCTGCGTGGGCTCCATTTATTTTGCCGACCTGTGGCTACAAATATTTATAGCCTCCTTTTATGGCGTGTCTTGTAAAGCCCTAGAAATTATTTTTCAAATTATCAAGCTGTCCGTGCCCTCATATACGAGGGCATGTAAGTGGGCTGTGCAGCATGTTCTGGCACATGTACAACTCCAGGCCACTTTTATTTAGCGACATCGTGATCCACATTGAGTTTGATCTACAATTGTGTACCTGATCAACGGAGAATGAGTGCAATGTTCGAGCTTCATCATCCATGTGGATTCAAATACGACAAAGCAGCACGATTCGCGAGCATCGAGCGCCCCTTCGCTCTCTGTTGCAATGAACCGCTTGTGTCTTTAGATGTCGCTTCGGTTTTTTCATGAATAAATGTGGCAATTGGGAAATTTTCGAGCGCCAAACAAGACATTCACAAGTACGAGAGAGACAGGACGGGCGATTTTGAATGCCTTGTGAATGCATTGTACAGCGCTCAAAAATTTCCCAGTAGCTATGCACCATCTCGCCGAATTCCAAGCTTTGTTAAAAATGCAGCGACGACACAGACCATCGGCTTTCGTCATGTCATTCGCTACCAATTAAACAGCGGCTTCGTTATTTAAAGTGGCTAGATAAAGCTTGCCCCCGTGGTACCTCGAAAATTGTAGCGACCGGATTTCAAGGAGGAATGGAGTAGAAACGCACCATTCATGCCATACGCAACGCTTCATCACTTGCAAAAACAAATTTCTTCGGGCTGTAATGTGGTCAAAGAATTCTGTTACCTCTCGGCAATTCAAGGAGCATTTAAACTTTAATGACTTCTTCGAATTCTAGACTCTCTTTGGGAGATATTGCTGCCATATTTTTCCAGCACGCCTGCAGTTCAGTCCTTGCCGACTCAAGCAAAACCCGTTTTTTTTCGTATTTTTTCTTTTCTTCCCTATTCAAACACCTTTCCATTCATAGTCAGCGTCGACACGCCGAAGCACTTTCGGTGGTTCCTCAGCCGTCATTGTGTTCGTCCAAGCCACACGGCAAAAAGCTTCATGGCACGGCCGTTTCCCAGGCTCGTTTCTCGTATCTTGCTTTCGAGCTCCTAATACCCCCCCAAGGAATGCAAGGAAAGTACAAAACGAAGCAACGAGCTCGACACTCTAGGCTTGGGGCCTGCAACACAAATATCTCTATTCTTTCAAAAGTGAACATCCGGCAGAAGTCTGTCTGGTTGGGATAACAGAAAACTGGAGAGAAGAGAAAACTCCAGCCAAAATTTATTTTAAGAAACCGCGACGTTTCGAAGCATGATCGGCTTCTTATTCAGGGGTGAGAAGGCCCGATATGTGCAACGCCTTCTTGCCAGGCGTGATTGTTTGCTGTGAGTCGTCGCAAGCCCTGGCAGTAGAGGGAGGGCAGTGCCCCCGTGGTGTGGTTGATGTTTCCCGCTGTCTGCTCAATGTAGCAGGATTCGAGGAGGGGCCGCCAGCGAAGGTTCCTTTCTTTTTCCAAAATCACCGCGCCGTCGGGACTGGTATGGTGGTCAAACCGCTGGCAGTGCGCTGTCACTTCGGTCCGTCCGCTGTTCAAGTGACGGAGGTCATTCTTGTGCTGCCGCATTCTTTCATGGAAGTTCTTGGTTTCCTCAATGTAGGAAGCGGGGCAGTCGGCGCACGTGATCCGGTACACGACGCCCTGCGCTTTTTCCGCAGCTGCGCTGTCTTTGGGCCGAGGGATGAAACTGCCGATGGTGGTGGATGGCTTGTGGGAAACGTCGACCCCTGCCTATTGCTTCGCTGGCGCCCGCAATGTAGGGGATCGACACACGGCGTCGTTGCGGCGCCGTTGGTGTCACGTTTCCCCCGTCTTTTCTCTTACGGAGGGCTCTGCGAATAAACGCCTTTGTGTAGCCGTTGGTGTAGAGGTCACGAATTATTGTTTTCCATTCTTCTATCCGCTGCTGTGGCGACGATTGGTGATTTTGGTTGGAGTTTTATATTTAAACTCGTGACGCAGCGGGTGGTTGGTTGTTTACGCAATAAAGAAAGGCACGTTTAGCTGCAGTAGGGCGATAGGAACTTTAAAATCGATTTTAGATACGTCCTAGGCTATATTATCTGTTGATATTTCGTAGATGATGCGCGTGTGTAAACACAAATCTATCCCACATGTTATCTAGCCTTCAAAATTTTGTTTCAGAACTTCAATGGGAAAGATAGAGGTGGGGGGCGGGGGGGGGGGGGGGAGGAGTATGCGCTGGTATGAAGATAAGGAGCGGTCTCATAAATATACGAGACTCGAGCACTGCTGTCCATCCCTTACCCCCTCCCTGCATCTTTCGAGAATGTAGGCTTTGAAGCAGGAAAGAAAAAAAAAGCCCATGTCCTGCCTTCATGTCACTCATTTTGTATTTGTTGTAGCACTGGCTTTCGATTATAAGTCGCTGAGCAGTGTCCCCTCACGGGAGACGAACTAGCGCATTTCTCATATGTTTCATGAATCACTAGATGCCATTATGAACCCACACCAATTGCCCATCAGTCTGTCATTCTGCAAAGAAAAACAGTACGTTATATGGCAACCTCCGCTGCCCCATTTACCCGCTGAAAATAGGCTCCTCAATTATTTATTTATTTAATAGTACCCCGAAGGCCCGAAGGAATCACAGAGGGGAGCTGTGCATTTGAGAATGCGTAAGAGAGTAGCAGTTACATCGAAGTAAAAGCAGTACAAATAATAAGTTATTGAGGATAGATATAATAGCGACGCAGTGAGAATAAAAAGAAATAAAATTGCTAATAGCGCAGGGTTAGGTATGTGAATTTATTGCGTCTGGTTTGTAGTAAAACCTCTAGTTGTCAGTTCAGGGCCTTGTCCAGTGACCTTTTTCTTAGAAATGAATATTCCTGTCCTTTCTGGGGACTAGTAGGATCACTGTGAAGCGGCACCCTCGTCCCCACCTTTCAATACGGCATTCTTGCAATCGGCTTGAGAAAATTGCCACCTCATTTTGTATGGTCTGTACCAGACCATGCGAAAAGCTTCGACCATACCTTAGAACACACTGGCCGGCTCTCATCGGCGCGCCTATGCACGTTCCTTTTTGTCTTGTGTCCGTATCCAGCGTGGTACTGACACGACTCTTTACCATTATCCGCGAGATAGAGTAGCCACTAACAGTTACAACTGGTTCTTAGCCGGCTCCGAAAAATATCTTGCTAGAAACAAACGCAGTCACAACCCGTGTACTTAGATTAAGATGCACGTTGAAGAACCCTGGGTGGTTGAAATATCTGGAGCCCTCCACTAAGCATGACATCTACTAAAACCGAACTTACCATTTCTATAATTCGAAACACTAGTATAATAATTATTGGCGTTTAACGTCCGAGAACCATGATGTGATTATGAGGGGCGCCGTAGTCGAAGGCTACGGAAATATTGGCTACCTGGGGTTCATTACGTGCGCCAAAATATAAGCACTCATGGTTCAAGCGTTTCGGCATCCATCGAAAATGCGGCCGGGATTCGATGCCGTGATCTTCGGGTGAGCAGTCAAGCACCACAACCACTAGACTATCGTGGCAGGTGTTTTCGAAACTTTAGAGAGACAGAACCATGCACCCTATAAAGCCATGTTTTCAAAATTTTTCAAGGGTGGTGAGCTCGATTCTGCAAAAGATGGCCGCCTCATATTATTTTCTTTTTTGCGTTGTCAATGAGCGGTAAATCGACTGCAAGACCATTGGCAGTTTCATGAACGCGTTTAGAAAAGCGCCATAACGTAATGTCAAGCTTTCTTCGTTCCCAAGTAGCGTGATTAGGCCTTCGAACGGCAAAGCGTAAGAAAGGACGTCATTTATAATTGGGTCTGCCAAAAACGCACGTACGCGCTCGCCCATTGAAAACAAACGGCGCGTGCGCATAGCGCATTTCAAATGTAACAGGAATGAAAACCTAATGTTCCTCGAAGGTCGGTATACCCATTCTTATATTTAAAGAAAACATTCTCAATATTGCAAAAATCGCGTGTAATGTTGAATTTCTCCTGACGATAGACATTGCGATGCACGGGAAATAACTTCTTTTTGTATGTTGAAAGCTATCATACATATATTTTGAAGGTTTCCTGGCACTTGTGAACTCTTTACATGTCTTATTCTACATAAGCTATTTTATGGCGCTCTTTCGACATTTATTGGATGAGCCGGGCCAAATCGAATATTGCTAATTTTTAGTCCGAGTAAGTCTGGTTGAGAAAAAGTTAGGCGAGTCTGCGAGTCCGCGAGTGAGTCCGCTTCAGGAGAATTTTGGTGAGTCTGAGTCCGACTGAGTCCGGCTGACAAATATGTTGGTGAATGAATCCGGCTGAGTTATATTTTCGTGTGTCTGAGTCTGAGTGAGTCGGGCAGAGTAATATTTTCGTGAGTCTGAGTGAGTCCGGCTGAGTTATATTTTGGTGAGTCTGAGTCCGAGTGAGTCCGGCTGAGTTATATTTTGGTGAGTCTGAGTCCGAGTGAGTCCGGCCGAGTTATATTTTGGTGAGTCTGAGTCCGAGTGAGTCCGCTTGAGGAAAATTTTGGTGAGTGTGAGTCTGAGTGAGTCAGGTTGACGAAAATATTCATGAGTCTGAGTCCGAGTGAGTCCGTTTGAGGAAAAGTTTAGTGAGTCTGAGTCCGAGTGAGTCTGGATGACGAAAACACCGGTGAGTCTGAGTCCGAGTGAGTTTGGTTGAAGAGAAATTTCATGAGTCTGAGTCCGAGTGAGTATGCTTCAGCAAAATTTTGGTGAGTCTGAGTCCGAGTGAGTCCTAAGCGAAAAATATATTTATTGAGTGAGTCTGAGTGAGCTCCATTTATTTTGCCGACCTATGCAGTCGCCCGCACGGGTCACGTAGGTTGGCTAACCAGCACAACGAATGATGGTCGGTGACTACCTTAAAGTGGCGTCCGTAAAGGTAAGGCCTAAATTTCATCGTGGCCCACACAACCGCGAGGCACTCTTTCTCCGACGTGGAGTAGTTTACCTCGGCGCGGGAGAGAGTGCGGCTGGCGTACGCTATCACTCGCTCCGTGCCCTCTTGTTGTTGGACGAGGACGGCACCAAGACCCACGTTGCTGGCATCAGTATGAATCTCGGTATCCGCATCCTGGTCAAAGTGTGCGAGGACTGGTGGTGTCTGTAAGCGCTCCCGTAGCTCTGTGAAAGCCGCCTCCTGCTCTTCGTTCCAGACGAACGGTACGTCTTCACGAGTGAGTCGAGTGAGTGGTTCCGCAATCCGAGAAAAATTGGCAATGAAGCGGCGATAGTACGCGCAGAGTCCGAGAAAGCGACGCACTGCCTTCTTGTCACGGGGAACAGGAAACGAGGCTACGGTGGTGCTCTTGTCCGGGTCAGGCCGAACACCGTCCGCACTGACCACATGGCCGAGAAACTTAAGTTCTTTGTAACCGAAGTGGCATTTCTCTGGCTTCAGCGTGAGGTTAGCCGAGCGGAGTGCTTCCAGCACAGTCTGCAGACGCTTCAGGTGTTCCTCAAAGGTCACAGAAAACACGACGACATCATCCAGATAAACTAAGCAAGTGTGCCACTTTAGACCGGTAAGAACAGTGTCCATCATTCTCTGGAATGTCGCAGGTGCGGAACATAGGCCGAAGGGAAGCACTTTGAATTCATACAGGCCATCCGGTGTAACAAAGGCAGTTTTTTCACGATCTCGTTCATCAACTTCAATCTGCCAGTACCCGCTTTTCAAATCTATAGATGAAAAATACTTGGCCCGCCGCAGTCTGTCGAGTGAATCATCGATGCGGGGCAGCGGATAGACGTCTTTTTTAGTCACGCTGTTAAGCTTTCTGTAGTCCACGCAGAAGCGCAGCGTTCCGTCTTTTTCTTCACGAGAACGACCGGAGATGACCAGGGACTCTGGGAAGGTTGTATAACGTCATCTTGCAGCATCTCTTCGACTTGAGCATTTATCACATCATATAAAAAAAAATCCGGCGTAGCCGGCGCTACCTCATTGGTCAACACTTTGGCGCAATAAGGTTCTTTTGCATAGCGTTCCGCTTGCCCACGATGATGTCTGCCTCAATTTCAGCTAACGTCATGTCTCATCGATGATAGTATCATCAGTGCTCGCGTCAACTGCGAGCTCGTCGGCTGTGTAGGCGCTGCCTCGTCGTTCTCGGTGTCGGAGTGTTAGGAATCTTCCGTAACGTGAACGATTTCGTCATCGGTCAATTCCGCACAGAGCTCGTGGCCTTCGTCAGCGTAGGCGAAGCCCTCAGAGGTTACCCCGGCTGGAATCGAAACGCCGGCAGCGCACAGATCGTCAAAGGCAACGTCCGCGAAAACAGTTCCGGAGAGTCTCTTGCGTTACCGCCTCTTGCGTTACGAGGGGGGATTTGTGCGCTTCGAAGGCTCGGACGAAGACGAAGGAGCAGTCGGTGCCATCGCTGCCAACGGCGAATGCTGAAGATCGGGAAACGCGAACGCTGAAAATTGCGCGCAGCAGCACACGATCTACCGCAGAGCTTACAAAACAATACGTGAATGAACACAGTGAGGTTTGGCTAAGCTACGGCTGGCAACGGATTGGCGTGTGCTAGATGGTGGCGAGGGTTAGCGAGAGTACGGTAGCCGCGGCGCGGTGCGGCTGGCCACACCTGTTCCGGCGGTGCAAGCATGGCCTCCGAGATAGCGCGCCGGCGCGCTATTTCGGGGGGCCATTGTGCGAGTATGGGGGGGTTCGAGGATACGAGAAAAACAAAATGGCGGCATTGATGGCGACTTCGAGTCGGCGGTTAGCGGTAAAAAGTCCGGAAAATCGGACGGCGAAGGCTGTAAGCGTCCGAAATTTCTGACTTTTTAATACATTGCCTCTATGGGGAACTTGACGGTGCCGCAGATGAGTCCGGGAAATCGGGCATGTCCGGAATTTCGGGCGTCCGAGAAATCGGACGTCGACTGTATTTTAGTGAACTGAATAATGTTAACTCACGGTAGTGTCTAGTAGCAATAGAAACTAGCGCAGAAAGTTTCGCAGTATGGACGAGTTGAAATCTAACGCAGCAAGTTTCGCAGTTAAGGGTGTCTTTGGAAGGCTTGTGCCCAGCAACTACTTCAGCTACATAGCAATTTCCTGTCTAGTGCGACGGCCACTCGAAATTGCAGGGGTAACGTAGAGATTTCGAGCGGCTGCCGTCTTGATGCTCACCGAAAGAACGCAAAAACGATGTTTGGCGCATGCTTGGCGCAAATAATGAAATTTTTGCCAAGATGTAGCAGGATGTAGCAGGTTTCACCTCTTGGTGCAGTTTGGCGCAATTGGCGCAGCTATCACATCACTGTGAATATAATCTGCTGCAGAAGTCTGGCGTCATACCAAAGTGACTGTGTTATTTTTTGTTAGCCGTCTGTGCATGTGTGCCTTCTAATGTAGTTTTCCTTTTTCACTCTGCTTTGTAATACAGTTAAACCTGCTTATAACGAACCTCCATATAACGAATTCCTCGATATTACAAAGTTTTTCTATTCCCCGCCGTTACTTCATAGAAACACATATATTTGCGACCTCTATGTTACAAAGTGGCAGCGGGAAACACCCTTGATATAACGAATTTTCACCACCGACAACCTAAAAATTTTGCCCCGGATTTTGTCATTGGCATGCATCTTCCGCAGTTGCCTCGCCGCCGACGAAGCGCGATCGGCGGCGTTGCGCAAGGTGCGCTCGAAGCCCCAGTGACTGCGAGGCGGGCAGGTGGGCCGGCGCTCCTCGAGCCGGCGTTGCCGCTGTTCTTGCTGCCGCGGGCGAATGCGCGCATGTGCCCTCCCCCTCCCCCTTCAAACAAACAAAAACATAAAATAATATAAAAAGAAAACGACTAGCGTTGGCAGCGCCACTTTTCGATTGCTGCAGAAGTCTCTGAACTGCACTTCGTTAAAGTGACACATAAAAAAAAAAACCTTGCTGGGCCGAGGCAGCCGCCAGAGCTCAAGGGCTTGTGGTCAACACCTAGGCGGGGATATTCGCTCAAAATCCCCAAAAAACTCGCCGGACCTTTTCTTTTTTTCATTTGATTTTTTTTTTATTTCTTAAAATAAAGTTGCTTCCCCCTCCTCCGTGTCAGTACGCTTCAAGTTCGCATCGCATATGTGAGGCCGCGCTGCATACGGAGAGCACTTTTTCTAATTGTATTCACCGCGCCGCATGGAGTGGCCCCCCGACGACGTTCAGCCTTGCTTTATCTTTTTTTTAAGCGGACAACCATTCATCACTACCGAGATGTCAGATTAGGCGCTGGTGTAAACTGTCCGAGACCGCGGTGGCGACGAATCTTCCGAGGTCAACTCGTCGCGCGCTTTGCAGTCTTGCGCCGCACCGCGAGTTCACTATACCGTAGGCTTCGCGATTAGCCGATTAGCTCCGGCAACACGATGGCGTGTTGAATGCAATGCAATGAATGTGAAAGCAACAAATTGTAATGTTTTACAAAGTAGGGCTGGCAACCTACTCTTTCGCATCCGATATCGCGTAACCCTACAAAACGCTGGTGTAAGAAAATATGGCCCCTTCAGGCAGAAGTGCTCTTTTCACACAGTGTCTTTGCGTTGAGAGCACAGCACGTGGAAAGGGGGCGGGGCCTCCGAGATGGCGCCAGCGTCGGTACGGCAGGGCGTACATCTTCGTGGTTTCCGCGTAGGCTCAGCCGCATTCTACCCGCGTCGTGCACACTGTCACGCACAAAGCATCTCGTCGCCACTCGCCATTTCGAGAAAACCGATGAAGCGTGCCACCAGAGAACATCTGTGCCACCACGGAGCACCAATATGGCAGCGGCGCCGCTAACGACCCAAGCGGATGACCTCACTTGCAACCCTCCTATACAAGCCAAGCGCTGATGCTTGGCGAGATAGCGTGCGCGCCTGCGTCTCCGACCGCGCCCTTAAAATCAAAGTTCACTGCTGCTGCTTGAGTGACCCCCCCCCGACCCCTCCGCATCTTTTCATGCTCGTTCAAGACGGGCGGGGTGTTTCCTCTTTGCTTAAGCATTCGACGGCAGGTCTAATACGTGGGGGGGGATGTTATCGCATGCGGCCTCCGGGCGATAGAGATGGGCCGGCTCGTTTGATGTCTGCTTCAGCAGCACTCGCCGCCCCCACTCACGCGCTTTTACCCGTTCATAAAAGTTACGATGCGCGGGGGCATGATATCAATTTGGATTTTATACGGAACATGGCAGCGACAGCAAAAACCCGTCGAGAGTGTCCATATAATTGCTATCGCAATAATAATGCCATTTTTTACTGCTAAATAAGTGTTTTGGGTGAGCTCTGCCTTCAGTTCTCCTTTTGTTTAATTTGTGCGTTTCCTTTTCGAATTTACGTGCTGAAACTGGATATAACGAAAACCTGTTTGTAATGAATTTTTTCGGGAATTTGTCAATTTCGTTATATCCAGGCTTAACTGTAAATTCAGTTTCAAGTTAGCACTCGTTGTGTCCACTTTTTTTCATATATCCTTGGTTTTTTGGCGCTTTTAAGTTGTTACATGATGTCTTACAAACTCGCCCAAGCTTCCGTGCTCCTAAACATATATCTTCACCATCTGATGACATAAATCAGTTTTATTTCAACTTAAAAGTGCCTTCACTATACTAGAGCAAGCACAGTTTTCCTGGCCACACTGGTTTTGTATAATGCACGGCTGTGTTGACCATTAATGCCGAAGTGCTCTCCGAGAACACGTTGCTACCCTCACAGCGAAAGTAATTTTTACGTTGTCACACGTTTTCAATTTTATGTGAAAGGAACAGTGACAAAGCAGGAAAGCAGCAGAGGGCCAAGCAGCTGAAGCTGAGTCGTTGCACATGAAGTGAATAAAGTGCATGAATCAATATGGCTGGATGTTGCACTACAGTTCTTGTAAATAAGAGCTTCGTGTGTGGTATCTTAATTTCGTTTACCATTAGGTCTCTGTACATATACATAGCAGACGTGTAACTGCCTAATGATGAATAATAACCACCAGAAAACTACTGTCTCATGTGCAACAACCAGAGCGAAAAAAAAAAATTTAAGCTACAATTTCATGTTAGCATAGAAAAGGCACACACCCAGCCAGCATACCTGCTTGTTTAAGCTTGGCTAAGGAGTGGGCGTGCACTGTTTTCTAATTCCCTAGTAGAAGGCAGGGCATAATCATGATACGAAATCATTTTAAGTTAAGGCTACACGGCACGAAATCGTATATTTTGAAGAGTACATTTTCCTTTGCCGCGAGGTGATAAATAGGGGCAAATACGATGTGGCCTCAACAAATATTGTGCTTCTCAAAATATGCAATGAACTCAAGTGCACCAAAATAAAAAAAAGCGTTGACTGCGTCGCACTAAAAGGAGAAAGGCATGGGTTGCGCTGGCTGCCATTGGACTGACTTTCGGCAAGCTCTATCGCAAAAGAAAAGGGCAAAAAGGCGAACTGATAGCAACATACGCTCTCCATATAGTCAGAGGGTGGTCAATACAAGCAAGTTTATTTTAAATGTCAAAGAAACGCACGTCGCAACTCTTACGTGCGGCCAGCGGCGAGCAGCTTCTGCAAGCGAAGCTTCTATTGCAGTTGCCTGTGGCGCCCCCTCTCCTATGCGACGCCAACTGCGTCAGAGGAGCGGCGGAGTAAGCCCACTGCCCTCTTCTAGTACACCGTACCTAAATGTAAGCACACGGGCCTCGAGCATTCACGCCTCCATCGAAAACGCAGCCGCCACGGCAACTAGTTGATGACATAAGCTTCAAATAACTCTCATTCTTGTCTTTTTCCATATCTTTTTAGCACTCGCATCTTCTGCAGCTGACACTTTCCGGTACTCTTTTTTCCAACAAACAATAGCTGGTTGGAATATATTAACCAAAGCATTTCCCCACCACCAGTGACCATTTGTGTAAATACTGTTGTTCTTTCATGACTTCCTTAGATCATAAAAATAACAGCGCAAAAAACGACGGACTAACACACAGAGACAAACGAGCGCTGACTTCCAACTGCTTTATTTTTGAAGAGACACAGAATTTATAGCGCTGACACATCACAAGAAACATGATCACTACATGCGCAGAAACCCCTTTTCTTTATCAAGGAGAGCTATCGACGGAGTGCTAACGCACTGATCATTCAACTTGTCAATCAAGTCCGCTTCTATAATCTCGCGCGTGATCTGCTCCCGGTTTTTAGACACGACACTCGACTTGGCATACAACGGAACACACTCGCAGCGAGAACAATGATGAGGTAGGTTACCTTGCTTATATTTTTCTACATTGTACTTGTGTTCAGCTAATCTTGTATTAAGGCACCTGCCCGTCTGTCCAATGTACAATTTGCCACACGATAAGGGTACACGATACACAACGTTTACTGTACACTGGACAAACTTAATGTTGTGCTCGACAGTACATGCTGCAACTTTTTTGCGGTTCGGATCAGTGATCCTGCAAATCTTGGACAACTTGTCAGGTGCTGAAAACGCAACACGAACATTAGCTCGCTGAGCCATTTTTTTCAGATTATGGGAAAGAGTATGCAAATACGGAACTACTGTAGTTTTTTGCTTTTCTGCAGCTGCCCTGCAAGTCGATTGCTGCGACCTGTGCTCATTTCTTAGTAACCCCTCAAGTACAGAGGTTAACAAAAACTTGGGGAACCCGCGTCTGTTAGGCGAAGGGCTTGCCTGTTAAGGCTCTCTGTCATTGCGTGAGAACATGATTTTTTGAGCGCATTAGTAAAACATCGCTTAGCTATGCTTCGCTTGACGAGTTTCGAATGCGCGGAGTCATACTGAAGCAGTGGTTTGTTTGCGCGCGGTTCATATATCCAACACGTGTGTTCGTCGGTAAATGTAAGTTTCAGGTCTAGAAATCTGATAGTGTTGTCTGCTACCGTTTCGTACGTGATTTCCAGTGGATGCAGAACCTCCTGAAAGATAGTCAGAACCTGTGCTACGTCGGCCTTCCTGGAAGCACAGACGTCAAATAAAATCAAATAATCGTTTACAAATCTAAAAGCATCAACCACGTTAGTGCTCTTTACGCGCAAAGAAATCTGCTTGTCCAGTGACGCTAAAACTATGTCGCTAAGTATGGGTGCAAGACAGGACCCAATGCATACTCCTTGCTTCTGGATATAAAGGCAGTCCTCCCAACTTGCGTACGTCGCGTGCAGGTAAAAAGCGAGTAGCTCTAAGAAATTGCTGACAGAAAGCCCAGTGGTGTTCTGAAAATGAACGGTGCCAACCTGGTCAATGCTATCTTCAACACATTTCAAAATTAAATCTTGCGGCAAAGAATAGTACTTCTACAGATTGTTAGTCCGTCGTTTTTTGCGCTGTTATTTTTATGATCATGATTAACCAACTAGCCCGAGTCAATGCCATTGTGAACTTCCTTAGAATTGTATTATGACCAAATTCTTCAATTGTTATTCTTTTTTTAAGTCGCAACTCTCCACCTTATATAGAAAGAAACTGTGTAAAAAAAACGCCTTTAAACTTTGTTTCATTCTGTTATTTAATGTGTATCGTATGTATATTGCCCACCCTGCCTGGACCTTTTGACCGCAGTATTTCATAAATTATATAAATAATAAAATGCACAGTCAGCTGATGCACCTCTTTCCTGTCGTCTGTCTTTCTTGACCTTTCTGTACGTGGCGCTACATCCACACCTTACACATAACACACACACAGCGCTAACTTTCAACAATACATATTGTTGAAAGTTAGCCCTGTGTATGTGTGTTATGTGTCTTTCGTTACGTCCCCTCTTGGATGCTATGGTGGTAAACACATGCGGAAAATAAGATGAGGATGGTCATTCGTGATCACACAAAAGAGCACATACACAAGGCACACACATATCCCCTTCAGGCACGAATTATGATGCACTGTCTACGAATGTGTCATATTCATACAACATAACTATAAGGCATACCAAGGAAAAAAATGAAGTACTGTGTTGTTTTGTGTGAGTTTCTGTAATTTGAATTAGCATGTAATAAAACACTTCATTACTTTGCAGTCAGTCATGTTCCATATTGACATAAAAAGAATGAAGTCATAGGCTCCAAACATATGCGCAATTATTTTTTGGTTGTATTCATTTCGAGAAAAGAAAAGTAATACTTTCGACATTGGTTCTGGAATGCAGCATGTCAAACAACCCGTTCAACATCGTCGTGCCTTCACCAAAGTGACCGGCTACTGAGCTTAAGTCAGGACATATTGACAATGCAGAAGACTCAAATCATCCAGTGAGCAATGTATATTGCTCCCCTTTGGCCACAAGTTTACACAACTAGCATAAACAAGTTGCATACACAAACGTAGCCACCACCACTAAAGGAGATATACTTACAAGAGACTTCTACAGATTCTAGACTTCTACAGCCCCTTGTTTATGCGCTGTTCTAGACATCAAAGAGGACTGCAACACATCTATCCTGTGCGCTGTGAAAAGCAAGTGACACCTTGACTTGTTGATATAGTCAAGTGCCAGTGATACCTTTTTTTTTTGTTTTTTTTTTACTGAAATTGTATATTGTCTCGCAAATTATTTTGTTTTAAGTGTGTTGCATTTATTTATATTTCTGCAATGTGCTGCTGTCATTTGCAAAAGGGGGGCAGGACCCCTGTCAGGCTGTATTAGCCTCAAGTCCGGTCTCCTCTTTCACTGTGGGAAAATAAAATATATGTTGATTGATTGAGTGATTGATTGACCCACCTTTTAAGAACCTTGATGTCACACGAAGCTCCAAATTTTCTTGCTATGGGCAGAAACACCTGCATAACGACACAAAACATGTACAATGAGCATCTACATAAGACCATTCGCACTTAAACATGCAAATTTGGATTCTTAAATAACTGAACACCAAGAGAAAGCATGAGCAATGTAACTGTGTAACTCATGAAGTTTTCCCAGAAATTGCAATAATGGCTCAGTTCACATCGTTCCGAACAATCCCAAAACCATGGTTGCACCTACACAGTGTGTGGGCCGGGATAACTCGGAAAAGCGATGTGACGATGCGACCAGCTATGTTCTGTTCTCCACCACTTTGCGTTAACGGGTGAATTTGTTCTGCTCGCACTGATTAATTCGTTAGTAAATATTAATCACACAAAACAGGGCTCATAGCAACTTTGAATAAAGAAAATTCTATGGTCTTTAAGGACTTTCAAGCCTCAAACAAAGAATTTTACAGAACTTGAAAGATCACTTATCGAGATTGTAGAAAAAGACAGCACCATCTTCTACAGCATGCAAGCACATCTTTCACTGCACATGAACCAAAGCAGGCACATTTTCCAGGATAAATAGCTAACAGAAGAAGCTTTCACAGTTCCTTTCTTTGCTCATTTCTCGTTCATTGCAGGCTTTATTGCACTGCACTGTTTTCTGAAGGTTGCAGTGTGCTTCTGCTAGTTTGATTAAATTGATTCACCTGACAATATAAAAATACCTCACACACACACGCACTCACACACACACATGCACATTCACAAACACACGCATACGTGCACTCACACACATACGCACACGTGCACTCACACACACACGCACATGTGCACTAACACACACACGCACATGTGCACTAACACACACACATGCGCACTCATACACACACACACACATGCACACACACACACATACAGGGGTGACGGCGGTGGTTGCCAGGCTGTGATTAGTAGTGAGAGCCCCCAAGCGATCTCAGCATGGACGTACTCCTTTATCTGGCAGGGCAGTGACCATGCTCAAGACGGTTTTGTTAAGACACATATGGGCACCATGTCAGCAGAGCTCGTAGAAAATTTGACAAATCTCAGTGACAGGCATGGTTCTCAGACAGCCGCATATGGAAAGCATCGTCAGAAATGCTTATCACGATGAGGGTTGCCGCGTCCACCTCAGCCATCTTCGGGTTGACATGCCGGCCGACATGTCCCCTGCATAGCTGGTGAACGTTTCACCACTTTGCTGAGAACAGCTTTGCAGGCTTTGCGGGTGCTCTCCACATTGCAGCTGGTGTGCGAGATCATTGAAGCGTTCCACATTCGCAGAAAAGGGGAGGGGACGGATGCATAAGTACCACCATCAGTTAGATTAAGCGACACAGAGTACAACTACCTGCTGAGCACATGCAGAGGCGTTAGATGAGCCTGTCAGATGAGGAGACCACGGCTTGTGGAGACCAAAACACCATTACAGAAAAAAAGTGTCTTTTTTTTTTTACTACAATATTGAGATCTACAATTACTCTTTCACATTAAGGCTTATAAGTAGGGGTGTGCGAATATTCGAAATTTCAAATATTTTTCTAATAGTGTTCGCTATTCGATTCAATTCGCACTGGGATTTTACTATTCGAGCTATTCGATCTTCCCAAAGACAAATACAGTCAATGTCCAATTGAAAGTGGCCCCCTTCAGATTTTCAATATGCTTCACCTCATCACACTCTCGTATTGCCGCAAAGCTGCCTTTCAGGCTTTGCTACGGTCTGAAATGTATTGACTCGAGAAAACGCTGGTTCCAACATGGAGATGATAGATGTGGCAGAGGTGGGGCCTCAATTAATGCTGCTTTGGACCTGAAATTTGGGCAGGAAGTTCGAAAAATCGGACACCAAAGATTTTAGCATCCAAAATTTCAGATGTTCTTATATATTGACGTCTACAAGGCAGATATGGAACTTCGGACTCGAACGGAGTACACTCTTGTCTGCCACATCCACAGAAGTTGAAAAAGAAGGAGAGGCTGAGGAAATAGCATCTTTGCCTTTCACGTGTAAAGTGTTGTCTGCAACACTTTGGTTGCACAAAATCATGTACATAAATACAATTCGGCCTCTGCATTGCCTCATTCTTGTTAAGACAACTATGAAACACCACCCCACCACCACTTCATCAACCTAGCTAAAAGAAACACTTTCATGTTGCTATCTCATAAGAATATGCTTAGGAATCCTCTCATAATTTTTTTTTCTGTAATTTCGCTTGAAAGTATTCGAAAAATATCCAATTCGATTCGCATTCACACTTCAATATTCGAATTCCGCTTCGCACCCAAAATTTTGCTATTCGCACAGCTCTACTTATAAGATCATTATTTCATTTGCAGTTTAGATCTGTGTAACAAGTACAAGCTGAACGTTAAATGTTTCTGAGTCACTTATTTAGCTTATCGGAGTGATACAGAGCTATAATTACTTTAACATAAAACCCAAGCTGTGTGTAACAAGGTGCTGAGAGCAGAATTCTCATTTTCTGCTCATAGATTTTGTAAATTTGGTTTTGTTTTTTCCTTTGGTAGTCATGGTACAAACACTTAATTTCGATCATCGGCAGAATGAGTAGTTATGATTTGATTTGAAAACTTTTTGCAGCATTGTACTTATTGCATGTTGTAGTATCTAGCCATATGATAATATGCACTTGCTGCTGATTGGTCTTTTTTCTATTGTCTCCGGAAACAAAAGAGAGGCAGTTTTGTATATCTTGCCAGTTTACCTACAAACCAGTTTACCTACAACAAAAATTATTGAATATTTGAAATTGGCATGAAAAACTAGACAAGTCCATTTAGTTTCATCGGGTTTGGAGGTAAAATACAGCAAATACCTCCACACGCCTTGTCCCCCGTAAAGGGGCCCTCAACACTTTTGATGCACCTATTTTTTTATTTGTGTTTTGCGTAGAGTGACGGCTGGGGATAATTTTAGCACAGGTCTAAGCGCCGATATCAAATGATTTAGTATTTTAATCATGACATAAAATCACTACATAACTGCCGACTGCATCAGCACGTAGTGGCGCTCGGCAGAACTGTTTCGGGCGGAAATGACGGAGGATGGCTGCAAGCCTATGACTGATTGATTGATGATGATAAGTGGGGTTTTGTGGCGCAAGGGCCATGGATGGCCAAAGGGCGCCATGCTTTTGATGTGGTGTTTGCGATGGCCAATGATTATGATGACAGGGTGTATTACGGCTGTATAGAGGCCTAAAATCACGCGCTAAATAGAAGCGTAAAAGCTGTGTATAGAGTATAAAAATATGGCGGCGATACGTGATGTGATCTATGGACGTAGGAATGAATTGCAAGTAAGTATGATATCTACAGATGGGAGAGACATGAAAA
The DNA here is from genome assembly GCA_030522465.1 of Rhipicephalus appendiculatus. Taxonomy (NCBI): domain Eukaryota; kingdom Metazoa; phylum Arthropoda; class Arachnida; order Ixodida; family Ixodidae; genus Rhipicephalus; species Rhipicephalus appendiculatus. The sequence continues at coordinate 1,892,367 of JALIZH010032979.1, read as the reverse complement.
CAGCACGAATGCCTCCTCAAGGCCTTTGACGCCAAAGGCAGGGAGGCAGGTGCCTTTTTAATAGAGCTGCCGCAGCAACAATCTCCTTTCAGGGGTTGTGCTACGGATTACCAGGGTATATAACCTGAAAGCTATTAATTTCTTTTAAAAATGCCAACACAGACTGGTGTTTAAAAAGCGGTTCGCTTCCTATGAGCATCGATGGATGTAGTGGTATTTGTTCTCGGAATGCTAATGGGAAGTACTTCTTTCTTATATTATCTAATTCAGTGCATTGGACAAGTATGTGCAGGACAGTGAGTGGTTGACCACATTTATCACACAAAGGTGGGTCACCACCGGACAAAAGGTATGCGTGTGTGCTGTGTGCATGTCCTGTTCTTAATCTGGCGAGTGTTACTTCTGTGTGGCGTGACTTCGATACTGGCGGCCAATTCGCGAGATGTGGCTTGATGAGATGAAGTTTATTTTGCGTTTGCCTGTCCCATAACCGCTGCCAATAGTCCCTCAGCTTTCGTTTGAGGAAAGTTTTGAGGTTGTTATGACCGGCAAGGCACAGATCCGGCCTGCAAGGTACGCTCACCGGCTTACCTCACCTACGCGGCCCGCGTCCCACAGGAACGCAAGAGACCTCCTTGTGCACTGCAGGGAACGCGTAACGGCGTTGCTGCTACACAACGTCCGCGTCCAGTGAAAACGCTTGAGGTTCTAGAAGCTATTATGAAAGGGAAAATTGACAACCACCCGTTTGTAGCACGAAGCCACAAGGAAATCCGTACGGATTTCTCAGAAAGAAAAGCTTAGTTGCCGAAAAATTCGTCCTGGTCCGGGGTTCGAACCCGGGACCAACGCCTTTCCGGGGCGGTCACTCTACCAATTGAGCTAACCAGGAAGCTAGCAATTGGCAGCGCGAGGGCGAATTCATCGACAACTCGAAGCACATGGACACAAGTATTGCAAATGAGTTCTGCGGAATCCCGCAAGGTGGCGGAGGGGTTATTATGAAAGGGAAAATTGACAACCACCCGTTTGTAGCACGAAGCCACAAGGAAATCCGTACGGATTTCTCAGAAAGAAAAGCTTCTTAGTTGCCGAAAAATTCGTCCTGGTCCGGGGTTCGAACCCGGGACCAACGCCTTTCGGGGCGGTCGCTCTACCAATTGAGCTAACCAGGAAGCTAGCAATTGGCAGCGCGAGGGCGAATTCATCGACAACTCAAAGCACATGGACACAAGTATTGCAAATGAGTTCTGTGGAATCCCGCAAGGTGGCGGAGGGGTTATTATGAAAGGGAAAATTGACAACCACCCGTTTGTAGCATGAAGCCACAAGGAAATCCGTACGGATTTCTCAGAAAGAAAAGCTTCTTAGTTGCCGAAAAATTCGTCCTGGTCCGGGGTTCGAACCCGGGACCAACGCCTTTCCGGGCGGTCGCTCTACCAATTGAGCTAACCAGGAAGCTAGCAATTGGCAGCGCGAGGGCGAATTCATCGACAACTCAAAGCACATGGACACAAGTATTGCAAATGAGTTCTGTGGAATCCCGCAAGGTGGCGGAGGGGTTATTATGAAAGGGAAAATTGACAACCACCCGTTTGTAGCACGAAGCCACAAGGAAATCCGTACGGATTTCTCAGAAAGAAAAGCTTCTTAGTTGCCGAAAAATTCGTCCTGTGGCTTCGTGCTGCAAACGGGTGGTTGTCAATTTTCCCTTTCATAATAACCTCTCCGCCACCTTGCGGGATTCCGCAGAACTCATTTGCAAGTTCTAGAAGCGCGTGCACGGACCGCTATAAAGGAGCGCATCGAGAGTGCGCTGGAGCTCTCTCTCTCTGGCCTTGGCGGGCCCTCTCGTCTCTTGTGAGCTTTTGTAATGTGAAGGTGCGTCTGCACCCTTTGTCTGTCTCCCTATAAATATGTAAATTAAACGTGTATTCTTCTTGTGCATAAGAAGCCTCGTAAGTCCTTCTGCGCCGGAGCCTGGGTGGCAGCCTGTATCCCCTCCTTGGTCACATCAACTGGTGGCAGCGGTGGGATCCGGTCCTTGTTCTTTCCTGGTGCCAACGCTGGTGAGTACTCACTTTCCGTAGAGATTCTACCAGGTGTTTTGGATAGATGGTGATGTTTATCCAAAGGGGTAGATTGGCTGCTGCTTCGTGAAGGTTTGTGTTTATTAGAGGTACCTTCACGGCAGCGTGAGCAACGGAAGTCTGCGCGGGGTGACCATGGATTTGAACAATTTGAGGAAACCGGATTTAGTTCTCTTGTGCGAGGAGCTGGGGATTGAGGTGGCGAGTATACATAGGAAGCCACATTTGATACAGGTGGTTAAGGATTCCGGCGCGGATAAGGAGGAGCTTTGCGGGTGCTGGGAGCTTGTTCAGGAGAGAATAAAGAGGGCACAAGAAGATGAGGAACGAGAGCGTCTTGCGTTTGAGAGGGAGACTGCCAGGCGTAAAGAGGAAGCTGCAGCTCAAGAAAGGGAACTTGAACGATTGCGACTTGAGCTTCGGATCATAGAGGCGAAACGTGCCAGTGGTCAGGGTACAGAAAGTGTAGGGATTCACGATAGACCGGGCGCGAGTAACATTGAAAGCGCGGCGGAGCTAGCTGGCGAGTTCAGCGTCCATCGCCAGTCAGAGATAACAGGCGTCACAAGCATGGTCGAAAACCATGACGACTTACTCGTAAAGAAAAATTTGACTTCTCGGCTTAGGGCAGATGCGATTTCTTCGACTGATCAGGAAAAGAGTGCAGAAGCACTCGTCAAACGAGAAAGTGTACAGTCGGAGGTACTATCCTCAGTACATAGTGATGTGGATGGGCAGGATGACCAAAACAGAACAGTCATTTGCGTAGAACACAGCGATAAAGCAGGAGAAAGTGACATTGGAGATAACAGATTGCCAGTACACAGCTTGATCAGCGGCAAGGAAACCGATGCACATTCTGTGGTGTCGCTGGCTGCAGAGGTCACTTCCCCAAAGATCTTGTGTCAGAGATATTTTGAGCGAGAGGAAGGCGTTTCCGTGCAGGAAGGGGGTCGATTGGACGCTCCTGTCTCCGTGCGTCCGGAGACAGATCCTTAGGTTCAGATTCTATCTTTTCTGTACCGTGGATAGAGATTCCATGAAGCATCCGGGGGTTTTCATGTGGATTTGCAGACACGGGTCTCAAAGAGCGCGCTTTGAAGAGCCTATCTGTGAAGGGCCTGTTGAGTATATGAAAAGGTTCTCCCGCCTGGTTTGGGACGCTATCACTTAAGCGTCAAGTATAAAACTGGTCCCCACCATAGTGTAGGCTTCTGCTGTGCAAACCAAATAAGACAAGCCTAGCAGTAACTTACACCTGGTGATTCTCGGGGAAGCTGGAGACTCTCAGCGTTGGTGTTTGGTTTGAGAGCGTCCGTTCCAGCTGAAGTCGGGCAGAGGAGAAGAAAAGGCCAACAATGCCGGCTGGTCTATAGCGGCGCTTGGTGGGCACGACGAACAAGCAACTGCGGATTCTGGCCTTTCTACAGCGCTTCGTCCCATCTTCGACGAATGGATGACCGGGCGGCGGTGACAGTGCCTCTGCAACTGTAGATGTTCTTATGCTGTGACCAAGCGTGTGTTGTGCTGTGGGTGGTTGCTATGCGAAGGTGTGCCTACCGTAAGACCTGCCGTGTGGTGTGCGTCTCTGTGTTGTGGTGGACAATCAGTGGGACCCCCCAAGGAAACGTACAACGGCCACTTCAGGGAGCAGCCCTACTGCAGCCCTTACGTGACCTATTCGGGCGGCGGACGGGCTGTTTGACCGGCAAGGCAAAGACCCGGCCTGCAAGGGACACTCACTGGCTTACCTCACCTACGCGGCCCGCGTCCCACAAGAACGCAGTCCGCGCCCCACAGGAAAGCAAGAGACCTCCTTGTGCACTGCAGGGAACGCGTAACGGCGTTGCTGCTACACGCCGTCCGCGTCCAGTGAAAACGCTTGAGGTTCTAGAAGCGCATGCATGGACCGCTATAAAAGGAGCGCATCGAGAGTGCGCTGGAGCTCTCTCTCTCTGGCCTTGGCGGGCCCTCTCGTCTCTTGTGAGCTTTTGTAATGTGAAGGTGCGTCTGCACCCTTGTCTGTCTCCCTGTAATATGTAAATTAAACGTGTGTTCTTCTTGTGCATAAGAAGCCTCGTAAGTCCTTCTGCGCCGGAGCCTGGGTGGCAGCCTGTACCCCCCTCCTCGGTCACATCAAGGTCAAGTGCAGGGACACCTATGGATGTATTGGCAGTGCTTTCGTGGGCGGACGCAGCTAGCTGGTCCGCCAAAACGTTTTCCTGTATCTCGCGGTGCCCTGGCACCCAGCAGATTACGACATGCTGTTTTAGAGTGTAGACCGTGCACAGGAGTGAGTAGATCAAGACGAGGATAGGGTTTTTGTGTCTTTTCAAAGTTTTGAGGGCTTTGACCACGCTCAGGGAATCGGTGTATATTACTGATCTTTGAAATTTTAGTTGTTGAATGTGTTTAACGGCCGCAAGTATCGCATAAGCTTCTGCTGTGAAGATGCTGGTGTTAGGATGCAGAGTACCGGCATCTGAAAAAGATGGACCGATCGCTGCGTAGGACACAGAAGTGCGAGTCTTTGAGGCATCAGTAAAAAATTCTGGACATGAGTATTTATCCTGGAGTTCGAGGAAGTGTGTACGGATATGTGCAATAGGCGCGTGCTTGGTAACTTCTACGAAGGATATATCGCAATCTATGAGCTGCCACTGCAATGGCGGGACATATGCAGCGGGAGCTGCCAAACGGTGTTCAAGCAGTGGCACACCCGTTGTTTCAGCTAGACCCCTCACACAAAGTGCGTAGGGCTGTCTCATAGCAGGGCGGTTGTCAAACAGGACAGAACTGGACAAGTCATTGATAGTGGAGTGTACACGGTGTTCGTTGTTCGCGTTCACCTTGAGGAAGTATACAAAAGATAGGTACGATCTCTGGAGATGAAGCGACCACTCGTTCGAGTCAACGTACAGGCTTTCCACGGGGCTAGTGCGAAAAGCACCCGTGGAAAGACGAATGCCTAGGTGGTGGACAGGGTCAAGCATCTTCAAGGATGTTGGGGTCGCAGACAGATTGATAAGTGATCGCCCCGTAATCCAGGCGCGTTCGTATGAGGCTTCGATACAAGTTCATCAGACATTTCTTGTCACTACCCCATGTAGTGCATGACAACACTTTCAGGATATTCATGGTTTTTAAAACTTGTTTTTTATGCACTTGATGTGTGGTATGAATGTTAGTTTGGTGTCCAATATTAGGCCCAGGAACTTATGCTCGGTATTTACAGAAAAACGTTGACCATGCAGGTCAATGTCAGGGTCGGAGTGAATCCTTCTCTTCCTGGAAAACAAGACGCACGCGCTTTTTTGCAGATTTAGTTGGAACCCGTTTTCCTCTGCCCATTTGGAGACCTTGTTCAGGCTAAGTTGAACCTGCCGCTCGCACATTGCGAGATTACATGATATGAAACCAATCTGCACGTCGTCTACAGTGAAATCTCGGTGATACGATCACAGCTCATACGAATTTCGGGGTGATACGAATTTTTCTTTGGTCCCGGACAAGGCCCATTGGCCTGCAATGTAATGGAGAACGGTTGTTGCGAACCGATTTTCACCCCGTGACGTTTGATACGAACGTACGCTACCGCCCAAGTACAAAGACGTCCTGTCCGCGCTGTCACGGAAGACGCGCCAAGCACGTGCGAACACGGGAACGCAAGCGCGGGCATGCGCGCCGCGCCGCCAAATCGTCAGAATCGCGGTGTCAACATGCGTGATTGCCGAGGTCGCACTTGTGCGGACATGGCTGTAAATCACCCAAAAAACATCCCCAACACCTCCACGATAACAAAATCATAACATAGATCCGTGGTTCTGAAATGTTGAGGCCTTGATCTATCGCGTCAAAGCGCTTCTTCTGTTAATTTCGCAATTAATCTGGTGCAGGGTAGCTGTTGGTGGCTACTTTGCTCCAAATTGGCTACTTTCGGACCCCGCTGGCGAAGAAAATTTCCAGTTGGCACCATGGCTCTTTTTTAAACTTGTGATTTTACTTATTCAAAATGGTTTTATTTATTCATCAATAGTAAAGACTCTGTTGATAATACCGTTTCCTGTTCTATTTGGCTAGAAATTTGGCGATAATACCAAATGACATGGCTACTTTGGATACGTTTGGCGTGAGTTCTGGCACCTTTTCATGTCCACTCAACAGCAACCCTGATCTGGTGTCATGCGAAAAAGCACACTAAAATTTGGAAGGGGCTACTGCTCACGCGGGTCACAACGCACCCGGCCGTATATTTACGAGTGCTGGTATGATTGCTGACATCTAAAAACTTAACTGACGATCATTCAGAGTTCTTCCCGGTGTTGCTGCAGTCCTGAAAAACAGTAAATGAAAATGTACGCCAGCTTTCTTTTGTCGCATGCGAATATTCCATGCTTTCTAGTGATACGAATTTCGGATGATACGAATATATTTGGTGGTCCCGTGGGATTCTATCACCGAGGTTTCACTGTACATAGGTGCAGTAAAACATACTGCATGGAATGCACAGTCGCAGGGAATTCATTTTGATGATAAAAAGTGTGCAACTCAGGACACCACCCTGAGGCACTCCAGTTTCCTGGACAAATGTGTGAGACAAAACATTCCCCACTCGGACACGGAACGTGCGTTCAGACAAATAGCTTTCGATTATGGTCAGCATATTACCTCGGACACCCAAGTGTGAGAGGTCTCGCAGTATGCCGAAGCGCCATGTGGTGTCGTAAGCCTTTTCCATATCGAGGAACACCGAAAGAATTGATTATGGACGAAAGCGTCTCGGATTTGTGCCTCGATACGTAAAAGATGGTCAGTGGTGTATCTACCCTCGCGAAATCCACACTGGTATGGATCCAGCAGATTGTTTGTTTCCAGGAAATGTAGAAGTCGGCGGTTAATCATCTTTTCGAAGAGCTTACACAGGCAACTTGTAAGTGCGATCGGCCGGTAACTGCTAACAGAAGATGGATCCTTGCCTTGCTTTAGAATCGGAATGATAATGGCTTCCTTCCAGGCAGAAGGGATCTCGCCGGAAAACCAAACAGCATTATACAGGAAAAGGAGGGCTTTTTGAGTTTCAGAAGGCAGGTGTTTTAGCATTTCATATACGACCCGGTCAGAGCCTGGGGCAGATTTATTGGAGCAGTTAAGTGATGCCTGTAGCTCAGCTAAACAGAAAGGTGCATTGTATGCCTCGTGTTTTGTGGGTTTCCGCTCTAGCTTCTGTTTTTCAATTCTTGTTTTGTGTCGTTGGAAAGCTTCACTATAGTGCGACGAGCTGGACACCTGTTCGAAGTGTTCGCCGAGGAAGTTCGCCTGGTCTTCCAAGCTGTCGCCTTGTGTGTTTACTAGTGGAAGTGAATGTGCTTGTCGTCCTCCTACCTTACCAACCATGCTCCAGACTATCGCCTCTTGTGTATAGAATTGATTCCGGATAAAAACTTTTGCCAGCTTCTAGCCTGTCTGTGCGTTCTTCTGCCTTGAGACTTAATATTCTTGAAAGTGTCAATATTCTCGGCTGTTGGTGAGTCCCGAAGCAACTTCCATGCTTTATTTTGCTTTTTTCGTGCATTTCGACACTCAGAATTCCACCATGGGACACGTCGCTTGCCGGGCAGTTCAGATGTTTGCGGGATGCATTGAAGTGCAGCATCAGCCAGAAAAGCTGTCAAGTACTGCACAGCTGCATCTATGCTTAAGCCGCATATATCAGTCCAACTTAAACGGGTAATCTCATGAAACTGTTCCCAATCAGCTTTGTCTGTGAGCCATTTAGGAACCTGTGGAGGACATTGATTTGATATTGGTGTGCTCAGTACTACAGGAAAATGGTCACTTCCGAAAGGATTATTTATGACTTTCCAGTGGAGTAGGGGTAGAAGCGATGGAGATACAATGCTGACGTCTATGGACGAGTAGGTTTTGTTGGCGAGGCTATAATATGTTGGCTCTTTCCTATTCAACAGACGCGCACCGGAAGAAAAGAGGAACTGTTCAATTAGGCGACCTCGTGCGTCGCAGCGAGAATCGCCCCACAGACCGTTATGTGCATTCAAGTCCCCAAGGACCAGATAAGGTTGCGGTAGTTCATCTATTAAGGACTGGAATTCATGTTTATCAAGACGGTGGTGTGGAGGTATGTATAGAGAGCAGATGGTGACGAGTTTATTCAAAAGAACTGCTCGAACAGCCACTGCCTCAAGGGATGTTTGTAATGGTAGATGTGTACATGCTACTCCTGGATTAACTATAATTGCCACGCCACCAGATGATGCCACAGCATCATCTCGGTCTTTTCGGAATATAACATAGTGACGTAGAAAATTGGTGTACTTGGATTTTAAGTGTTTCTTGTACACACAGCACTTGTGGTGAATGTTCGTGTAAGAGTTCTTGGATATCGTCGAGGTTTCTTAAAAGACCTCTCACGTTCCATTGTATAATTTGTGTATCCATTTTAGGTGTAAATTAGTGCTGTGTGTACTGAAAGGACTGTTGCGTTAGGTCAGAGAGCCCTTGTGAGGCCCCGTGACGGGAGTTCTTGTATTTTTTGGCGCGCTCCAACGAGCTGCGCCGGTCCTTCGGCGCCGGAGACGCCGTCGGACTTGCCGTTGTTTCCACTGCCTCGGCAGAGGCGCTGGATGCCTGACCGCGTGTTACGCGCACGGGTGTCACACTTTTGGGACCTTCTGCTTGAACAGAAGGCCCTGGGCCTGCAGGTCCGGAGGCCTGCATACCCTTTGGTTGCGGAGAAGCACGGGCTGCTTCCGCTGAGGGGGGCCAATGGCGCTGCTGCCCGTCCACTCTGAGTGGTACGTGCAGCCGCCGCGAACTTTTGTGGCACTGGCCCCTTGCGTGCCACGTCCGCAAATGAAATACCCTGTGCAACGAAGAGACGTTTGCGCGCCTCCTTGAACGAGATGTTTTCGGTTACCTTGAGTGTAATTATTTCCTTTTCTCTCTTCCATGAAGGACATGTGCGAGAGTAGGCTGGGTGGCCACCCTCGCAGTTTGCACAGTGGGGAGTTTCAGCACAGTTGTCTGTAGCATGATCATGTGAACTGCACTTTGCACAGGTTTCACGGCCACGGCAGCTCTGAGAGCTGTGACCGAAACGCTGGCACTTGAAGCAGTGCTGGGGGGTTGGGGATGTAGGGTCTTATCTTCAATTTTAAGTAGCCTGTTTCAAGATGTTCCAGAAGGGTACTAGTGCAAAATGTTACAATGAGGTGTTTTGTTGGGGTTTCCTTGTCATCACGCCTAATCTTTATCCGCTGTACTTGTGTCGCATGCTGGTCCTTCCAGCCCTCGAGGAGCTCAGCTTCAGTCAAATCGAGTAGATCTTGGTCAGACACTACGCCTCGGGAAGTGTTGAGAGAATGGTGCGGTGTAATTGAGATAGGGGTGTTACCAAAAGAGACTAGTTTTGTTAGGTTTTCATACTGGGTCTTATTTTGTACTTCGAGGAGAAGGTCCCCACTAGCCATTCGTGTAGCCTTATAACCTTGACCGAGTGTATTGGTGAGACATTTTGACACGACAAATGGGGAGATAGTTCTTGCATTCTTTCCAGCTGTTTCGCAGTGGATGACGTGAAATCTAGGGAAATTTGCTTTTGGTTTTTCAAAAATGTTCCAGAAGTCTTCGGTGCGCCCTCTCTTTGAGTGAGGACGATCATTAAGTGGAGGGAAGGAAGCAAAGGCCATAGAGTATGTTTACATTCGGCAGCTATGCCAGCCGCCCACCAAGGAGCCCAACAGGGGGGACGCGACAGCACTTTGAAAAGGGATGCCAACGCCAGCTGTACAAAAGCCACTATAACCGAATATAATGTGCCCAAGAGAGGACACATACACAAGGTTAACCCTTGCCGCCTGGGAAAACGGAAGTAAGTTGAAGAGAGGAGAAGACAGGAAAGATAAAAAGTGAGAGGGAAAGACAAAAATGAGAGGGGAGAGAGAGGGATAGGAAAAAGCAACTGCCGATTTCCCCTGGCTGGGTCAGCCCAGGGCTGCCGTCTGCGTGAAGCCGGGGCCAAAGGGGTGTGTTGCCTCACCCGGGGGGGCCTTAAAGGTCCAATCACCCGACGTCGGCTCAACCCCCAGGATTCCCTTTTCCTCGGACACGGCTAAGCCACGCACGGCGACGCGTGAGAGGGGGTCGAAACCCCCCCCTGTTGGCTCAGGTCCGTGGTGACGCCACTCACCAAATGCCTGCTTGCGCAGACGCCCCTGCGGGGCGAATGAAGCCCCGCAGGGGCGCTGAAGGGGAACTGAAGCCTATGACTGGATAAATGTAACGTTAGAAGAGATCGTGGTGTGCCATCAGAACTGAGACTACTACAGTAGAACCTCGTTATAACGAAGCGGGATATAACGAACTAATGGATATAACGAAGCAATCGTAATTCCCCTTGAAATTTCCATAGATGCCCATGTATTTAAAACCTCGTTTTAACGAAGCTAAAATTTCCTCACAATGGATATAACGAACCATTCTTTTTCCACAACGAGCGTTTACTGAACATTTTGGTGTACGTCAATTCAATATCTTGAAGCGCGCAACGGTTTACGTCCCATCCCGGATGCGGTAATTCAAAACTCGCGCCTCGCGCTCCCCAGGAGCAGCCTGCCAACACGCGCGTGGGTGCGCGTCTCCCTGCCTCCCCTTTCCTCAGGAACTGGTGGACCCACCCGCACGGCAACTCACGCGAGCGTGCGCGTCACCCGGCCTCCCCTCTCTTGTGGATCGTTGACCCCCCCGCACTTCTACCCTTCTCCCCTTCTGCTGCGCGCTGGGACCTGTTCGCCGGCAATTGTGACCTTGTAGCTTTGTTGTTGCTTGTCGTTCGCTGCATGTGCACGAAGAACACCGCCTCTATCAGTTCCCGTCGCTAGATATGAGATGGACAACGGCAAACGAAAGCGCAAGACTTTAAGGATCGAGCAGAAGTCGGCTATGCTGAAAGCCGTTGAGTCCAGCGTCAAGAAAAAAAAAGTCGCCGAAGATTTCGGCGTGGCATTGAGCACGCTGTCGACAATTTTGAACAACAGAGAAGCAGTCACCGGTGCTGTCACACGTGGCGTCAAAGGCGACAGGAAGAAGCTACAAGCCCCCGCCTTCGAAGCTGTGGAGAAGGCGGTCTTCAAGTGGTTTCTGGAAGTCCGAGCAAGCGGCACTCCGGTGAGCGGGGCACTTTTGCAGCAGAAAGCAAGGGACTTTGCGTGCATCATGGGGAACGACGATTTTGTGGCGAGTGACGGCTGGCTGCAGCGCTTCAAGGAGCGTCACGACATCGTCGGCAGGGCTGTCAGTGGGGAAGCGCAGTCTGTCGACCACGAAGCTGCAGTGGCGTGGATTGACAAAAACATTGGACAGCAGCTTCAAAAGTACAGCGCCAGGGATTTGTTCAACGCAGATGAGACTGCACTATTTTATCAGATGTTGCCGCAAAAAACACTGGCCCTCAAAGGTGACCGCTGCCAGGGCGGTAAACAGAGCAATGTCCGTGTGACCGTGCTGCTTTGTGCCAACATGGACGGGTCGGAAATGGTGCCGGCCCTCGTGGTCGGCAAAAGTTCATCACCACGATGTTTTAAAGGAAAGCGTAAACTCCAAGTGAGTTATGTGTCCAACCACAAGGCTTGGATGACACGGGACATCTTCGCACAATGGCTGCGTGAGTGGGACGAGCGGCTGGGCAAGCAGAACCACAAGATATGCCTCGTCCTGGACAATTGCGCGGCCCACCACACTACCGTTGTGCTCAAAAACATTGAGCTATGTTTTCTGCCGCCAAACACCACTGCGGTTGTGCAACCCCTGGACCAAGGGGTGATCAGGAACTTTAAGTCGGGCTACCGCAAGCGTGTCATCGACCGAATTTTGCTCAATATGAGCATGAAGAGCGAGACAACAATCGACCTGTACATGGCGATCGAGATGCCACAGGCTGCCTGGATGGATGTAACGGCAAGCACGATCGCCAACTGCTTCCGGCATGATTCATTTGGCGTCAGCAGCAGAGAGCACAGCCAAGATCTCGGTGCTGCCGCCAGTGAGGGTGCCGCGGACGAACAGGCCCAGGCGTCGTGTGACGCTCTCCTTCACGCCAGCGTTGTGCCCGACTGCAACACTTTCTGCACGTACGTCGGTGCCGACGCTGACGCGGTGACAACCCAAGAGTTGACAGAGGCGGAAATTGTGCGCGCGGTGACGGGTGTGCATAAGGCCGAAAGTGACGAATGTGTCGACAGCCCGGAGCCTAATGCTGGCAAACCGGACGTACCGATGTCCGCGCAAGCGCTGGATGCGGCAGACCTGCTGCGCTGCTTCTTTGGCGCTCACAATGACGGCGAGGATGGGCTCGAAATTGCGGCCGCAGCTGAGAAAGCCGTCATCCAGCTGAAGAAGACTCGGCAAAAATCTATCAAGGACTTTTTTTCTACGAAGTGAGGCGCCAGCTGGTGTGCTAAGTTTGGTGGGAATAAAGTTCATTGTTCTTTTTTTTTTTGCTAGTTTTTCACCTTGCAGCGGCCGTTTTTTCTTTGCGCGGCGAACTGCTGTGTGATTCGGTGGTGAGTACATTCTCTATCTTGCTTGCTAATTGTCGGTAGAAATTGATATTGGCTATAACGAACTAATGGTTATAACGAATAACGACTCCCCCTTCAACTTCGTTATAACGAGGTTCTACTGTAATGTGTTTCATTTTTCTTTTCTGTGCCTTTTCATTGAACCCCAAACAGACGCGGCCGCAACAAAAAAAATATCACTACGATCTACGACTACAAAGCACGACAGAGACGCTGGCTACCACTTCGCCTCTGGATTTTTGGCTTGCACGGGTCGGATGTCCATACAAAAGGCTTCTCTCTCTCTCTCTCTTCCCTCTTCTTGCTTCTGTGCGTTTGCGAGCTGCCTCTTTCCGCACGTGCTGTAGGCTCGTGATTGTTGTTCAAGGGGTGCAATGCACCCTTGTAGTTCGTCGGGCGGCTCACCGAACAACTCGCGAAGGGTCAACAGTACTTCACCACCCTGGTCGTTCCACAAATTCTTCTCTCAGAATGACATGGAATCTCGTAAAGAACAGCAGAAAATACCTCGCTTTGAAACAGTAGCACCCGCTCATGTTCTGAAAAGTCAGGCGTCAGGCACCGCGTTTGTTACTATGGCAACGAGATCCACATTACGTTGGAAAGGAAAAAGCAACAATGGTGTGTGCGCTTCCCCTACGTAGGAGCTTCCAGCTCATTTCATTGGGGGAGCCCTATTCAGGGGTGCAACAGCCGAAATAGAATTTGGAGCAATTTTTGGAGCAGCAAAATGTTATTTTTGGAGCACTAAAATCCAAATTTGGAGCAGGTTATCAGGAAAAAAACATCCATTTTTTATCACGAAAGTCCAAATTTGGAGCAGTATAAAAAAGGCCTACATTTAAAAAAAAAAGATGTACAAACCATTCAACATCACCTAAATCGTGCAGAGTGAACACGAGCACTGCGATTTCAATAAAAGTATTTTGAACCACCCCACTGAACAAACAATGATAGAGTCCACATTAGCATTTCCGCACCTGTCTAATCCTTTGACAGACCCTGCGAATTCAAATGTGGATCTGCCAAGCCGGCGACCTTGAAATGCGGGGGGATTTGTAAAACAGAGGAGTAGGCGTGGCAAAAAAAAAAAAATTGGCACACAGTTTTGTTGGTTTTTTTTTTTTAAGGCTGCAGAAATCTCATATACTGCTCCAAATGAATGCCAGTAACTTTTTTAGGCGTCAGCGACCATACTAGTACTCACAAATATGCGGCGTATACACGCATGAGTAATTGAACAAAATGTGCTCTCCCGTGACTAGTGCTAACAGCCCCTTCCAAATCTTAATACGCTTTCCCGCAGGGCACCGGTGTACTGCGGCGAAGGTGGCTTAAAGGGATACTGAACAAAATTTTTGCCGCCAAGATTTCCAGCCAAATTGAAAGATTGGGAGTTGAAATCGATGGACACAACCTTCATTTCAGGCAGAAACTAGAGGAAAGTAATGAATTTAATTAGTTTATCACGAACCGCCGCGTCTAGCGGCCGCGCCGTGAACTAGAGGATGTGACGTGAAACTCGCCGGAAACAGTCATCCCACCAATGCCTGCCTTCGCCCGTGTCTCTCAACCCGCTCAGCTTGCACTACGTTTCCCAGAACCATCACGGGAGCGAACAATGCTCCCGGCTGGGGTAAGGCATCAGTGCTTTTGTGGAAAGGAGAGAGTGGAATGAAAGGAGAGGTGGAGAAAAGGAAGCGAAGAACAGGAACACGTGCACCTTGCATGCGCCAAGGAGAGTCTGACGTCACGGCTCCCGCTCGCGTGCAGCCGCCGCGCGCTGACAATCCACCAAAAATACAGCCATCTGCTCAAAACAACGTGAAATAAACTGTGTTTGTCGGAACAGTGGCGTCTTCCGAGTAGAATTTCGATGTTTTCGTCAGTTTTTCAAATTTTTGTTCAGTATCCCTTTAAGCAGCGTTCTGCACGGGTTAGAACAAGGCCTGGAAATTTTCGAACACCACTACAGACACCCCCCACCCCCCCCTTTATTTTTCTTTCACGATGGGGTTAGGTTTAGGGTACAACTTCTTGGCTCGCTTGCAAGGCGCGTTCGACCAAATAAAGTACCAAGGCGCGTGCCGGTTGGCCCGGCGATGGCACCGGACACCTATTGCCGGGACGACGCAACTTCAAGACAGAAAAATGTTTTATGGGCCGTTGCTATGGCAACCAACATGGTCGCGGCAACGCCGGTGTTCGCAGCACGTAGAGTTTGTTCACGCGTGGAAAACGCGGCATACGCTTCCAGCACACCATGGTTTAGGGTTAGGGTCTGCGTGCGTGGATTGATTGATGATGCAAACTGCAGGTGGCCAACGTGGCTTCCTCTTCTCGCTGAAATTGGCGCAACTGAGAAAATTTTGAGGCTGGTCGGGCCTTTTGGCGCAGCGTGGTGCAATTTCCGCCAATTTCATGGTTTTGGCGCAGCTCGGCGCAAAAACAGGGAAATTGTATCAATTTGGCGCAATTGGCGCAGCTGTTGCACCCCTGCCTATTACGTCACAGGGCTAGTCAGGGTGAGTGAAATATGGTCAGGTGACCCTGCGAAGATCAAGTTGAGGTTAAGCTTTGTTAAACCCGGATATAACGAAATTGACAAATTCCCGAAAAATTCGTTACAAACAGGTTTTCGTTATAAGCAGTTTCAGCACGAAAACTCGAAAAGGAAACGCACAAATTAAACTAAAGGGGAACTGAAGGCAGAGCTCACCCAAAACACTTACAGTGCAGTCCACTTATAACGATATCGAGAAAACCAAAAAATATGATCGTTATAACCGGTGATCGTTATATCTGGACTGCCGCAAAAAAATCGTCGCCGGACGTACATTTTGTAGTTCCGGGCTCGAATTTGCTATTTGCACCAATGAATAAATATTGTTGATAGTAGGATGTCAAAAACAAGACTTTATTTCTTACTCCAAAGAGCGTATCACGGGTTCGGCACGCCGAAGAAGTCTGAAATCTGCAGTTGCTTCCGCGGAAGCTTGAGCTTTACAACCGCGCTGCGCACAGCTTCCAGCTGCTGCGAAAACTCTGGCAGCATTCCCTTGGTGTCCGTAAAGTCAATCAGTGTGTCGATTGACGTCAGCGCACATTGCGTGGTCATAGACAGGGTCGTAGAGACGCTGTCAACCTCCTCATCACTTTTCGCTGCTGCTGTCGCACAACGCCGCCGTCTGTCGCGACAACACATCCGCGACGATTGCCTAGTCGATGTGTTCATCGCAGAACAAAGCAGCACTGTCTGCCGTCAGTAAGTCTTCAACCGACGCGACACATCCGCTATCCGCGTCACCAGTAGCGACGTGCTCCCAGAGCTCCGTCAGATCGGGCTCAAGCCGTTGCTCGTTGCTCGCGATAGAGACTGACCGACGGGTGGGGGAAAGCACGGGAGGAAGAAAGTACAGCCGGAATGCCAACGAGGCCTCGCCCCGATGCCGCCGCGCCAGCCTGCGCCGCTTCGCCAGGCTTCGCTTCGCTTTTTTAGATGCGAAGCATCTTATGCTCGGGGCTCTGTCCCTCCCGCGTCCCCCGTCCGCCGTCCCCCGTCCCGCGTCCGGCCACTTTCATGAAGTAGGGAAGCGCCCATTATGCGAACCAGAACACTGTAGTAATATGAAGGCCGTCAACCCTAACACAGTCATCAGAGTCATGGCCAAGAACACAGAGAGGCTGCTTAGCAATGGCTAGGCAGGTGGTGTCTGTCGCCCAGGTTGACCCCATTCCTTGAGTCATGGCCGAAAGCACAGAGAGGCTGCTTAGCAGTGGCTAGGCAAATGGTGTCTGTCGCCCAGGTTGACCCCATTCCTTAATCTTGCTTGCGTGTGTTTGGAGGGGGCTTAGTCCGTCCCGCGTCCCACACCACCACGGCGCGTGCCGTCCCCCTCTCTCTCCTACGCTCACCCCCTTTCTCTCCTCTAGGAATCGCCTACTCTACAGAGCGGCCCCGCGTCCTCTCCCCCCTCTCTCCTCTAGGAATACTCTACTCTACGGAGCGGCTCCGGCGTCCCACATCCCCAGAGCGCATGCGCGTCCTCTCCCCCCTCCTCTTGGAATCATCTACTATACGGAGCGTCCCACACCCCTACAGCGCATGCACGTCCCCTCTCTCTCCTCTCCTATGGTCCCCCCCCATCCTTTCCTCTAGGAATCCTCTACGGAATGACAGGTGGTGTGACAGCTGCATACTCCACTGGGGGGCGCCACGGTAGTTCCGCGGTATGAAAATGACGGAGCGCGCGCGCCTCATTCTCTCTCCTGCGCAGCGCCGCGATGAGCGCCCGGACCACCCGCTCAAGCTAATTATCTCCCCGCTGCTTCGCATCCACACATGGTTCCCTTTAGCGGGAGATGGGGAATTTTTTTTTCTCTCTCTCTCCCCTTTCCCGCTTTCCTTCGTAGAAGGCGGGGTGCCGCGGAGCGCGCCGCTTTGCTTTTCGCATTTTTTTTTTATCCCTCTCAGCCTCTCCGCGGCCGACGCGCGGTGACGGCGCGGCGCAAAACGTGACACAGCTGGCGCCATCTAGTGGTGCGCCGCGCCAACTCGCGATGCTCTCCTTGGCTTTTTGAACAGCCGAGACGCGCTGCCGGCGGTGCGCTGCAATGGCGCGAGATACGAACTCGCCTATGCTAACTTTTCGTCTTGACTCACATTGATAAATGTAAGTGTTACGATTATTCTGAACGGAACAAACTTTTCATCGTTGTATCCGATATTCGGTGGATAACATATTGTGACGATGGAACGCGTTTATTTACAGTATGAGGAATGATTGCGAGAGGTACAGCTCAGAGCGAAAAGCAGTTGACCGAGCTGCTCGCGAGCCAGTGCCGCCTCCTTCTCGTCTTCTTCATCCGCCCACCGTTAGCATACGTTGCACTTCCCCGTTCGCAGACGATGCCCACTGGGCGAGTCAGTAGGGAGGTTGACGGTGATACGGCTTGAGGCGCGCGACGTGCGTCAGCTGTGTTTTGCTAGAGCGCCGACCATTGCTTTTCACGCTGGAGATGACGTATGTCACGTCGCTGATGCGGTCGAGAATCACAAATGGTCCGGAGTAGCGGGCCAAGAACTTTTGGCACAAGCCACGTTTGCGGACCGGCGTCCACAACCACACAAGGTCACCTTTTGTGTAACAAACGGAGTGATGGCGGGCGTCGTAACGGGTCTTGGAGCGCTGTTGAGATGCTATGGTTCGGAGACGTGCGATGCGACGGGCTTCTTCAGCGCGGCATAGTGACTCGGCAACCGATGTTTCCACGTCCAACGTAAAAGGCAGAATAGTGTCGAGACAGCTGCGAGGGGAGCGAGCGTAGAGTAGAAAAAAGGGAGAGTATCCTGTCGTCTCGTGCTTCGCGGTGTTGTATGCGTAAGTGATGTAGGGGAGTACTTCGTCCCAGTTTTTGTGCTTGGCATCGACATAAATTGATAACATGTGCGTTAGCGTCCTGTTGGTACGCTCCACGAGACCATTGGTCTGGGGGATGATAGGGTGTCGCATGGCGGAATTGGCAGGCAGACAGTTGCAGGATCTCTTCAACGACGTCAGCGACGAACTGACGTCCCCGGTCGCTAATGACGACTCGTGGAGGACCATGGCGTAGAATTATAAGGCGAAGCATAAACTGCGACACGTGAAAGGCTGTAGCGGTAGGTATTGCTGCCGTTTCTGCGTAGCGCGTGAGGTGGTCGACGCAGACGATGACCCATCGATTAGCACTGGCTGAACGTGGAAACGGACCTAGAAGGTCGACCCCAACAATCTCGAAGGGAGAGCTAGGAGGCGGTACGGGATGGAGAAGTCCGGGTGGTGTAGTCGTGGGGACGCTTGTGACGTTGACATTGTTCGCAACCGGCGACGTATTTTTCCGTGTCGCGTCGCATCTTGGGCCAATAAAACCTTTGCTGGATCCGATGAAACGTTCTGGCAAAGCCCATGTGTCCGCTGGTTGCGTTGTCGTGGCAGAACCGAAAAACTTGAGAACGTAGAGTGCGTGGAACTACCAGAAGCAGACGGGCGCCTTGGCCGGAATAATTCTTCCTGTAGAGGACGGCGTCGTGAACTACAAAAGAGCTTGAATTGGCGGGGTCATTCGCGGAGGCAAACAGGGAATCTAAGTAACGGTCCTCGTGCTGTGCTGCCCGGAAAGCCGCGAGGTCAGGGAACTGAGAGTCAACAGCGGCGATAAATTGGTCAAAGTTGTCAGCGTCGCACTCCGTCGTCGGTAGAGGAAGCCGGGACAGGCAGTCAGCGTCTGCGTGGCGGTTACCGCTCTTGTAGCATACCGTAAAGTCAAACTCTTGTAAGCGCAGGGCCCATCGCGCAAGTCGGCCAGATGGGTCGCGTAGGCCTACCAACCAGCAAAGAGAGTGATGGTCGGTGATGACTGAAAAGCGACGGCCGTAGATGTATGGGCGAAACTTGTGTACGGCGAAAACGACGGCGAGGCACTCCAGTTCTGTAACTGTGTAGTTGCGCTCTGACTTGCTTAGTGACCGGCTTGCATAGGCGACGACGTGTTCAGCATTGTCGTGGCGTTGAACGAGCACTGCGCCGAGACCAACTCCACTGGCGTCGGTGTGAATTTCCGTGGGAGCAGAGGGATCAAAGTGGCGTAGTATAGGACCGGAAGTGAGGACGAACTGGAGTTGCTTAAACGCTGACTCACATTTCGCTGTCCAGTGGAAAGGCACATCCTTTTGCAGCAAGTCAGTCAGTGGCTGGGCCTTTTCAGCAAAATTAGGCACAAAGCGGCGAAAGTAAGAGCATAGGCCCAGAAAGCTTCGCAGCTCCCGGATAGACTGCGGCTGCTTAAAGTTGCTGACGGCGTCAACTTTCTGCGGGTCCGGCCTAACACCAGCTTTGTCCACAAGGTGTCCCAAAACCAGTGTTTCACGTTCACCAAAACGACATTTTTTTGAGTTCAATGTCAAGGCAGCTTTCTCCAAACAGGTTAGAACAAGGTCTAGGCGATGATTGTGTTCCTCAAAAGTTCGTCCAAAGATAACCACATCGTCCAGGTAACATAAACACACTTCCCATTTGAGGCCCCGCAAGACGGTGTCCATATATCGTTCAAATGTTGCCGGGGCATTACACAAGCCGAACGGCATGACATTAAATTCAAACAAACCGTCTGGCGTAACAAAAGCCGTCTTTTCTTTATCAGTCGGATCCATGGGAATCTGCCAATACCCGGATCGCAAGTCTACCGAAGAAAAATACGACGCTGAATGCAGGCAGTCGATGACGTCATCGATCCGAGGGAGCGGATACACGTCCTTCTTGGTTATAGAGTTGAGACGCCGATAGTCAACACAGAACCTCCAGGACCCGTCCTTTTTCTTTACCAAGATAACAGGCGCAGCCCAGGGACTTGACGATTCTTGAATGACACCGGTGGCTAGCATCTCGCTAACTTGTTCTGCAATAACTTTGCGCTCCGACGCAGAAACTCGATAAGGCTTTTGTCGGAGAGGGTGCGCAGAGCCAGTATCAATCCTGTGACGAGCGCGCGTGCTCGGTACCTGAGCTCTATGCACCTTCTGTGCAAAATCAAATGCTTTAGCATGCCTCGCCAGTAGTGCAACCAGGGCTCTGCGCTTCTGCGAGGAAATGGACTTACTAACCATCTTCAAGAATTGAGATTCCATACCGGAAGTTTCGTCGGGGTCCACCTTTGCAGGATCGCTTAAGGCTCCAATGCAGCTACTGCTTTGCTTTTCAAACAGGGCAAGGCGCATACCAGCCGGGAGTACAGTCGACTCGGGTGAGCTATTCATCACCCATAACTGAGCTTTCTCGTCTGTGAGAGATACAATGCAGCGTGGTACAAAGATGTTTTTCTTAACGCAAGGTACGGGCAACGGCTCAACCACAATGTCGCGTGAACTCGAACTGGAGTCCGTATTTGAAGCGGTAACTAGTACGCTGGCCGTGGACCACGCCGGTAGAAGGGCATCTTTAGCTACAATGAGGTTGTCTTTCTTACCATCAGGCTGCTGGGCGAGAGCGGACAACAGAACCTCGCCTGCTCCGCAATCCACGGTAGCACGACACTCTCGCAAAAAGTCTATACCAAGGATAACGTCGTGCGTTGATTGAGTAAGTACTGCGAATTCCGCCGTGAACGTTTTACCGGCAACACTAACAGACACAGTGCAGACCCCTAGTGGACGCAAGAACGCGCCGCTCACTGCCCGAAAGGTAGAAGGTTTGTCCCAATAAAACATAACCTTGCGGCCAAGTCGTTCCTTAAAAACTAAACTCATCACAGAAACACTTGCACCAGTATCTATCAACGCCATCGTTGGAACATCGTCAACAAGTACATGAACCTTATTTTGAAGCATAGAAACTGGTGGAGGCATACTTTGGTGAAAATCGGTACGTCCAGCGACCTCGCCTCCGTCGGCCGCGCCGGCTAGTTTCCCGGTGGCGGAGACGAAAGCCGTGGCCGGGGCCGTGGAGATGGCGACCGTGGCGGACGCGTGGTAGGCGGCGTTAAGCTGCGCACAGACCCGGGCGAATCACTGCGCATGTTCGGCCGGTAGGCGTGCCGCTCGTCAGTTGGGTTGGGGGGGCCAGTAGGTGTAGTCGGGCCGTTGGCTTCGCCGTGCAGACGTCGCGGTTTGCTCAGGAAATGTCGTACGTGGACGACGTCGCATTGGGCAATACCGGGCGATGTGTCCACGAACACCGCACTGGTAGCAGACGGGCCGTTCACGAGGCATAGGGAACGTCGCGGGGTGTTGAGGGTACTCGGCAGACTGTTGCCACTCAGAAACAAAAGGTGGCGGACGGCTGTTGTAGCTGTAGTTGTTGCGGGAGGCATACGGCTGCTCGACATAAGAAGTCGGTGGTGGAGCCCTTAGCTGTGGACTGCGGTTGGAATAGCTGCGCTCGTCGAAGCTTGCAGCATTTATGCTTGCGGATGGTGTATCGCACAGCGGGTCTCGGGCACTCACAGGTGCAGAAACGTGGCGACGAAGTTCCTTGCGTACAATGAGGCGAATCGTTGAAGAAAGGTCAGCCGGTAATGTGTCGTTGCAAACATCGACAGTGGCGACCGTCGTGACATTGGCCAGGCGTCCAAACTTCGAAGTGATGCGGCGAGTCTTTAGGGCCTCAAAGGTTCGACAGTGTTTAATCACATCGGCCACAGATTCAAGACTCTCCTTGCCGATAAGGAAGTGGTAAACATCTTCCGCAATTCCTTTGAGAATGTGGCCCACCTTGTCTTCTTCCGTCATGTTGGCATCGACAGACTTGCACAATTTTAGGACTTCTTCAATGTACGTTCTGCAAGTCTCACCACAGACTTGAGCTCTCTGCGACAACATTTGCTCTGCGCGTTTCTTCTTCGTCGCAGGGTCGCCAAAGCATTTCTTGATCTCCTCCACGAATTGATCCCAAGTTGTCAAAGTGTCCTCGTGATTCTCGAACCATACCAACGCAGTGAAGTCGAGAAATAGACCCACGTGAGATAACTGGCTAGCGGAATTCCAGCCATTGGCTCGGCTCACCCGTTGATAGTGGCTGAGCCATTCCTCCACGTCAATCGCCAGGTTTCCCTGTGAAGGTTCGTGGCTCTCTGTAGTGGTAAGGCGAAGCCCTCGTGGACGGCTGCTGGATATCTCCGTCCGAGCTCATCTCTTGAGGTAGTGGTGCCAAGCCCGCTAGTCGACGGCTGCGGCGAAGCTCGTGCTGTTGCGTGTCCGTCGTTAGTAGACGGTTGCCCTCCGGTCTCGCTTGGCTGTAGCTGGCTTACCCAGCACCTTCCACCACAATTGTGACGATGGAACGCGTTTATTTACAGTATGAGGAATGATTGCGAGAGGTACAGCTCAGAGCGAAAAGCAGTTGACCGAGCTGCTCGCGAGCCAGTGCCGCCTCCTTCTCGTCTTCTTCATCCGCCCACCGTTAGCATACGTTGCAATATCGTTATATATGGTTTTTTTCCCCATAGCCCCAATGCATAAAATGAGACTGTTAAGTAGACCCATCTTCATAACCGATATATCGTTATATGTGGTATCGTTATAAGTGGACTGCACTGTATTTAGCAGTAAAAACTGCGTTATTATTGCGATAGCAATTATATAGACACTCTCTACGGGTTTTTGCCGTCGCCGCCATGTTCCGTATAAAGTCCAAATTGATATCATGCCCCCCGCACACCGCAACTTTTACCCACGGGCAAAAGCGCGCAAGTGAGCTGAAGCTGAGATCAAACGAGTCGGCACCTCTATCGCCCGGAGGCCGCATGCGATAACATCCCCCCGCGTATTAGACCTGCCGTCAAATTCCCAGGCAAAGAGGAAACCCCCCGTCACTCTTGAACGAGCACGAAAAGACGCGGAGGGGTAGGTAGGGGGGGTAGCTCAAGCAGCAACAGTGGACTTTGATTTTAAGGGCGTGGTCGCGATCGCAGGCGCGCACGGTATCTCGGTAAGCATAAGCGCACGGCTCGTATACCTTTCCACGTGCTGTGCTCTCAACGCGAAGAGACTGTGTGAAAAGAGCACTTCTGCCTGGAGCGGCCGTATTTTCTTACACCAGCGTTTTGTAGGGTTACGCGATATCGGATCCAAAAGAGTAGGTTGCCAGCCTTACTTCGTATAACATTACAATTTGTTGCTTTCGCATTCACTGCATTGCATTCAACACGCCATCGTGTTGCCGGAGCTAATCGGCTAATCGCGAAGGCTACGGTCTAGCGAACTCGCGGCGCGGCGCAAGACTGCAAAGCGCGCGACGAGTCGACCTCCGAAGATCCGTCATCACCGCGGTCTCGGACAGTTTCCAACAGCGCCTAATCTGACGTCTCGGTAGTGACGACACGGTTGTCCGCTTTAAAAAAAAATGCAAAGCTGAACCGGCTGAACGTCGTCGTCTCCATGCGCGCGCTGTGCAGTGAAACCATGCAGGCGCGCACGGCGTCGAAAACGAAAAGCGAACGACACGTATACCACTGAATACAATTCGGAAAAGCGCTCTCCATATGCAGCGCGGCCACACATATGCGACGCAAACTTGAAGCGTACCGACACGGAGCAAGATTTTTTTTTTTTTAACGAAGTGCAGTTTAGAGACTTCTGTGGCAATCGAATAGTGGTGCTGGCAACGTTAAAGTTGTTTTCTTTTTTTTTTGAAGAGAGGAGGAGGGCACATGCGCGCATTCGCCCGCAGCAGAAAGAACGGCGGCAACGCTGGCACGGGGGTGCCGGCCCGCCTCGCAGTCGCCGGGGCTCAGAGCGTGTTGTGCGCGATGCCGCCGCTTCGCGCTTCGTCGGTGGCGAGGCAACTGCGGAAGATGCATGCTCGTGCTGGGGCAAAATTCTTAGGTTGTCGGTGGCGAAAATTCGTTATATCAGGGGTGTTTCCCGCTGCTGCTTTGTTACATAGAGGTCGCAAATACATGTGCTTCTATGGAGTAATGGCGGGGAATAGAAAAACTTCGTAATATCGAGGAATTCGTTATATGGAGGTTCGTTACAGGCAGGTTTAACAGTATTTTGAATTTCCTAAATCGAATAACTTAGGACTGCGTGCCGTTATCACTGACATTCTTGCTGCATTAATCTGTCTGTACTTCAGTCTACACAACCCATGAGTAAAAAATTGGGGGGTTGAATAGTGTTGAGGGCCCCTTTAAGATCAACAGTTTTTATCAATGAGGTTGTGGTTTTGCTTTTTAATGCAAATCTTGCGGCCCCACGTGTTAGTGATTATGGCCTGGTGTTTTTTCTTTCTTCTTCCTTTTCTTCTTGCTTTCTGAAATAAACTTCAGGTGAGAATCGGCGCCTGTCTCGTGTGCTTCTTCTATCCATCATCCTACTCGTGAGCGCTGCACGAAATTCATCATTAACACCAACCAACTCGCTCAGCTTAAGATCTTAACCCTTTATATCCCACGTGCCATGTTTGCAGCACTTTTGTTTGAATTTTTTTCTCCCTTAAAATTTCATTAAGGGACTCCTAGCTGCCACAAACATAACATCTATAAAGTCCAAGCTTTCAATTACACTTTATAGATGGCACTATTGGTGCCGCACTTGAGTGCTACACTCATTACAAAAATGGACACGTGGCTTTTTCATGCTCCTCTTTGCTTATCGTTTGTAATATCTAGTTACAAATGCCTATATTCCTTTTCGCGAAGCCTACTTAACAAGCCCAGTCCATAGTATTTTGGTGTGATTGGTTATTAACAACTTTATGTGCAGTTTAGGCATGTGTACATGTTTGTGGCACTCAGGACTAGAAAGTCTAGGTTTCCGGATATTCCAAAAAGTGTACCGCAGTTTACCATGCATCGCAGTTCTGTTTCTTTTTCATTAATTTACTGCAAAAGAACTTTTAAAGCACCTAAAAGCCTTAAAAAGGTTTTTCATTATAGGGCAGAGATGGAAGTCACTTTTTACTTTTCGGAGCATACTTTGGAGCAGGAAAAGTACCGCTCTGGAGCAGCTATTGGTGTTTTAGGAGCAGATACAAAATTAACAATACACCAATTGAAGTTCAAAGAATTGCCGAAGCATCTTGTAAATATTAATATTTATTATGAAATATTTTTCGCAGACAACAATCGATGTAAATTTCAAGAAGCAAACAATTAAAAAGATGGCTGGTTGTCAAAAATGTGCTGTGGAATGAGCTATATAATTAAAATACTAGTATCTGTGGCAGAAATCAAATCAAACCGGTAAAGCTGAGCACCACATTTGTGAAGTAACAACAGTCCCGTATAACTGTCGCCAAATAAGCAGTAGATAATCGGTATGAGATAAAAACAATCCTGCTCATTTTCACACTTCACCACACTAGCCGGAAAAAAAAACATTCAAGTCAGCTATACGCTTAATATGCGAGTTCTTGTTGCATAAATGAAATCAGAGTCGATAATGCTGCACACTAGTAGCATACTGGGATGATAGTGCACAGATTCTTTTCAGTTTCTTTAGGACTTATGAGTAGGTCAAACAGCAAAAGTTGATCATTCTCATTCTCTCAGTGCCATTTCGGAGCAGGTTTGGAGCAATTACTGACAAAAATCACAGTTTGGAGCAATCGGAGCAGCACTTCCATCACTGTTATGGGGGCAAGAGTTGAAAGACAAGCAAATCTAAGAAATTCTCTTTCAAAATGAATGTCCGAGTGGAAGCAAAGATCAAAACATGGAATATTTAGATTGAGGAGGAGAGTATAGTCCACCGGAGAGATCACCGCGGACAGATGGCGAAAGCTCTAGAGACAGTGAGGACGAAGCATTTGAACTTACACCAACTCAGATGAACAAACAAAACAATGGCACTGGCTGAAGAAGTATCTCAACAAAATAGAAAAATCAGAAAACGTATCAGAAAAAAAAGAAACAAAGAAATGAACTGCTTTCAAACTTTTGATTCCTCATGAAAGCTTTCAAGAGTTCGGTGGATGGTGTCCTATTGTCAACTCCGCATTCCTGACTGCAACAAACGTGGCAGTAATAAAATTCTCATAAAATGTACAAGTACGGCTGTAAGTTTTTTTTCCAAGTATTATGTACTTTGAACAAAAGCTGCTTGAAAATATCATTTTCAATTGTGTTCCCTGTGCAGACTGTATGCGGAAAACAAAGGGTTAAGCTTTGTAGGCCTTTTTCGGGGCAAAGCTTGTGTACATCATGGCAGCTGAAAATTTTTGTCTGAACCTAGCCCACAAGTGGAGATCGGCTTTGTGGTTTTCGAACCACAGCTAGGGGACACCTGTTCAATAAATAACCACACTGTTGGGCTAAACGGTACCATCCCATTTGTTGGTGGTGGTCCCTCTTTAACATGACTGCGGCCAGTCTTCAACAGCAGGCCGCATCCAATCGAGGGCTAGCCAGGCAACCTCGTGCCTCACACGGGACTGCTGATGTGGCTGCACTGCTGATAGTTCCCCTTCACTGAAATACCACACATCTAACAAACACAATGTGTCCATATCCAATGCACGGGGGTAAGCAAAGCCTGTATATATAAAAAAATTGAGGCAGCTTCACACTAGGGGTGCCAAGCTGCCCTCTCTGTTTCTCTTCGTTTTTTTCCTCCTCTCTCCCTTTCTTTTTCTCTTCTCTCGTTTTTTTGTCTTTTTTTCTCTCTTTATTTCTATTTATTTATTGCTCTCTCTTTATCTATATCTTTCTTGCTATTTCTCTTTTCCTTCCTATTTCTCTCTCTTTCAATTTCTCGCTTGCTTCCTCTTTTTCTTTCTATTTTTATACGCGGTTTTGCCTATGTTACGCCAAGTGCACTAGTTGTTTTTTTGCTGATGATGAGAAGTGATCATCATCAAGGCACTCGAAGAACACGAGGAAGAAGACTTCTCCTTGGCGCAAGCACGCACTTGATATGCTACACATGGAGTGTTACGCCAAGCGACGACAGCACAGGACATCATACGACAGTCAAACCCCCCTGAAGTGCTCCGCACTTAATAACTGGAAATAAAGCTTTATCTCTAGCTTGAACACTAAGTATTCGTTTCACATTCTCAAGTGCTTCAGTCAACATCGTCGGTTACTGTCTGCTCTGAGCTAGTGTGCCACAACATGAGAAAAGAGAGAAGTTACCGACAGCGTGTAGTCGATCTGGGGTGCCATCTCTGCGTTCGTTCCACCCCGAAGGCGCAACACAGAAGGTGCGTCTGCAAACAGCAGGCATGGCAGGGCAGCCTGGAGGAGCAACACAACACTCCTGAAAATACAAACACCAACACAAATTTTTTTAAATTTAAGCCTAATTTACCTCCCCCCATTGCAGAATATATCAGTAATCAACACCTGCATATATTCCCCCCCTAGGCATGAATTCTGATGCACTATGCACAAATGCGTACAATTTACACAGCATAATTCCAAGGCACGCAATACAACATTCCAAGAAAGAAAATGAAGGAATGTGTTGTTATGTGTGAGTTTCAGTAGTTAATGTTAATTAGCATGTAATTAAATATCTAATTCTGCAATCAGTCAACTTCCATTCTTGCATAAAAAGAATCAAATATTAGGCCCAAAATGTAGAAATGGGTAGTGCACAGAACGATCACACAAGAAGCAGTTTGTGCAGTGCTGATTGAAATGCTACAATTTAGCACTGAGTAATGCACCGTCTTCAGGTCACGTCATATCGGCCTCATTTCAACAACACTTGCATACATTGCCTTTAGCAGCCATATTAGCAGTGACATGACGTGGCAAGCAGTTGCCCATACCAATCGTTATGCTAAAGAATCTGATGTCACAAATCAATCCTTGAGCACAGTACAATCTGCTAAAACTTGGTTGTCAAATTGGCTTGTCCCTCCTTATGGCCACACTTCTTTGAACAATTTTTAAAGCATGCATGCAACAAGCAGATGCAAATGATCGGTAAGAAGCACAATGCTCATGGTGCAATGCATGTGTGTTTCTGTTTTCACTGGACACGGGCAGGAAGAAATGGGCTATGCCTAGGGGAAGCTGCTTGGAAATACTTTCACAGCTGGGTGAAATAGCTATGCGACATGCCATACTGCACTGCCATGACATAAATTAAAGTGACGAACACAAGAAGAGGACACACAACACAGGCGCTAACTCCCAACATAATGTTTGTTACCAGGGTTGCAATTGAGTGGACTTGAAAAGGCTCCAGAACTCAAACTAAAAGTAGCCAAAGTAGCCATGCGATTTGATTTTATCACCAAGTTTGCAGCCAAATTAAACAGAAGCGGTATTATGGGTAGAGCTCAACAGACCATAGAAAAAAAACAACAGCAATGATTTCTCTTTTCCTTGGTATTCGAGCCAGAGTTGCAAATCAACAACGAATTATAATAAATTCAGTGCGTGCACTTATTATGTAGAATAGAAAGAGTTCTTGCCAGATACAGAGTAATTCTGTAACATTCGATCCAATGAGTTAGTAGGAACATTGAACGTCAAAGCAGCTTTTCCTTGAAGCCACAGAGCGAATTTGATTAGTAGAATCCAGTCCATCTTCAGATATTGCAATCTGAATGAAAATGAACATCCCAGCTTCATGTTGTTGCTGATCTCCGTTTTAGTCCAGTTTACATCAGAAAACGCGCAGCACATCAGAATTAGAAACTCGGGCGGAGCATCAACAGAGCTGGCTGGAAGCGTCAGCAGCGTGCTAACTACATCTTGCCACCCTTTGAGCATGCAAACACGTAGGAGTGAAGCGAGCGCACATTGACTGGCACGACAGAAAAGCTTGCAAACTGTATTTTATCCACAAATATTAAGAAAAATGGCTACTTAATGCGCCAAAATATAAGTTCAAAACTAGACAGAAAGTAGCGATGGAGCCAACCTGAAATCTTAGTCGGCATACGGGGTCGAGAAGTAGCTAATTTGGCGCTATGTAGCCACCAACGGCAACCCGGTTTATTACCACACTCGTTTGCTTGTTTCGCCCGGGTAAAGGCGTCACATGACGTATGATGCACGCTGTGGGGGTGCCATGTCGTCTGCACCCCACGGCGCGCGCGTCTCGCGGATAAGCCGCAGTTTGGGTTGATGGCCGCCGAGCGGAAGGTGGCGTTGTGCTCGCGCGGGTGATTATCATCATCATCGTTAAAGTTAGCACGGTATCGCCAGCAGCGCCGCTGGGCGGCGAAGCTGGTGGGCGCACGGGAAGAAAGAGTCTCTTTGGCGTCGGGGAGGCGATCGGGACGGACGTCTTCCTGCAGGGGGTAGGCGGGATGCGACAGCCGCGGGTCGCTTCCCGTCGGGCCCTCGTGGTGAGTCGGCCGTCCGCGACGCCGCCTTCGCGTTACCTTGTGTTTGCTGTTATGTTGATTGAGCGTATTGGAATTTGTATAATTGGTTTTGTTAGCGTTTGATTTATGATTCGGCTAGCAAGCTCGTCTTGTAAAAGCAGTTAAATAAATGTACACGATGTTGGTTTGGTTCGACCGTGTCTGCTGTCTCCCTTGCTCCGAGTCGGCGCCCTCATTACGAGACCCCACACTGGCTGCCCAACGTGGGGCTCTTGGAGCATCGGACGACAGTTTTCGCGGTTCGGAACAACCTTTTTTTTTTATTTATTTTAAGCCGGGGTAGAGTAAGCCTAGGGAGGGATTTTCATCGCTAGCGTCGGCGGCGTGCTTTTTTGAGAGCGAGGAGATCGGTTGCT
>JALIZH010032978.1:2645000-2650065 GCA_030522465.1 Rhipicephalus appendiculatus | reverse complement strand
TTGCGACGGAAGCAGTCCGTTTGGAAGCAGTATCGCAAAAAGCAGGTATCGGTGCTTGCTTCCTTTGTGCATTTTTTCCTTCGGTGTAACAACATATAGCGAAATGAAAACACACGTACAGCAGCACTCAAATTTTCCATTAGGAACACTTTGTTTATATTTCCTTTATTAACAACTTGCAGGCACTTCCTTCTATACGGAATGCTTTACAGGCATTGTATAACAGGTGAATGCCGTCACAGCAGCGTAAAGAAGTAGAAAAGTGACATCGGCATAAAGGAAGCATTATCCGCACAGAGTGAAGTGGCAGATTGTGGCCTTCATGCAGTCAATATACATCGTAAAACTGAAGCGAAAACTAAGATAATGAAAAAATCACGCACGTAAAAGCTGCTGGTAAACACTGCGCAACGATCATTACGGCAATGCTTCAAGATCCTGGCGGTAATGCTTGCTCGTACGCAGAAAAAAAGACATGCGCACGCTGTAATCCCGCACGCTCTGCTTTCTGCCGTGGTCTCCGCTGCCGCCGGAATCCCAAGTGAGTGCGCCATCTCGCGGTAGCCGGGCGCGCGACGCGATGTACGTTTTTTTGCTGGGGAGCGCGGCGATTGGGACGGCCGGAGAGAAACCCTCCGCGCGCCCGCCATCTCGGAGGCCATGTTGTGCAGAACCCAGCAGCAACATATCGTCGGCCGAGGGCTTTTTCGTGCATAGCGTCGCTTTTTGAGCGCAGCCTAAGAAACGCTGGGGTCTTCATAATTACGTATCTATGTATTTTCTTATAAAGAAACATACCAGAGACTACTTATTTATTGACGTTGCTCCTCAGACATGCGTAACATTTGCTTTTTGATCGACAATGTTCACAAGTATGAACAAAAATACTTGTCCAAGATGGCTGGGCGCTGAGAAAATGGTTAAACTTTAGGGCCGGGTGGCTGAATCGTGTGACGTGCCGACAAACAGAGAAACAGACAGACAGACCAAAATTTCTCCGTGTAAAACTCCCGCCCTGTGACCCGGGGCGGGAAGCTTGCCGGGGCGAACGTATTGGATGATGAGGGGTCGATGAGTATGTAAGCTCTGGGACGAGGCGCCTT
Organism: Rhipicephalus appendiculatus; assembly: GCA_030522465.1. Classification (NCBI taxonomy): domain Eukaryota; kingdom Metazoa; phylum Arthropoda; class Arachnida; order Ixodida; family Ixodidae; genus Rhipicephalus; species Rhipicephalus appendiculatus. The sequence goes on along the minus strand of JALIZH010032978.1, from coordinate 2,648,962 downwards.
CGGGACGCCAACTCCCCCTCCCTTCTGACAATGGCAAGTATCCCAAGAAAGACTATCGTCTTTAAATTATCTCACGAAACAAGCTAGTTATCATATGCAGCAGAAATCCACTGGAACATTCTGGTAAAATTGCAGTATCGCACTACAAAGCGTCTGGCTCCCCGAGACAATTGAACACCACCCATTGGAAATACATGGAATCCCATTGTCAAATTTTAAACACTCTGAGAAGCCACGTGGTTTGTAGTGCGACTCTAATTTTGCCAGAATGTTCCAGTGGGTCTCTGCTGCATATAACCGGGAGTCGTTTATGGTAACCAGCTTTTAAGGGCGAAGCACCTTAGAGTCGAGGCTTGTCCGTTGTCAGGCACAGCACATGCAAGGTACCCACTATACGCCCGCTGTATGCCCGTCACGGCACAGCACATGCAAGGTACCAACCATACGCCCACCGTAACTTTTCATGAAGTATGGAAGCACCCACTATGCCATTCGTCATTCTGCTGATAAGCGAGGTACCCGCTACACATCTGTAAGACATTATGTGCACTTTGGTTCTGCTATGGCTGATGACGATGAAGAATAAGCGCGTTCCAGACTTTTACCTACACAGGTCTGGTCTTGTGCAGTCACCTTTATGCCTCCATTGCAATGAAAGTGAATCCCTGCATCATTTCTTCCTAACATGCAGGTTATTTACAAATCAAAGAAAAAGACTTCTAGAAGAACCGCTCCGAAGGATGGGTTTAAATTTATCACTTCCGGTGGTTCTTTCCTTTGGAGCTACTATACACTGGGCTTTAGCCACAGGAACGTTTGCGATGCTGTATGCGATTTCCTACGTGAGACAAAACGAATTGATTGCTAAAGTTATCTAATCCCTCTTCATTCTTCAACAATAATATTTTTCTCTTCTTGAATTTTTTTTTCTTTTTTTTTCTCCTGAATTAAGCTAAGAAGTTATTTCAAAAAATAATCTATCACTAAACATTTTAAGAATATAAACTCATTTAATTACATAACAAGGCACCGCCCGTTTCATGGCCGATCCCCCATTGTGGGTTGCGCCAGAATAACAAGGGTCAACCAACCAACCAACCACACATTCTCTTTCTGCCATGGATGAAAACGATCGTGAAAGCGCTCTCACCAGCGAAAGGCAAAGCGGCAACGCCGACAACAAGCTGCTACTCCGGAGGCGAGAGCGTGGCATGCGGTGGCTCAACGTCTACGCAGAGAGCCAGCTACCCCGTAGGCGAGAGCTCGGGAAGCAGCGGAAATACGGCAACGCCGACAACAAGCTGCTAACCCGGTTTGAGGGCGCGGGAAGCGGCGGCTCAACGGCAAAAACACATTGTGTGTATACTGTGCACACGCGTTGTCACTCATGTACATGCGCGAGTGTGCAATGTCACGGCTGATTTACGGTAAGAACGATCCCCATTGCTTCACCCACTCGTCATGATTAGAGACCGGATTATAGGCAAATGCCTATTTTTAGATGCGAAGCATCTTATGCTCGGGGCTTTGTCCGTCCCGCGTCCCTCGTCCCCCCGTCCCGCGTCCGGCCACTTTCATGAAGTAGGGAAGCACCCATTATGCGAACCAGAACACTGTAGTAATATGAAGGCCGTCAACCACTACTACAGTCATCAGAGTCATGGCCGAGAGCACAGAGAGGCTGCTTAGCAATGTCTGTGGCGTCTGGTAGGTGGTATCTCTCACCCAGGTTGACCCCACTTCCTTGATCTTGCTTGCATGTGTTTGGAGGGGGACTGCTGCCGTGAAATGAGAGCGGGGATGAGAGCGGGAGATCGGGAATTTCGTGAAGTAAGGAAGCACCCACTATGCGAACCAGAACATTGTAGTACAATATAAGGCCGTCAACCACCACTACAGTCAGCAGAGTCATGGCCGAGAGCACAGAGAGGCTGCATGCCTAGCAATGGCTAGGCAGGTGGTTTATGTCGCCCAGGTTGACTCCATTCCTTGATCTTGCCCCCATGTGTTTGGCGGGGGGGCAAGTCCGTCCCTCCTGACCGCGTCCCACAGCGCATGCGCGTCCCCTCCACCTCTCTCTCTCCTCTCCTATGCTCACCCCCCTTTCTCTACTCTAGGAATCCTCTACTCTACGGAGCGGCGTCCCACATCCCCACAGAGCACGCGCGTCCTCTCCCCTTTCTCTACTCTGGGAATCCTTTACTCTACGGAACCCACGTCCCGCATCCCCACAGCGCATGCGCGTCCTCTCCGCCTCTCTCCTACGCTCGCCCCCCTTTCTTTCCCCTAGAAATCCTGTACTCTACGGAGCGGCGTCCCGCGTCTGACATCCCCACAGAGCACGCGCGTCCTCTCCCCTCTCTTCTACGCTCACCCCCTTTCTCTCCTCTAGGAATCCTGTACTCTACGGAGCGGTTCTCGCGTCCCACACCCCCCGCAGCACATGCGCGTCCCCTCTCTCGCCTCTCCTACGGTGCCCCCCCGTTCTCTCCTCTAGGAATCCTCTATGGAGCGGCGCGCACGACAGGTGCTGTGACAGCTGCATACTCCGCTGGGGATGCCACGGTAGTTCCGCGGTATGAAAATGACGGAGCGCGCGCGCCTCATTCTCTCTCCTGTGCAGCGCCGCGATGAGCGCCCGGAACCGCTGCCGTGAAATGAGAGCGGCGACGTTCCTCCCGCTCAAGCTAATTATCTCCCCCGCTGCTTCGCATCCACACATGGTTCCCTTTAGCGGGAGATGGGGAATTTTATTTTTTTCCTTGCGTTCCTATCGCGCCACTTTGATATATGAGCATGAATTAGGGGTAAAGAAGGGCTTTTATAGTGTTTTTATAGTGCCTATAAATGCCTATTTTTGGGGTTTGTGCCTAAATGTCTATAAGTGCCAAGAAATGCCTATTTTCAAAATTGGTGCCTATATGAACGCTATTTAGCCTCAAATTTTGCTTTTGAGTACAGTTTGAGACCGTAATTCATGTTACCGGGCAAAATTGACGTTTCGGAACTTTATGGGGTGCAACAACCTAGTTCCCTAGTTCAACAAACATCCGGGAAGCAACCTGTTGCAGCAGTGAAATGGGACGCGCCGATCACCTTACCCCACCGCATGGCGCGAGCGGCTGGAGCAGGGGAGAGGAAAAGACGCTATTTCTGCACGTCCCAGGCGGGAAGGCGGGAAGAGGAGAGGGGAAGAAGAGGAGAGTGGCGTCTATGGCCGAGGACGTGGCGGGCGGCTTTTACCGCCGGTTTTCTAGTCCAGTGTTCCCATGGAATTGAAGCACCTCCTTGAAGACTTGGGCGTGGTGGGGGGCAGAAAACAGGAGGTGCCTGCGCGCAGCAGCAGGAATATGGAGAGCGAATGCGAAACCAATGGAGTGTCGTCAGGGGAAAATAGAAAGTAGGTAAAAAAAATCAAATGTGCACATGGCTTTTGTTTCGTTTGTAATTTACTCTTAAAGGGCGCTTCACCAGGTCACATGAGATATTTTAGTCAGATACTGGGAGTGTTTCGCGTGCCCAATGAAGAGCTTTGTACCACAAGAACTTTTTAATTGGTTCATTACGAGCCGCGAAAGCATGATGCCGGCAGGTGAGCTTGAAACCTTTGCCACTCGCAAGTCAAATTCCTTCCCTGCCCTCTTCGTATCAGAGAAACTCGCAGCCGGAAGATCACACGACGTAGACGCATCAACACGCCATGCGCACGCAAGATTACACTATGTGCACATGACATGCCCAAGCCAGGTCGTGCGCACAAGCGGTGTTGTATCGTTTTGGCGTTCGCTCTATAGTGTACTGCCTGTTTCTGTGGGATGGATCCGGCTATGCGTTTGGAGAGGCTGGCATGGATCCTGTATCCTTACCACGACACAGTGCGTCGCACCGCTGGAACTGCTGTAAGGGACGATGCACCAAAAACATGCTAAGCGTTGTCAGGGCTGGCGCCGGCACGACGCGGG
>JALIZH010032978.1:2572500-2640000 GCA_030522465.1 Rhipicephalus appendiculatus | reverse complement strand
CGCCGTTACAGGTCTGTACCTTGAGAATCAGATTTTGTTTTTATAAATGAACATTGGCTTTCGTATTTTACAGCAAGGCTCACGTTTGCCGCAGTAAAAGAGTACGTAAATGGACCCCAATTACCTTGGTTCCCTTATTACTGGGGAGCAGTCGTCTAAACTCGTTTTTGTTTGTTTTTTTAAATCTAGAAATAAGTGCGCAGTTTGCATTAATGGCGCAAGGCTTGAACCATCAGCGGAGCTAGTGTTCAACCTAGCTCAGTTTTGCTAGTAATGCCAACCTTTTGCAAGAGATGCTAAGTTATTACTAGTAGTCAGGGGCGTAGCCAGAATTTTTTTTTTTGCGGAGGGGGGGTTCAACCGTAGTTTATGTATGTTCGTGCGTGCGTCTTTAAGTGTGCGTGTATAAATACGCAAGAAAAATTAAAAAAATTCGAGGGCGGTTCGAACCGCCCCAGCGCCCCTGCTAGTAGTTATATTAAGTATGGCTAGACTTGGCTGGACACGACACATGACTACCTGTTACGTGTGTTGTGACTTCAGTCGCGTGACTACAGCTATTACGCGACGTTGCATGATGTTAGTCACGTGACTAGATATTGCGTGATGTTACGTGATATTTTAGTCGCGTGACTAGTTGTTACGTGATGTTACGTGATTTTTAGTCACGTAACAGACTCGCCCTTCATAGTTTTTAGGGGCTCCATCGGTGTCACTTGGTGTATCACGGAGTGCGGTGTAGCCACGCTAGTGCGATGACGATGACGCTGCCATCACGGCACAACACATGCAAGGTAACCATTATGCGTCATGAGGATGACGATGACGCTGATGACGATGAACAATAAGGGCGTTCCAGAGCACATTCTCTTTTAGGGGCGAAGCTCCTTAAGGTCACCTTGTACATCACTCCCACGGTGTAGCCACGCTAGTACTCGCCGCTCCTGCTAGAGGCGCAGCTGTGCTCTCATTTGATTTGCTAGGCGTACACTAGATGGCTCTGCGGCGCTTGCTCCACTCTCGGCTCTCGGCGCGCTTCCTCTCTCTTTCGACGTTCGTCACTCAGTGCGCTTCGATACTACTACTATCTACTACTGCTATGAACGACGAAGAAGACAAGGTGGCGGTGGAGCGGAGGGCTGGCAAAGCGGCTGCAGCGCGGGCTCTCAAGTTTTGCGAGAGAGAAGTAGGCGCCGGCGACGCAGACAAGAGGATGCAGATTTGCGGGCTCGTGAAGCTGCAGCGGCACGGCAGCGCCGGCAAGCCGACCCGGAGTTGAGGGCCCGCGAAGCTGCAGCGGCACGGCAGCGTCGGCAAGCTGATCCAGAGGCGGCGAGGGCTCGCGCAGCTGCAGCAGCACGGCACGCCGGCAAGCCGATCCAGAGGCGGCGAGGGCTCGTGTCACGACGTGTCACGTCTTTGCATGATCGAGTGAGCAATGTACGGGGAGATTCATGGTTACCTGAATGATCCCCGGCAGCTTCGCCCACTCATCATCATTCACTTCGTGGATATGCTGTGATTTTTGTATTCCACGCCGGAAAATTCGGCGCGCGTGTTGTTGGAGTGAATCGAAGAGAACGAAGCGAGAGCGTACCGATTCATGACGATAATTCTTGTACGCACAACCCGGCTCAACAAAAAGCCTCTAAATAAACGGCTCGCTCACCGACCAGGGGCGGCCGAGCGAGGCAGACGATGCCGGCGACGAAGTTAGTGACGCCCAGGCTAAGCGGCAGCGCCTGTTGATCGAACAGCTCGGTCACCATGACGGTGCAGGCGAATATTCGGCTTCCCCCTGTGAGCCCCGTGAAGAAGCTGCTCGCCAGGAGAAGCCAATATTTCTTAATGATCACCGTGAATACCAACGAGGCTGCCTGGACGGCGAAACCCCAGAGTATCAACACTTCGTGACTCAGCACCTGCATTGGGTAGAAACAAAGTAAAACGATATGATTCAGTAGTTCAAAACAGACGAACCAAGAGGCAAGATGGCGATGAAATGCATCAATTTTCGGCTTTCAGCTAGCGTCAGTTTTGCCCCGTCCTGACCTTACAATTGAATGTGTCCAAGGTACTTTATGCTTTAGCCTGTAGAATCCAGGGACAGTGGCCTACAAGTGCCCTGTGCTGTACCAATAATCGATGCCTAATTGGGTACTGTTCTGGTACTTAGTGCGATACAGCTAACCAGAAAGCTTTCTTGCGAGTTCTCGTGAAATGACCCTCGACGTTATCGCTCATTGAATCAAGGTGGCTGCGTGGGCTGGTTTGTGATGCATCCCTGACAAGGAAAAAAAAAGAAGTGCGCAGAACGTTTGAAGAACGTTCGTCGTATACCATTCTTTTCTCAAACGCTTTGCACACCAGAAAGGTAGAACTGACTGCCGATAAAGTTTCTTTCATACACTTACCATGTCGTCTCTCGCAGCCAATATGATGTCAAATTTGTCGCTAATAACTGTTCTGTATTACTTCTCAAGTGTGAGGCTCTTAATCACAAGACACACCTGCGTGATGTGTGCTGCCTTTTGTGCATGAAAATAATGTAAACATTTTTCTCAAACGTGCATACTTACCAGATGCAGCAGTTTAAGCTGTTTGTGTCTCGGGAAAAAGCAAAACGGAGCTTGTATTTCCGGGCATACCAGCTGCTTGCATTCTCTAAACCAAATCTCTCTATACTGCTCACCTCAAGGTGCGAGGAGCCCACTGCGCGCTAGTCGCGTCTCTCAGGACTATTAATAAAGTTTGGCCAGCCAACCAACTACGCTGTAAAAACATAGAATGTTTCAAAAGTAGAAAGTCCTGTACAGTGCTCACAAATTGTTATGGTATGTAACAATGGGTTAAATGGAGGTGGCTGTAATATTTCGGAGGGATTTGTTGCTGACTTCTTTACCTCTCAGTTGGTCAGTATATATAGACCTATTCCATGTTTGTAAACAAGGGTAGACGCCGTCCACATACTGAGGCGCTTGTAGTGACGTCGCGGCGCGTGGGCTCCGCTCAGCCCAAAGCTCGCCACCGCCCTCTATGATCACGTGACAACAGGCACAGCAGCTGCAAAGCTGCCTCCGAGCACAGCGCGTCGGGGAGCCTCCCGCGCGAACGCGCGGGTGGCTTCGGGGTGGTGGGGTGAGGGATTACTTCTTATTTGGGGGTTAAACAGCGAGACAGATTGCTACGTCGTTGGGTGGGCATAGTCATCAGGGTTGCCGTTGGTGGCTACTTTGCGCCAAATTGGCTACTTTAGGACCCCGTCTGGCTACAAAAATTTGAGGTTGGCGCCTTGGCTACTTTTTGGTTACATTGAACTTCTGTTAAGGCGCATTTAGCAGCCTATTTCCTTATTATTTGCAGGTTAAAGATCAAGAAAGTCTAAAAATCAGGCACTGTTTTCAACCTTTTCTGTCGCATAAGCTAATGCGTGCGCATGTCTTGGCCCCAGCAAAAGGCTCATGCGCACCAAAGCATCCCCCCCCCCCCCCCCCCCCGCAAAACAAATATCAGCACCAAAATGAAGCTGGTCTGTTATTATGGCAAATCTAGTAATAGATTTAGGCCTGTGGCTTCAAGAAAAAACTGCTTAAAAGTTAACATTCCCACTGACTTGTTGGCGGGAATGCTGCAATATTAGATTGCCTCTGGGAAGAACTATCCTGCATAAATATATGCAGATGAACTGGACTTATACTAATACGATATAGTTGCTGCGCCACCGGGTGCAAAATATGATTTATGGAACTAAACGTCAGAAAATGCAAGGTTATTCGTCTTTCGAAACACTAACATTCTACCTATTTACCTCTTGAACAGCGTTGCATTTTACAACGTGTGACTTGCTATGAATATTTATATTCTCATATACACCATGTAATATTAACAGCAAATATATAAAATTCTTTCCGACTACAACCGTACTGCTTACATAAGAGCCACGAATGCCCCCTTTCTGCTCCCTCTCTAGCAGCGCATCGAAATTTCCGCCGCTTGAGCTTATTTCATAGAATATACTCGGGAAGCGGGCTCCACGACCCACTCTTTTTATCACCGTACTATGGGTCATCCCTTTGGTTATCGCTCTGAGGTCACTATTTTGTGAAACCCGATGCTTACTAGTCTGTCGGAAGTTTGTTCATTGTTCTTTTTTACTCACTATATTCTGTTCATTTTTTTGTGTGTTTTATGCCTTCTGAGGAATGCTCTTGGCCTTGCGGTACATAACTAACTAAAAAATAAATAAATAAATAGATAAATAAATAAATAAATAATTAAATAAATTTTGGAAGCTCGCCTGTGGCTTGCAGAGCAAGATAGAAAGCAATATGGTCTTATTTTTCTGCGTTTGCATACTAAAAATCATATTTATTTTACAAAAATTCGAGTCATAATACCGTTTTCTTCTATTAGGCTACAAATTTGGCGACAAAGTTAAATTGAATGGCTACTTTGGCTACTTTTAGCTTGAATTCTGGCTCCTTTTGAAATCTATCCAACGGCAACCCTGATAGTCATGTCGGACTATATGATGTCGATCCCGCGCAATCTCGATGCCGAAGTCAACAGGCGACCTAACCATATGAACCGGTTCAGCGGTAAATAAAAGCATTATATAAATGGCTGCTCAGTTTAGGCACGCTGCAATTTCGGATCCTCGTCTCCGCGTACCCTCGAAGAATTGTCATGAGTGGAAAAGCGGCGGCTTACCTTAGCGTCGAGGACGAAGCCAATCCCGATCTTGGACACCAAGTCGCCGGCGGCACAGGCGGTGACCAAGGCAACCGCTTCGAAGCTGACAAGTCCATTGTCCGTGCCGAAGTCGACGGCGGTCAGCAGGAACGAGGTGATCACAAAGAACGAGACAGCTCGTGACACCGCCACGTGCAAGAACGTCCAGGACGCGAGTGAACGCAGGCTGCGCGTCAGTTTGCTTTTCACTGGCTGTGAATTCCCGAGCAGCGGCTTCCTCTCGTGCGACTCCGGCGCTTCTGCGAGCGGTCTTACGCAACAGATGAAGTGAGCAAGTGTTATCATCAGGCTAACTAATTTCAGTGACATATCGTTCCATTGAAACACAGGATAAAAGCGCTGGTAATGAAATGGTTGATGGCCGCGCTGTTCTATAGCGACAGCGATTATGTGCAGGCAAACTTTAAACGTTGCCGCCACGGTGGCTGCTGATCTATCTATCTATCTATCTATCTATCTATCTATCTATCTATCTATCTATCTATCTATCTATCTATCTATCTATCTATCTATCTATCTATCTATCTATCTATCTATCTATCTATCTATCTGTCTGTCTGTCTGTCTGTCTGTCTGTCTGTCTGTCTGTCTGTCTGTCTGTCTGTCTGTCTGTCTGTCTGTTGATGTTAAAACAGTGTGTTCGTTTAATATCATTAGAATAACCACAGAGTCATTCAATGCTTCTCATGGTCCCGAAGCTTCACCGTCACGCTATGGGCAAGCTTCATACGCTGCTCGAAAAGCCGCAACGTGGCGCCGCTGTGCCACGGAGGCGATCATCCGCGCCGTCCACGTATTCAAATGCTCGCGCAGTGCGAGACAAGCTGCTGAATATGGTGTGTTTAAATTAGCGAAAACGTTGTCTCAAGACGCGGATGCCGAACTCGTGTTGCGTGCCGGGGTGCCGTTCCGGCTACAGGGGAACCAAAGAGGTGTTGTTGTTTTCTTTACCATTGTACAAGCAGCAGCGCGAGTAATGGAAGCGGGCCATACCGCGGCAGGAAAGTGGCGATGTTAACTTTGAGTCGAAATATACACGTGTGTACGCGAACTATTTCGATGCCTCGGACATTGTCACTGCGTATGATTTTGACATCGACGGTGACTCCGTGTCCTTGATACTCGCAAGCCAACGATGAAGGCTGACGCCGTTCCAAGGATATTATAAAGACTTCCTTCGAATCTCACGAAGCGCAAAAGCCGGTCCTGCTCATCGACAATGCGACCACCATGCAAACGACCACGTGAATCGCAAACAAACAGATGCGAGCTAAGGGGTGCACTTCATGTCCAGCAGGTGGTGGTGGAATATCAAACAGTTAAATGCAATCCGGCACCCCAATCCATTATCCATGTGTAGATGTTCATTATTCATATTGCTTAGAGAACTTATTCGTGACCTGATGCGTTTGTGCTCCGTGTTTGTGGTTTGTTTAAAAAAATTGATAAATGATCATGCTTGTATGTTGTTTTTGCACAAGCAACCTGTATTTCTTTTTCATTTTTTTTTAATTATAAAGCTTTTTTTTGTTCGTTCTCGAATTTCCGACCATGATGACAATATCAACATCGGTGAGCTTAAACTATCTTAACCTCTTGTAAACAGCTTTGCATCAAAAAGAAACAAAATACCTACACTCGATTGTTTTAATCAGGTAGGATGCAGCCAGAAGGATTCAGATGCAACTCATAGTTTAACAAATTGAGAATTTGTGGTGGCCGAAGCATCTGGCGCAATGCGCAACCTGTCGCAACCGAGAGATCGCTCACTTGCGGGAGCTTGCGGGGAATGGGCGTGTAACAGCTTGTATTTTTGCATCTCTTCGCAAGTGGCACCGCTGACACTTTGCTGCTAATGCACGCTGTTTAATATCACGCAGAACTTAAAAAATTCACAGCATATTCACGGAGTGAATGATGATGAGTGGGCGAAGCTCCGGAGGTTCATCGGTAAACCGTGAATCTTCCGTGAATTCTGCCCAGTACATCATCAACGACGTGAGATCGGGCGCGTTTATACTAAAGGGTCGATGAGAGTTATGGCGACTTGCAGCTCACTTTAATTTTACATGTACGCTGTGAATTTTTATTGTTTAATCACGCACAGGAGAAATCTCGCACACGCGCTACCTTGGAGGTCAAGCTCCATGGACGGCGTGCCCGCTACGACGGTCAGTGAACGGTTGTGCAGCGCGAGCAGTCGGTTTTTTCAATCAAGAAACTCGCTAGCAGACGCTGCCTGCGTCGGCGTCGCGAGGCGAGAGAGGAGGGGGGGGGGGACCGTAGGAGAGAGGGGGGAAGCGTAGGAGAGGAGAGGGTGAGGGCGCCCCTAAAATCGGAGAGCAGCTGCACCGCCAACGCCATCTAGCGTACCTTCACCCAACCGGCTTATTGTACGCATGTGTATGGGACAGCGCCCTCTCGGAAACGAGACGAGAAATGGAATGCGTACAGCGCCATCTAGTGTATCGTCACCCAACTGCAGTTTGCATGGGACAGCGCCCTCTATTGTACGATAAGGGAACACTACGGGGTACAGAGGACGGTTGACGACGATCGACGCCCGACGCCTCTCGACAACCGGCCAGGTCTCGCCATAAGGAGCTTCGCTCCTAAAAGCTGTACCTATCGTAGTGCCGTGTACATAGTGTTGACACGAAAGGCGATCGCCTGGCTGCGGCGGCCGCATTTCGATGGGGGGCGAAATGCAACAACATCCGTGCACTGAGATTTAGGTGTATGTAAATGGAGCCTAGGTGGCAAAAATCATACAGAAGTTCCCCGCTACGTCGTTCATAATATTCATAGCGTAGGATTCGTTCGTAAACCCCCGAAGTTTTGTATTTTTTCGGCTGATGCCACCGCGAGCTGCTTGTTTTGAGCTGTTTCTTTTCCTCCAGTGTACTTATTTTAAAACAGAAAACGCATTCAGGCAGGTATTCATCCATGCTGGATGCTAAAAGTAAATGCGTGAAATCAAAGCGACCGTTTGCGGAAGGTTGGAAAGCTAGAACACCGAGGCTGTCCTACACACAACCGTAGCGATAGCAGTGTCATGATTAAGAGCCATTCGGAAGAAAGACGACGACGAGGAGCAGAGAACATTCGGAACGGCGCGAGCGCGCGCACCGTGACGTGAGGCCCGAGGCGCGTGACCCGAGCTGTGATCGGGGCGCAATCGTGGATGAGCTGGTATTGTCGACGTGGGCTTGGAAGAAGAAGGTTGTCTCGCCAGCAGACGGACTGGCGACTGGAGCGGCAGGACATCGACTCGGCAGGCTGTGACGCGGGCGTCCCGAGAGGTGGCCGGAGACCTCGACCCGGTTCGAGTGAGGCTGCTCGGGATGCAGCAACCGCGCACATCCCTCACCGACGTTCCTGGCGCAAGCCCCCTTCTGAGCAAGTCAACGACGACAGTCCCCGGTGGGCCACGTCAGCTCTTAGCACCGGGCACCACCAACTGCCGCTAGGCCTAACCTCTGGGCCTCCGCCACGTCAGCAAGGACGTCACGCGAGGACAACGTAGGACCACGTCGGCAGCGGTAGGGTCGGCGACGTTCGTCGAGAACCCCGACAGAGACTCAACGCGACCGATCCCAGACGTTGACAAGAAGCGACGCAGCTGTGTCAAGTAAGGTCGGCGCGAGCCCTGAGGCTAGAGATGCCCGACTTGAACTAGGACGTTTTAGTTTGTAGTGCGCGGTTTGCGTGTAGGCTTAGTGGGGCTTAGTTTGAAATTGATATTGGCTTTGTATATTTGTGTATTTTTCGTGCGCCGGGCATGTGCTTATTAAATGTGTTGTGCCGTTTACCGTGTATTTGTCTCAGTTCATCACCCGTAAACACCTCAATTCGTGACAAGCAGCGCTCGCGTCGCCTCTCATGCACAGCTGCGCCTCTGGCGGCGGCCGCTGGCTCTATATGAAACTGAGGCGGCAGTTTCGTGACCATAAGAAGCATTGAATGACTCTGGAGTAACTGAGTTTTCTAACACCGCGTTTTTGTTGTTTAAGCTTGGAGGGGCTCACGTTAAGGCTTAACTAGCACTGATGAAAAGTGAATGAGAGTTTACCCAGTGACAGCGAGGGACTTTGCTATGCAAGCCTTCTCCAAACTCAGTGTGCTTTCGAAGGCGACAGGCAGCGAGCCAGCCGGCTCGACGTAGCCGTTGGAACGGGAGGCACCGCCGTCGCTTCGGGGTACCCGGTCTACGCAGATGCAGCCCAAGAGCATGATCAGTTCCATGGTTCCCAGTGTGAGCAGTACGTAGTTGAACTGGAGCGTCTTCCGCAGCGCTTCTACCATCAGGGGGAAGACGAATCCTGATACTGCGGTCACCAAGAACACTGATCCCATAACCGTGCCGCGGTAGCGAACGAAGTGCCGAGCCACCACTGTGAACGGCACCAAGTCGACGCAGGCCAAGCCGAAGCCTGAAACCGGGACACGTGACAAATAACGCAATTATTCGTATAACGCAGTTACAACGCAGGTATAGGAACACTAAATAAGAACGCGTAGTCGACTAATATGGATCTTTCCTAATGCTTTTCTTTAAATGTAAAAACTTACATATTTTGAATTTCTTTCAATTAAAAGCAGTGTGACGCCGCAGGTTTCGCAATCCAAGGGAATCTTGATGTTACAGAAGGCGCAACTGCTGCTTAAATGTTCGATATGAGTTATTAGCGGATAATGATTGAATGGAGAGCACGGGTTCCGTTGCGCCACACAACAGATGCTCGTCGATCAGGGAAAAGGACAGTCGTCGCAAGAACGACGCTGGATGATGCAAGTCCTTGTTGTCTCAGTGGTCCTCATTTTACAACACACGCTTCTTGGCCATTTTTCTTTTTCTTTCTTTCTTTCTTTCTTTCTTTCTTTCTTTCTTTCTTTCTTTCTTTCTTTCTTTCTTTCTTTCTTTCTTTCTTTCTTTCTTTCTTTCTTTCTTTCTTTCTTTCTTTCTTTCTTTCTTTCTTTCTTTCTTTCTTTCTTTCTTTCTTTCTTTCTTTCTTTCTTTCTTTCTTTCTTTCTTTCTTTCTAGTCTGAGAAGTGCTCCTGCACCCCATTTGGTACGAGCTCATGTAGAGGAACTCTGCATGTTGTTCCTCAGGGTTACCCTATTCATTATAGAGCTTACAGGCGGGAGCACGAGCCCCCCCCCCCCCCCTAGTCATTTATGAGAGGGCGCGCAAGGTATGCTTCATACATTGGCTTAATAGGGAGGGGGGCGCAAAATGTGCTGCATTCATTGACTCAGTAGGAAGCCCTTCGCCCCCCCCCCCCCCCCCCCCTGAAGAAGGAGAACCCTATGCACGCCTACGATAAGTCCTGTCGAAACATGGTTATTTTGCATACTGGAGAAGCGGAAAAAGGCGGGCTAGTTGCCCATCCTCGTTTCACCTTCCTTCGTCCTGTCTGTGCGTTGTTTTTCAAATTTCTAAGTTATTTTGCATGTTTGACTGTGCCGTGATCCAGCTAATGGTCACGCTTGCTTAGCACATGCCAAATATTGGCTTAAGCAGTTTTTTAGGATATTGCTACTGCTTCTATTTCGCATTTAATGGATTGAGCCGTCACCAGGACTCACACACGGGGGACGGAGTCACTTGCATGATGTCTCACATCACGACTTGCATGATGTCTCAAACATGATTTTGGCTCTTGGTGGCCACAACCTGTATTAATAGACAGCTCGAGCGGAGCGTCGCCTACGCTCCCTACGCTCCGCTCCGCACAGATATAGCGTTTCGAGCTAGTGCTGGGAATCGCATAGATTTCGCGTTTTCCACAAGCGCGTCTTGTCAAGACACGTCCAGGTTGACTGCAAACCGACAGCGGAAGCAAGTGGACGCACCTTCACGCTCCGCTCAACTGACTTTAAAGCGGAGCGAGAGGTGCGTTCTACACGTCGCGCTGCTCGCACAATCGTTCTGCGGATGCGCACTACAGTTCCTTCTACGCGTTTGTGTGTAAATCGCTAGCATACACAGGTCTGAGCGAAGCGGATCGTAAACGCTCAGCCAAAAGTGTCTAATAAGGTCATTTTTGTTTTTCTGCGGCCGTTTACAAGCGCCAAGAGAGAGAGATATGGGCTTGAGGATAATATATATCTGCTGATTCCTGCAGTCCACAACACCTTCATCGTGGGGAAGAGGGGCTCAAGGATAGAGTGAACGCAAAAACCACCTTCTCAAGATGAGTGCCCACGCTACCGCGGCGGTGGTGGAGCAGGGTGACGCGCACAGTACAGAGCCCACCGCCAATGCACGGATGTACTGTGCCCGATTCTCAGCGCGGCCGGACACCCTCCTGTTTGTATAAACGGCAGAGAGGTGCATACTGATTTAAATGGGCAGCGCCAAAAACGAACACATACACAAATTCAATAAAAACTTCAGTTGTGAGTACAGCGCATGTCCTGTCGTCTTCGTATTCGTCTTTGGCGCTGCCCTGTTACATCCGTCTGAACCCAAACCAACTCGCCCACCTATCTGTCATTCGGCAGAGAGGTGACTCGACAAGTTATATAGTGTGGGTGCTCATAATGTGTCGCTAGAAAGGAGCACGGCGCTATCTTCTGCAACCTTTGAAGAAGCACGGCGCACACGTCATTAGGGGAGGGACACGTAAGGAGGCAGGAGGATAAAAGAAGTTGCGAGAAAATTTGCAATTGGCGGCGGGGACGCAGGGACACGCGGGAGCTCCGGCTTTTCGGTTTCGTATCTCAAAAGGTGGCCATTCCTCACCACTCTCTCCCCTTTGTCGTTCAAAAAACTTTTATTGTCTGCCGTGCGGCTTTGTGGAAGTCCACGT
This sequence comes from Rhipicephalus appendiculatus, assembly GCA_030522465.1. Classification (NCBI taxonomy): domain Eukaryota; kingdom Metazoa; phylum Arthropoda; class Arachnida; order Ixodida; family Ixodidae; genus Rhipicephalus; species Rhipicephalus appendiculatus. Next base: position 2,628,432 of record JALIZH010032978.1, on the reverse strand, counting down.
TTCCGCTAGTTGACGCGTTTTTGTCATTTACAGCGCACGTCATCAGATACGCAATGAGAAAGAATAGTGGAAGTAGATGTGGTGTTTTCTGCTCCACAAAAATTAATAAGTTTTTGTAAGGTTACTGACTCTTTTCGCAACGAACGCCGCGGATGCGCGAAGAAGCACCAGTGCCCTTTCGTGGCCTTTGCACAAAGTGTTGTTTATCGATTCCCATCTCTCGTGCGGCAAGGTGTATATAGGGCAGACAGGCAGATGACTGAATAATAGGATCGGAGAGCACAAACAGAAGCTTAACTGTTACCGCGACGGACACGTATCAGTGCATTGCATCGACTGCGGCTGCCGACTTCTGTTTAATGAGTGTGTAGTTCTGTATAGGAACTGCGATAAGGGTACGCGAGAGGTTGTCGAGGCCTGTTTGATTGCTTAGAGAAGATGCCAATTGTGTTAGCGCCCCCCCCCCCCCCCGATTGCTCTGAGCGCAAAGGAAATCACGTATCTGAATGATGCAGGCTTGCACTTCTGATATGGTTTTTTGCTGTTTTGATAAGCACGACATGTTTCCGAAATAAAAATTGAGTTGTGAGTAGCGCACGCCCTGTCCTCTTTCTTTGGCCCCTGTCTTATCAGCGCTATGACTTCATTGAACGTAACAAACCAACTAGCCCAAAAGTCTGTTGTCCTGAATAGCCCAGTTTGTCGACCCAGAGGCGTTCGCTAAGCTATTCGTGTTTAGCTGGTGTTTGAGGAAAAAAAACCTGTTGTTCGAGAGAGTGATAGAGAATTTATTTACAGAAAGGCAGAGCGGTCGACCTGAGCTGAGTTTGCTCTCGCCTGCTACTCTACACTGGGGAGGGGAGACAGTGGAGTGAAAGAGCGATGAATGATGATGGAGGGAGATGAGAACACAGTCCTGCTACGCTTGGGCAAATTCAAAGATGTGCATCCAGTCCAGTGGCTTGTAAGAAGGCTACGATGGCTCCTATAATCACATTTGTCCTGCTGACGTCAGGCCAATGACCTAACGTGACTTCATCGGTTAATAGTTTACTACGATATTGTCCAATCGAAGAGATCAGTTTCTGAAGTACTCGTGCGTACGCTGGACGGGCGCAACATATATGTTCTGGATCCTAGTGTTGTTATCGTTTTAGTCGCAAACACCGGGGAAGCGTCGAGATGTTCGTGGTGACGCTGCATGCTATTATCGACTTAATCGTAAGGAAGTCGAACAGTTATTTTCCCGCTCGAGGTTTTGCTGTATGTCACAAATTAAAAGTAGAGCGCGAAAGACCGGACAAAGAAGACAAGTAGACGGGACGGGTGCCCGTCCTGTCTACTTGTTTTCTTTGTCCGGTCTTTCGCGCTCTACTTTTAATTCGTCACAATGCACCAACTCGCCCAGCAACGTATTTTATTTTGCTGTGTGTTTTCTTTTTGAATCGCTCTCATTGTCGTCATACTGTGACCTTTCACCGTATCGTTTTCATTCTACGATCCCTTCTCGCAGTTCTTGCCATGCTCACCAAAGAGAATGCCGTAGAGGAAAACGACGAGTCCGAGGCTCTGTGCCAGGGCGCAGGCCATCACAGGCAGCGCGCACAGCAGTGCGCCGGCCACCATGAGAACCCTGTCCGAAAGCCACATGCCGAGCAAGCCGTACAAGGGTCCTGCAATTAGAAATGTGCAAGTCAGTGTTAGCTATAGCGTACGAGCATTCAAATCGTACTCAAGGGTTCTTCGGTGGTTCATGAACATTGTGGTGAAACAGCGCAGACAGCGGGACGAAAAATATACAGGACCAGGCCCGTAGCCGGGGGGCTAGCCCCCCCCCCCCCCACGAAATTCGGATTGAGGGGGGGTGTTTTACCGCGAAAAAATACTGAAAATAGGGGGGTTTTCAAGGTTTTCAACAGGTGCCCCCCCCCCCGAAACAAAATTTCGGGCTACGGGCCTGCACAGGACACAGCGCTGTGTCCTTTATGCTCTTCGTCCTGTTGACTGCGCTGTTTTGCCGCAATATTCAAATAATACCTGGGCGATTATGAATTTTCGGTGGCTTGGTTGCATGGTGCAATAAAAATTATAACGACGCCCTACAATCGGGTGCAGTAGTCGTTAACACTATAATAATGTCACTAACAACAGAAATGTACTAAAACAACGGACGACGTTTGAGTAATCTCGTTGTCGGCTTTTTAAGATTCTTAGGAGCTCTTCACGCACGAAATGATCACGTTACTGTTGTCCATCGATCGCGTAATTGGCGGCGCGTGCGTCGCATAATTAGCCTCCCATTGTCGAAGTTGTACTCCAATCCTAGCTTCGCGGTTATGCAAATCATTTCAATGAAAATATTGTATGTTTATGACTTACGCCAACGAAGGAAAGAAAGTGACGATTGCAACGGGTCGTAAATATTGTGTTTTTCATTTGCCCTGAGCAGAGATTTTCACCGCGGCAAATTAGGGCTGTTCGATATTATGCGCCAGCAAAGTGAAGTATTGGGTATAGTTGGTTTTTAATGATTAAAATACTGCGGTACAGTTACTGGGACATAAGAAGTTAGAGAGGACACACGTTACGAATTGGACACGACAAGCGCAAACTATCAGCTGGATTTATTGGAAAAAAAATGATGGAAAAAGAACTACAGGAAAGGGAAAGATGTGTTCACGACGTGGGTGGGGGGTGGGGGGGGGGGGGGTGGGGGGGGGGGGGGTCAATCTTGTGGAACTGTCTTCTGGTGCTACACATGGGGTGGTTACGAGATGTGGCGATGACTCAAAGTTCTTTTCCGAGTATGCTGATTCAACTGCTACATGTGGCTCTGATAAATTCGATTTCCGTCGGGGTTAGCAGAATGGAGCTCGAACCGACGTATGCGCTTTGCTGGTTCGATATGTGAAAGGCTTCCCATATTTCGCGTATGGACTTATGCTTTGATTTGGCCAAAACTGACGTTTTTTCTAACATTGCGCTACACCAACACTCCCTGCAGTGCATAGAAAGGTTGCCTGTAACTGCCGTTTGCTGGCATGCATAGCGATGCTCTTTGAGCCGTTCGTTGAGGCATCTTCCCGATTGCCCAACATATGTCTTGCCACATGTCAGAGGGATAGTGTATAACATGCCTACTTCACATTCAACATATTTATTCACATGACGTGTTTGGCATTCTTCTTTCTTCGCATCCTTGTCGTTTACTTTTTTTGCGCATTCCTTTCAACTTGACTGGAGCTGAGAAGACAACACTCAGCTCATGCCTGGCTTCTATCTTTTTCAATTTATGGGATGCTTTGTGAATGTATGGGACCACTATCGGCTTTTTCTCGAGTTGGCTCTCGAGTTGGCTGGTCTCTCGAGTTGGCTGGTCCGTTGTGCTTCTACCAGCTCTTGCCAGGTGTTCTGTACACCCATTCTGAGGAGTCTGGTGGTCGACGCCATCGGATGTAGCCCCATGGCGAGCTTGGTAGCTTTGCGGATGAGCACATTCAGCTTGTCGACTTCAGATGTCTTGAGAGCGAGGTACGGTGTTCCGTAGGTGATTCGGCTAGTTAGAAGAGCTTTCACCATTTTTAGGGTATCTTGTTTCTTCAGGCCACTGCGTCGGTTGGCGACTCTCCTTACGAGGTGCGTCAGTTGGAAGACCGTGTGTTGAAGTCGAGGAAGCATGGCGGCCCCTGATCCATCGCGGTGCAGGTGCAAGCCGGAGTACTCGAAGCGAGGCGACCTTCGGTACCGGGACCCCGCGGAGGATGACGCACGGGTCTGGCGCTTCGGAGGTCTCCCCCGCGTGCGGGCTTGGAGTACAAGCAATTCCGATTTTTCAGGTGCGCAATGGAGGCCGCGGCTTTCGAGATAATTCTCGATGACGTCGACCGCTTCCTGAAGGCAGCTTTCTCGCTCTCCAGTGCTCTTGCCTCGCGTCCGCAGCGTAATATCGTCCGCGTAGATGGCGTGACGTAGGCCCTGTATGTTGTCAAGAAGCCGGGGCAGCTTAAGGAGAGCCACGTTGAATAGCAGCGGTGACACGACGGAACCTTGAGGTGTGCCCCTGTTCGGCAGCTCAAATTTTGCACTTCGTAGGTTGTATATCCCCACCGTAACCGTACGACTGGTGAGAAAGTTTCGAACATAGCCATAAATCTTGGAACCGCAGCCGGTGTCTTCGAGATTTTGCAGTATGGCTTTATGGCTAACATTGTCGAAGGCGCCCTTGACATCGATGGCAAGAACGGACGACTTGCTGCTCTTGCTGAGGTGATCAATTAGATCTTCCTTCAGGAGTAAGAGGATGTCCTGCGTAGAAAGCAGCTGGCGGAATCCGAACATGGTGTCTGGGAAGTACCGGTTGTCCTCAAGGTGCGACGTGAGCCGGTCATGTATCATATGCTCAAACAGCTTGCCAACGCACGAAGTCAGGGAAATGGGTCTGAAGTTCTCAACAGCTATGGGCTTGTTGGGCTTAGGTATCATGATCAACTCCGAATGCTTCCACGCGGCTGGAAGTTCTCTTTTGTCCCAGCAGTCGTTAAAGTACCGTAGGAGAGAAGTCAAAGCCTGATTGGGTAGCTGTCGTAGGTGTTTGTTGACTATCCTGTCTTTGCCCGGACTCGCGTTTCTCGTTAGCTTAAAAGGGCTGCTTGAAGCTCTGCTGGTGTGAAGGGCCTGTCGAGGTCAGCGTTAGGTATGTATACGTTTACACAGTACGCGCGAGTGGAGTGAATATGGCGTGACCGACAGAATCGCCCACTAGCCCGCTTCTCTATATTTTCTTCTTTTACTTTAACCTCTTCGTCAATAAGTAACAACTGTAAGCGATCTCTTGTATACCGTGTCTGCCAGGATATGATTAACGTTGCTGCGATCGGGAGATATACCGTCACGATGACTTGCAAGACGGGAGCGTGTAATCTCACCACCTGCAAGATCGCCGACTGCTACCACTAGCCCTTATTTCCACATCTAAACTATTCCTTTCTTTTTAATTTTCTTTTTCTTCTCCTTTTTATAACACCTCTTTTCTGTCATATTTTACTCCCCTTACCCCCCTTCCCCAGCACAGGGTAGCCAGCCGGTCTGAGAACTGGCTAACATCCCTGTCCTTCCTTTTCTCCTATTCCTTCTCCTCCTCCTAAACGCTGTTCTCTCGTTCTCGGATGATCCTAAGTGGGAAAATATTATTTAGTTGCGGAAATGAGGGCAAGTTTAAGGTACGCGCAATATTTGAGCTTGCCAGGCCATGCGCCTCAGTGTTGCGAACATAGGTCGGCACTTTAAGAGAGTACTCACTCAAACTCACTCACCACAATTTTTTCAGCCTTCGCACTCACTCACGTTCACACTCACGTCCACTCACACTCATGAGTACTCACTCACGTTCACACTCACCTCCACTCAGACTCATGAGTACTCACTCACGTTCACACTCACGTCCACTAACACTCATGAGTACTCACTCATACTCAACTCACCACGTTCAAATGAGTGTGAGTGAGTGTGAGTTGAGTGCACTCATGAGTGAGTGTGCCGAGCTCCATAGGTCGGCACTTTAAGAGAGTACTCACTCAAACTCACTCACCACAATTTTTTCAGCCTTCGCACTCACTCACGTTCACACTCACGTCCACTCACACTCATGAGTACTCACTCACGTTCACACTCACCTCCACTCACACTCATGAGTACTCACTCACGTTCACACTTACGTCCACTCACACTCATGAGTACTCACTCATACTCAACTCACCACGTTCAAATGAGTGTGAGTGAGTGTGAGTTGAGTGCACTCATGAGTGAGTGTGCCGAGCTATGGTTGCGAATCACACTGAGCGCGACTGTACGTATACGGGGCTGTACGCACAAAATATATGTAGCACTGAAGGAAACAAGTGGAAATTTAAGGACTCGTTTTTCTTTGTTAGACACAATATTAATGAGAACAGACAATGATGCCAGGGAAAGTATAGAGGATGTTATGAGTAGTAATTGTAATGTAAATGTGAAGAAAGAAAATTCGACGAAAACATAATTTGCCGCTGGAAGGGACCGATCCTGCGATCTTCGAATAACGCGTCCGATGTTCTACCAACTGAGCTACAGCGGCGGTCATCTCCCCGTCCACTTTAAGTAGTAGATATGTACATTTAAACCTGGGAGTTTCCCAGGTTTAAATGCACGCGCTGACTAACACTCTCAGGTTTAAATGCACATATATACCCCATAAAGTAGACGGGGAGATGACCGCCGCTGTAGCTCAGTTGGTAGAGCATCGAACGCGTTATTCGAAGGTCGCAGGTTCAGTAACTGCCAGAGGCAAGTTGTCTTTTCGTCCACTTTTCTTGCTTTACATTTGGATTACAATTACTACTTATAACATCCCCTATACTTTCGTTTGCATCATTGTCTGTTAGTTCTCATTAATAATGCAGCACTGAGAAGTTCACGTGGACAATCGATGTATGTTGCGTATGCATACGTTACCCGAGAGCTGCGACATGACGATGGCGACTGTGAGGGGCCATGATGCTTTCTCGCGGTTGACCTGAAACATGTCCATGAAGCCCACGTACATGATGGACTCGGACCTGACCAACATCGTGCCGAAGAAGACGAAGACGCCGACAGAGGCCGCCACTGGCCAGCACGCCCGCGTGTCCGGCAGAGCCATTGTCCACTCGTAGGACGCTGCACGAGTCCTGCTTTGCGAGCACCTGTCGTCAGCCTGCAAAACCGGCATGCGCCTGGAAGTTTACATTTTATCATCCGCGCAGCTTTCCGTTTTTGCCGGAGGGAGTAGGGACGCCACCTGGGACGCTGCGTTGACCTCGTCCCCCCCCCCCGAGAGTTACGTCGAATTATTTTTGCATGATCAATATTTACATATTGCGCATTCCTGGAGTATACAAGAACATTATGCAGCCGGTACTTATACTGTCTAAGTCGTGCAGTCCAATCTCCCTCCCCTATGTGTGCGTCATTCGCACATACATGTGTAAACCGTAGCCTATGAATTGCCCGACAGTATATAGTGGTGTTAGCTTTGCTATAGAGATTGTATTATCCTGAAAAAAGAAAAAAAAAGAGGAAACTGCCATAACTTCACTTTGTGCGATATTCAACTGCTAAGTGGGTGAAATATCTTACATATGATATAGGGTTACATGAAACACACACAGAGGTGGTTGAAGAAAGCTCCAAGCCCCGTGGGCACAGAATAGAGTGCGTGTAACGTGTGTAATTAGGGTGCTGTCCCGAAACATACGAAAATAAATATGGGACACTTTGTTGTTACCACATCTTGAGAGTCACTCTGGGTCTTACATATAAACAGCCACTCAAGCTCCACGATAAAGGAGAGACCACTTGGTGTTATCGTTGAGAGGTACCCTAAGATGTTTCATTCACGCGGATACGATAACGCCGTCAAGAAAAGGAGCACGGCGCACTTAAGGGCTTTCTAAAACCTGCCGATGCACGTCTTCAATTTTGGCCGTGGAGGAGGGGCGTCTAGCCTCGCAAGACATTCCGTGTTTCACTTCCCGAGATCTTGCTTTGAGAAAATTTTATCATTTTAAATGCGAAGCATTTCTTTGCGTACTGTAAGCACTTTTGCGTTTCTATCTATCTATCTATCTATCTATCTATCTATCTATCTAGCCAGCCGCCTACGTCTGGGTGCTCTCGTGATGGCCTCCTTAACTTGGGGTAGACCAAAATTTGTATGGGAGGATACGAGGTATTGACGAAGATGTCTGGCTGGTCATGACATGAATAACATGAAAATCCCGTCGCGTACGTCGTCAAACTCATTTCTCCAGACACGTGTGGCCCATACCCGTATACCACGGGCAGCGGAATGCGGGTATGCGCCACAGGTCTTAGACAATTTATATCTACCCAGGAACGGCGAGAACAGGCATTGGTAATTTAAAGGCGATAGCGTTAAGAAAAACGGACATCGGCGGCATTGACGCGAGCAATGCATAGAATAGAAATCAGAGTCCCAGCAGGAATCGAACCCATGCATTCTGCGTAGCAATCAAGTATTCTACCACAGAGCCACGTCAGGTCTCGAAACTGCTTTGGAAGAACACCCAATGCAGGCGTAATGTTGGTGAAACGTATATTGTGGTTGCAGTGCTGGCTATCTAATTTTATAAACATTACATACGTACTCTTATGACGAAGGAGTCATGTCGGGTTAACGTCAGTTGTATACTTAAGCGCCATCCACTATAGTTGGTTTACGTAGCACTATCCAGGGCTACCATCCTTGCAAGCACAAGCCCTACATATCCGCTTACGGCTTCTGGTGTTGGCAATACCCATGTTTCTGTCGGCATCGTTACACAACTGCAACCAACTGGTTATATCAAACATATGCAACTGTTTAACATGTCTGGGCGCGCAACATTTGTACATACCTTTAGCGTCATTTCATAACGTTTCGCTCAATAAAAAAGTTACAACCCGGTCACCTTGCCTCCGGATGCTTCGCATAACATCGATTCCCATGGTACTTGTGCTCTGCCTAATTTTTTTGAAGTGCGCTGCAGACGTCGACCAAGACGACCCGCGGATACCACTGGAACAGCACACAGACAGACAGTCTGTGAGCTATTAAGCCTACGGTGCCATGCTGGGCCGCACATCTCATGACGCGACTCACTTACATGGAATCACCACCAGTCATAGCCTCAGCTCTCATCACTTAAAAACTTCAGCAGCACTCACTACCAGCTTCAGTACACCAAATTAGGGACCTCAAGTAATCGCACGTTGAAAAACGTGACACGTTCATGACGGCCTCTACTGCGAACCATCGAGTTTTCTACTAAAGTTACTAAAAGCAACTGTGCTGCTGTTATCTTTGAGACACCACGTTAATGGTAGTTACTGAATAAATTTGTCAGCTGTTGATCACGGTTACTTCAGATGTTCTTGCGGCCCAGCTCACAACCGTCTATTCGTTTTTATTTACCTAAATTTATCAGCAGTCCTATTTTTTCTAAACCCAGAAGGTAATAAGACTGCGCACATGCATAATGACTGAAAAAAGCTGAATTTACAATAAGATTTTTTTTGAAAATTTACAGTGTCGCGAAAGTCCCGTTTAAACCAGATGTTTATGTAAACGCACGTGCTAACCATCACTCTCGTGCTCGCTAAACCGCCATGTTTGCAGCTCTCCTAGACGCCGAAGATCCCTGTGTAGCTTTTTTTTTTTTTGTCAAGCTATGTGCCGTTAGCCATGGGTGGTTTGTAGAAGCTATAAACTCAGCGAAAGCCTGTAGTCTCGTTTCCAAGGCATAATATCGCCGTAGAGAGAGAGAGAATAAGGACAAAAGAAAGACGGAGGATAACCAACGTCGGAGAAGTTTATACCTTGAACAGACCTCATCGTCAGCATGTAAAAGAAAAAGCTGCTGAGGATTCCCAAGCGTATTATTATGAGACAAGAACACGAAAGCGTTGCTTACGAAGTGCGCCGGTTATTCCTACGTGCCTCGCTTCTCCCCTTCGAGTCGGGCTTCCTCGGGTGTGACCTTCTCTTAGGCCGCGGCTGCAGGTGGTTGCTGCGGCGTAGTGGAGCGCACGCCGTGTGTCGGTGTAGTCGAGTCCTTTTGGGTGCACGCTTTCACCAACCTATAGCCAGGAAATGCGGCCGCGGTGGCGGGTAGTTGCTGCGTCAGTTGTTGTTTGCGTTCCTACAAGCTTTGAGATAAGTTTATACTTAAGATAAACAGCGCAAAAAACACGGCAACGAAAAGAAAACACACAGGACGAGCGCTGACTATCTAACTGAATTTTTATTGACATGAAAGCATCTTTTAAGTACTTGCGCGAACAGTTAAGAAAATAAGAAGAATAGCTTGTTGAATCATTGCTCATGCGCATCATTGTTGTTCATTGCGGTTGCGCACCATCCTAACAGTTGGTAGTAAGCGCCGTGTGTGGTCACGAAACTTGTGTGATTGTGAGAGTGGTTTTCGAGGGATTACCAAGTTGCTCTAAGTACTTACAATATGACGAGCTACCAACTAGCCCAACAACAAGTTTTAATAAGGAAAAGAAAAGGACCGGAAAAAGACGCAATGATAGAAAACCACCAGAAAACATTAACAATCACAGGGGCCTGCGGCACGAACACCCTCATTCTAAGAGGTAGAGCTCTCTGTCAGATAGTGTAACCGACATACGCGTGCGCAGGGTTCCCCTTCAGGATGGGCGAAAGTTCATCTCAGCGCCCCACCTCCCTATTATGTCAATGTATGGGGCTGACTTTGCGCCCCCCCCCCCCCCCTCTGAGTCACAGCGCCCCCCCCTCTCCCTATTATGTCTACGTGTGGGTCTGACTTTGCGCCCCCCCCCTCTTAGGTGACTAGGGGGGGGCAGCCGCCCCCCCCCCCCCCCCCTGTCCCCCCTCGTGCGCACGCCTATGGTAACCGATGGTTTACTTACGTACCCGCTCCTTTCTCGCACCGTCTCGGCAGCCTCAATGATTATGCGTGCGTGCTCATCCTTAATCTTATCCACAACTGTCGTCCTTTGAAACTGCGAAGTGCACCCACACGTGCTCACGGCAATGTCGGGAAGCCATCTTTACCATTACGAACGTTATTGGTATGCTCACGTAAGCGCTCGTTGAGGCATCTGCCCGTCTGGCCTACGTAACACGCCCCGCTTCTTTGTCATATTCTTTTACAGCGAAAGCTGTTATGAGATCACAACAAGGGTCGTTTCTGCGCCGTAGTTGTCCGCCGCCGCCGCCGGTGTCCGTAACCAATATCGCACGAATTAAAGAAAAAAACTAAATAAATAAAAAAACACCTGTGACAGAATGGGAATCGAACCCGGGTCCTCTGCGTGGCAGCCCAGCACTCTACCACTGAGCTACGCCACTGCTTGAAAGTGCTGTGCAAACTGACCCTATATGTAGGCTTCATATCGGGTAAGGAATCGCCTTAACGTGTGTAATTGTAAAGCGTTTTAGAGCAGTAAAGTAAGAACCAGGCGTCACACAATGCGAATTGCGTAACGAGTGGGTCGTTCAATGCTCCAACCTATTACAAAAGCCTGTGGCATAATTCTTCATCGTCGTCAGCCTCAGTATCAACAAAGTGCACATAATTCGTTACAAGAGGTAGCGGGCACCGCGCTTTTCTGAAGAATGACGAAGAATGGCATAGTAGACGCTTCCCCACTACACAAAAATTATGATGATTTATAGCGTAGTGGGTACCATGCAAGTGGGCTTGTAGTAGTAGCCCCAAGAGTGTTTAACAAAGGCTAAAGCCCGCTCTCCCAGCTTTCGCTGTGGCTGTGCTGCTCCTTCTGCGCAGGCCTGGCGGTTTTTTTCCTGTTCTTCGGTTTTCTTAATCGTGCAAGTACTCATAAGATGCTCTCACGTCAATAAAAATTCAGCTGAAAGTCAGCGCTTGTCCTGCGTGTTTTCTTTCCGTGGCCGTGTTTTACAGCGAAAGCTGTATATGGCAAGGCGAAACGAAAAACCGTTGGCCGCGAGAAACGATAACGGTCTCCATTGGCTGCTCCGTCAGTTATGTCGTTCTCTACGTCGCTACCAAGCGCGCGCGCGCCATCGAGAGCGCCGTTAGAGACGCCATTCTCTGCGTCGTACCCAAGCACGTGTGCCACTGGCTGCGCCGTCAATGCGTCGTTCATGCCTTCGCAGCCGCGCCGCCGAGCCCGCGCGCAGCAGTTTCAACTGACAACTTCCACATGGGGAGGGCACGGATCGTACAAACGCCAGAACAGCAGACAACTTTCCAAGAACAGCGCCGATAGCTGATCCGCGGGAGAATTCATGCTCGCCGGGCCGCGTATTTTGAAATGCTGGAGTAGCAGCGCACGCGAGAGAGAAAAGAAAGAGAGCGAGGAGGCAGACAGCGGATCCACCGGGATTGCTCGCGCGCTACCGGTTCTTCTTCTAAGGTCACGTGGCTGGGGAGGCGCGCTCAACAACGCACGCACGCACGGAGGTGTGTTTACGGCTGTTCCATCGTGCGGAAGCACCCTCGCCCTTTCTCTGCCTTGGATGGATTTAGATCGGGTAGCCGCTCACGCCACTGCGTTCACGCTGCGCCGTGCTCCGTTTGGGCTGCAGAAATTAGGCGCGTCTTTCTTCTAATCACCACCACCACCACTGCGCCAGCGTGCGGCGAGGGCGCGTGCGAGTGGAGTTTCGATAAAGTGGTGATAGTCTGAATGAGCGAAGTGGTTCCGACTGTCAACGTGAAGTGCCTCCGCGTCGACATGTGTACGGACGCCGACGCGCACGAGTGAATCGCCAGCAGGCGCGTAGCCCAGACCCCCCCGCCCCCCCGAAATTTTTCAGTTTTGCTTGTGTATGTATACACGCACACGTACAAACAAACGCACTAACATAAAGAAAGTATGGTTAAACCCCGTCCTCCCCCCCCCCCCCCCCCCCCGAAAAGAATTTCTGGCTACGCCCCTGATCGCCAGCTACAGCCAGGCAACAAATACGACGTGGATGCAGGGAAACCCGAAATCCAAAGCGGTTCGTTTGCATGTTGCCCGTTTCCTTCAGAAGTGGCGAAAATGCAAGTCTAATAACATTTGATGATATCGACGATCATTGCGAAGCCACGTGGCTTCGCATTGACCAAACGAAGAACGGTCACATTAGCCTCGACGTCGACCACCTAGTTCATGTTTACGCGGAGCTACTGCGGGTTGTGAAACACATGTGGATCATTTGCTTACAGGACAGACATGCTGCGTGCTCGCTCATCGTATCGAAAGGCACGACGCTGTGTTTTTGATTGAATGCGGCCATAATATTGTGCACTTGAAAAGGGAAGGTACAGAAAGTGTGCGGCGAGGCGTGGGTGCTTCTGTACGATGGAACAGCCGTAGAGACTCCGCGCATTCCTTCGTGCATGCGTGAGCGCGCCCGCGTCCCCAGCCACGTGACCTCACGAGAAGAACCAATGGCGCGCGAGCAATTCCATAGGAGCCGCTCGCTTCCTCCTCGCTCTCTTTCTTTTCTCTCTCGCGTGCGCTGCTACTCCAGCATTTCAAAATACGCCGCCGGGCCGATGCTGCAGTCTGGGCACAAGAACAGGCCCGGATGGTGAAGCGCTAGCAGCAACTGCGCACCTCGGATCCGGCAGCCTTCCGAGCCGAATGCAAGCAACAACGGTGAGCCGAGGAAGCGGCGTTGCGGGCAGAGCAGCGTCGACGTGGCAATGACGGGAACGCGGGAACGCGTTCGCCGGGGCCGACGCCCGCTTTCGGCGAGAGTTTCTCGAACGGCACTTTGGCTTCGGCTGCGACGTCTGCAACCGCCTGTGGCCGCACATTTCATCTTCGCTGGTTAACCATCTATAAGGAGTGCTTGGGAGGTGATTTTTTTTTTTTTGCACTGTTTATCTTAAGTATGCACAACCAAATAGCCCAGTCAGCTATATTATTAAATGTGATAAGCGCCATTTATAATTTCAAATTTCTGTTCAAAGCATGGTGCGCTCGAGGAAATGATGGCCGTGGAAACTTTAGGGTGAAAGCTCGCTCACCAAGCTTCGTTGCTTGGCAACAGAAGTGCGGAACCTTTCCCAACATTAAGGTCAGCTTTAGCGGAAGCCAGCTTTTCGAGCTAATGTTGCGTGCTGCATGAAGTGCAATTGTCCCATGTACTAGTTCCAGTGACGAAGTTGAGTGCAAGATTAGGGCGCTGACAAAGCGAACTGATTTCTTCATTTTTCTTTCGTTTTCTGAGGGGCGAGTTATGAAAGTGCCACATGCAGAAGCAAGGTTTCTAGTTATTAAAGATGTTCAATAATAATATATGGGGTTTTGCGTCCCAAAACCACGATATGAGGGTCGCCGTAGTGGAGGGCTCCGGAAATTTCGACCATCTTGTGTTCTTTAACGTACACTGACATCGCACAGTACACGGGCCTCTACCATTTCGCCGCCACCGAAATGCTACAGCCGCCGCCGGGATCGAACCCGCTACCTTTGGGTCAGCAGCCGAGCACCGTAACCAGTGAACCACCGCGGCGTACTGAAGATGTTCAAGAGCAGCCTGCTGTTGAGCGGCTGTGTGGGTCGAAAAAAAAAAACGATAGCTCCCCAATATGGCGGATAAGATAGCGTCCCTGCGGGACACATATTTGTTTTTTCGCGGATGTGCCATGCAAAGGCAAATGACTATATACTGCGCCCATGCTTGGGCATAGTAGGCCTTAAAGTTTCGCTGCTATAGTCCTATAGTGACTATTTTCCCTCGTATTTTTACAATAGGTAAAAACATAAGCAAAATGTCGCTTTCGTTTTTTAGGAACAATCGTAGCTCAGTGCTAGGTTAGAAAGATATACTGCTTAATCGCTACTAAAGCCGAAGAACAAATCAAAAGTTCTAAGGTGCTCATTTTGGCTATTGTCCAAAGTACTTTGCTTTGACAAAGCTAGATCCTCTCACCGAAATCTTGCAAATCGACTAAGGTTTCTCAGAGCCTTCTTCGGCTTCACTTCCTTGATTACGGAAAAAAAAAGAAAGAAATTAATTGCGTTTAAAGGACCGGACTTGCGGCTAATACGATCAGAATATTGCGTCAGCACTTGGACAGAAAAATAGAAAAGGAAGATAGACTCAGCTTGCTGAGATAGAGACAATTAAGCGATACAACTTACAGTGCAAATGAGAACTGCAGCAACAGTCGCAAAGTCAGTTAGTCCCACTGGTTGGAGTATCAAGTCGGCTAATCAAGTGCATCGAAACGAGGCACCATGGCTCGTCATCTCACGGCATCTGCTACCGACCACCCGCAGAACTTGTGGCAAACGAAGGGTCGTGCAGCAGCGTCTTTGTGCGATTACTGCGTCGCTTTAGCGGGCTTATCGCTGATAAGCAGCGCAGGTTCCAACGCCGACAGACCCCGTTTCGGTCGTGTGACTGACTGCCTTTGTCACCACCGTAACGTTGAAGACACTTACTTCCTCGAGGCTTGTGCACGAACGAGAGGTGGCACGCGGCGTATCAAAGTTCGGGTCAGTGGATACGAGCGTTGTCGTGCGTTGTGGTCTTCAAGAAGGCACGCTGTAGACGCGCATCCGTTATCGCCTTGCAACTGACAAACACACGTGGAAGCGCGCAAGAGTCGTTGGCCATCTGAAACCAATAAAAAATAAGGTGACTGCCCCGACAAGACTGGCCATGATCGAGAGATAGGGCTGCAGAATGATATGACTCAAAGAGCATTGAGAGGAATGTTATCGGTCAGAAAACAGCGGATGGTTCAGTGTTGGGTGCGCAGGGCAGCGTTGTCCTCTGTTTCATTCTACCTCGTGTATTGTTTCATTTGAATCTCTTCTATTAACGCGATAGCGTTAACGAGCTCGTTCCGCGGAATTCTGGCGTCGGCGGCGGCTTCGTTGGTTGTGAACGAAAAATCATCATCTTGTCCGTGACCGAAAAATCGAGAAAGATGCAAATAAAATAAATAATATAAATTTCCGGGTCCGAATGCGGATCAAACCCAGGCCATATGCGTGGCAAGCAGGTGTTCTACCACGCAGCCACACTTATGCTTGGTATTACATGTAAAATAACTTCCTCTGCTTGGAAATGCATTGAAAATAACTTTCATGCTTTACAAACATACGCGTCATGTATACAGGCGGCACAATACAGCATGTAATATTGCAGTAATATTGCGTGGTACAAGCGTACATTGCCATCGGTCGTCAGAAGATGTGGATATCATAACGACATTGTGGTTCAAAGCCGTCCACCCATTACAAAAGACACACGTTACTGCGTGTATTCCGTTAAGACCACGTAGTGGGTGCATAGCAAGTTCGAAAACATTTCCCGCATTTCCCGCGCATAATTGCTCGTGGTTTAAAGCACGCTACCCATTACATAGTATGCACTAAGTCAGGGGTCTCAAACTCACCTCAGCCAGCGGGCCGCAGCCACGCAATTTTGTCCCGCAAGGGCCGGAGCAGCGAAGGAGGTAGGAGCGTTGGGGGGGAGCTTGTACAGTTTGCTAGAAAAAGCTGCCATTTGAAAGAAAAATTTCCCATGTCTCATATACAGTTCATTTCTGAAGTAGATGTGGTGCCAGGATTCCAAAATGTGGCTACCGATCCCCCACATGACTCAAATCTGGGCGCCGGTTGGAAAAAATGAGTTGTGTTTCACGGTTATGCTTCAAAACAATGTGAACGCATGGGATGCCTCACGGCGACAATGCCTTAAACTAGTCAGGCCTGCGTTGCTCACGAACATGCTTATAAGAAAATTTAAAAAAAAAATGTGGGGCGCAGACAGTCATGTGCGGGCCGCAGCCGAGAGCCTCGCGGGCCGCAGCCGAGAGCCTCGCGGGCCGCATGCGGCCCGCGGGCCGCGTGTTTGAGACCCCTGCACTAAGTGATTAAGGTAAGCACTATATAGGGACAGGATATCGCTATCGCGTTCAACTTTTAAAGGCGAAGCTTAAGGGTCCCCTAATTTTTTATCATTTTCGCTGTCCCATAAAGATGGTAATCGTGTTGTATGTCGGATTTCCTTTGGTGGAAGTTTACGCAGATCCATATGGGGTGTTCTAAAACTACTCCGCATAACGTCTGACCGTGCGCCTATAGGGTAGAAGTTTTTTGCAATAGAAGCTTGTCTTGCTTGGTGTCATTCGTCAAGTATACATCAACTATATGTAGTGTTGGACGTAACCTTGTTCAAGAAGATTTTGTACTGACGAATAAAATAACCCTTGTCGATTGAAATGTGGGCTTACGCAGCTTCCAAAAGCCTCCTTTAGGGGCGAAGCACCTTATGGTCTCGGCTTGTCGGCGTGTCATGTCGTCGTTATGGTCCGTCATAAACGGGTATGCACCACGAAAATTTCACAACTCGCCACCGGTCCATACTATGCATATTTATGAGTTAAAGATTCGTCGTCACTGCCTAAAACATTATGTTTGGCTTAGCAGCGGTGTCAGAATCCCCGACGAAATTTACCAAGGCTCACAAGTTTCTTATCTAAACCAGAGGGATAAATGCGCATCTATACGGTCAAGTCAGTCATTTTAAACATCACTTCTTGAAACATATCTGCAAAGTGATGGTGCGTAAGGGGACCGGAGGCGAATAAAGCAGTAAAGAGTAAAGATTTCGCTGTGGGAAACACCGGCACACGCTGCATGCTTCGCCCCTCCTCAGGTTTGATGTTAGTGGCGGCTGAAACACCGTTATTTTTTTCCTGCATGCTTTCATTTTAGTGCGAATATAATGCGTTCGTGCTCTGCTCAGAAAGCGCATAAAAATAATTTTTTTTAGGCGGAATCAGAGAAGACAAATCGTTAGAGAAGTGGTGTTGAAGCTACTGGCTCAACAAGACGCATGTTGTCACGTTATATGAGCGTAGCACTAACCCGAAGGAAACGCAGAACTTTAAGCGGAGCCCATCACCGACAGCGTTTGCAGGTCGCTTTAGATCACTCCGGAACCTTCAGCATTCCGCAAGTGCGGCAATCACAAGTCGGTCAACACCACGCGAAAGAAGAAAAAAAAAGCACTTCTCTACACGTGGCTATATATCGCACAGTGAAGCCGCGCTGACAATTACTTCACAGAGCTTCGAGCAATTAGCTCTGACCTGTTTGACATCCTTATCCACTGATCTAGCACGTGCTAAAGAGTTTGCTGTTATGTTTCAAGCGAAAATGTTTGCCTAGATATGAAGCGATAAGTGACCGCGTGTCCCGTACATCCACTCCGGTAACTGCGCTACTTGCCGGCAGCATCGATGCATAATGTATAAGAATTTTACAGCCGAGCTGTAATGCTTTTCGCCATGCCACTGCACGTTTGCAGAAACTATCATCATCATGAATGGCCTCTACCTTTCCTAATAATTGATGGTAGCGCCTTTCCAGTGCGTCTAACGCAATAACTCGGCCGGCTCGCGCTCTCTTCGTCCACTTCTTCTGTTGCTTAGCTCCGCGATCATGTGCGCCCGGTGCGCGCTCTCTCGCTTCGTCGATTTGTCCAGCGTGGGATGCGGTAACTCTGATGGGTGAGAGAAGGAGTATAGAGAGCGAGAGAGAAATAAAGGGAAGAAAGAGAGAAACGGAAAGATAGAAAAAACAGAGAGAGCGAAAGAAAGAGAAAGATATACGCAGCGAGAGAAAGAGATAGAAAGAAACAGACACAAAAATTAGATAAAAACAGTGCCAGACAGTAAGAGAAAGAAAGAGAGTAAGAAAGTGGGAGAGAGAGCGAGAGAGAAACAGGAAGCGAGAAACATAATTTTTTGTGTTGTGGGGAAGCGTCCACTGTGCCATTATTCGTCCTTCTTCGGAAAAGCGCGGTCACTTGTAACGCATTATGTGCACTTTGTTGATGCTGTGGCTCACGACGATGAAGCAATTATGCCTGAGGCTTTTGTAATGGGTTGGAGCATTGAACGACCCACTCGTTACGCTATTCGCATTGTGTGATGCCTGGTAGTTACTTTACTGTTCTAAAACGCTTTACAAAACATGTTAACGCGATTCCTTACCCGACATGAGGCCTGCGTAGGGCCAGTTTGCAACGCAGTTTCGAGCACCGGCGTAGCTCAGTTGTGGAGTACTGGGCTGCCACGCAGACGGCCCGGGTTCAATTCCTATACTAAGTCTTAGGTATTTTTTATTTATTTAGTTTTCTCTTATTTCGCGCGATAGTGGTTACGAGCGGCGGCGGCGAACAACTACGGCGCAAAAACATCCCTTGTGATTTCATAACCGCTTTCGCTGTAAAAGGCTCCAGAAAGGCCGCTCTTCCAGCTGTAGCTGAGACCGTGCTGCGTGTTCCGCGCAGGCGTGGCGGTTTGCAGAATGCAAAATGCAGACTGGATTAAAAAAGCGTTGAAAACTTTTAGCCCGATGTGGTTCGATGGCGATCGAAATTGCACCGTGTGACAACCGTACGAAATTCTCGTAAAATGGAGCAATAGATAAATATTAAAATCGCGCCGCAGACGAACTTGTGCTCATGTAAAATGTTATCTAGCTACAACTCCGAATGAGGCGCTTGCGTGCTTATAGTTCTTGTGCATGCTCTTGTGCGTTTACCTTTAATACTTTGAGCAAGGTTGAGGCGGCACTTAGCTCTAAGCATGCTTGGTTACTTCCCACAAAGCAGAGAAACCGCTTGCATCGTGCTTTATACGCGTATGCGTACTAAAGAGGAATGTGATCTTGATCATGACATTTCTTTCTCGTGTCATCCGCGAGCCGTCTTTAGATGCGAACCTAAATTGATGAAGTTACATGGTGGTCACGTTGCACGCATTTCTTGCAGCTAAAATGTGTCTTTTTTTTTTTTTTTGGCCTCAAGCACACACTAAAACCCATTAGATGCTCACTTTCAATTCGACACAAAATGTTTTTTTTTTTTTTTTTTTTTTACCTTTCACAAAAGCAGCGAGCTCGGCCCCCGTGGCTTTCATATCTGTGGCCGTAGCAGACGACGCCGGCAGTCAAGGTGGTGTCTAAGTCATATTGAGACGCGCATTATTTTTTTTTTCGGATCAGTTATTTCGCAGCTTGAACTGTTAGTGACGAAGCCACAGCAGTACTTAATTGAGATCGTCAAAGGGAAGTAAAACAGGATCAGTAATAAAGAAGACGCCAAAGCGGCTGCGGGGTGAGCGGGAGAGGGCTGGCGGAGCAATGCAACCTTGCACGTCACAGGGACGCCTCCGCATAACGGCGTCACGGTATATGTCCTCGCGCCCAATACGGCTGTTGCGTTGCTGTGCCAGGTCACTACGCAAGAAAGGCATTTGAATTAATAAGGCGATAGCCTTAATAAAACGGGAAATAGTGACCGTCGGCGGCGACCGTCCCGCGGCGACGGGTGATGCAAAAAGTAATCATCACGTGATGCCGTCACCATATGACGTCATCATGACGTCACAGAGCATGACGTCACTAATTCTGGCGTGACGTCATGTGACGTATCTCCACATGATGACACTGTAGCGTCCTCCTTTGGGCGGCGGCGAACAAAACCGCACAGAGCGCGACCTCAAGAGAAGAAAATGAACACGGCGCTTGGCAGTAGCACGTGCACAAGCCACGGCTCGTGTTCCCTGCCACCTTATGGTACATCGGCTGAGGAGAAATAATAAAAGATGGCTTCCACCTTCGAGTCGTCTTACGTGAAGAATGCACAAGGGACCCTGTCTGTGAGTATTCTCTCTTTTTCCTCTCAACTTTATTTCAAGCTTTGTCACGCCGGAGTGTATGCAGAAATCATGTGGTGTTTATGAGTACGGGCCACCTATGAATCGACCCGTGCACTCAAGCAACCATGAATGAATAGTGCGCACGTTCGGAAGTGGCTTATAATAACTAAGTGAAAAAATGTACTGTGCATCAGTTTTTAATGACCTGTCAAATCGGTATACCAAGATGGCCCAGTGGTTACGGTGCTCGGCCGCTGACCCGAAAGAAGCAGGCTCGATCACGGCCGCGACGCGGTCGTACTTCCGCGGAGGCCGTATGCTAAAGCCCCGTGTACTGTGTGGTTGCAGTGCACGTTAAAGAACACCAGGTGGGTGTTGTACCCTGTACATTGTTCCTGCAGTTTCGGTTTCAGTGTTTAGGTTGGCAACACTGTGTCCTTGTGCTTGTATATATTTGTGGAACGCCTATTAAAACGGGAGTATGCAAACGCTACCCGTGTGTGCCAGTCACGTCACTCAATCACTACAATGGCGACGAGTGTTTGAACCCTGTCTGATATAATTCCAGGGGGATAACCAGCCACGCCCCCAGATGGCTTTCGCCGGCATCGCCCCACCGGATCCGTTCCTTCCGACACCGGGTCGCCCCGTGCAGCCATGGTCCCGATGGCACGACATGTTCAAGGTCTACCTGCTAGCTTCCGGTGCTTCAGAGTTCTCCCCAGAGCGACGCAAGGCTATTCTACTACATTCCTTGGGACCCGAAGGTCAACGTATTTTCAATACCCTGTCTGTTTCGCAGGCGGCCAAAGAGACAGAGGAGGAAGAAGGGACCGGAGCTACACCCGACGTGTATGACTCCGCGGTAGCGGCACTGGCTAAGCACTTCGATACCATCTGCAACCCACCGATTTCACCGTCGAATTCAGCTCCCAGGCGAGTCTATTCAAGAATACGTGACCGCGCTAACAGAGCTTGCCGCGATGTGCTCCTTTACGTCGCAAGAAGAGTCATTACGTGACCAGTTGTTGCCGGTGTGTCCTCGCATCGTATTCGGGAACGTCTTCTGTTAGAAGGGTCTTCGCTTTCGTTTAACGAGGCAGTTGCTCTCGCGAGTCAAATTGAGCATGCAGCAGTGGAAATCAAGAAATTTTCCATTTCTGTGCAACCAGTATCTGCGCAGTCGGGCACAAAAGGCAGTTCATCGTTGCAGTCACCGAATTCACGGCCGCGTGCTCCCACTTTCAGTCAACGCGATCAGGCAGCTACGTCTGGGAACCGTCCCCCATTTCGATAGCGCTGTCCATCGAATTCGCAGCAACACGTCTCATTGCTTCAGCTGCGGTTCTAAGCAGCATCGCGCTTCTCGGAAATGCTGCCCAGCTAAAGGAAAAAAATTATTCTTTTGTGACCGTATCGGACATTTTGAAAATGTTTGCAACCAGAAGCTGGTCGCAGGCAGCTGACCACGAGGTTTCAGTAGATAGCCCGTTGCAGGATGAAACCGTAGAGGTTCTTGTGGTTCAACAGCCTTTTGCATCTGGAATTCACATTAACGTTCAAGTCGGGCGGGTCGCTATGAAGCTGTTAGTCGATTCTGGCTCTTCTGTTTACATTCTTTCAGGCAAGGTGTTTGACCAACATTTCTCTGGTGTGCCGCTTCTTCCCGTTCCTCGTGTGACGCTTCTGGATTATTCCAAAAGACCAGTTTTGGTTCGAGGCTGCTTCTTTTCCTGAGGTCTTTTTTCGAGAATTTGTGCTTCCTTCGAAAGTTGTCATAGGGCGCGTACAGGGTATTGTTACAATTTTCGGGTATTAACGCGATAGCGTTGAAGAGCTCGTTTCGCAGAAATTCCGACGTCGGTGTCGGTGTCGGCGTTGTTGGTTGTGAGCGAAAAATCATCTTGTCCGTGGCCTAAAAACCGAGAAAGATGCAAATAAAATAAATAAATAAAAAATTTCAGGGTCCGAGTGAGGATCGAACCCGGGCCGTCTGCATGTCAAGCGGGTGTTCTACCACACAGCCACGCTCCTGCTTGGAGATACAGAAAAAATAACTTCCTCTGGTCCCTCAGGACTTCAACAAAGTTCTTTGTCTGTCTGTCTGTCTGTCTGTCTGTCTGTCTGTCTGTCTGTGTGTTTACCTGCTTGGAAATGCAGTGAAAATAACTTTCATGCTTTACAAACACACGCGTCCTGTATACAGGCGTCACATTACAGCACGTAATATCGCAGCAATATTGCGTGGTACAACGTAGATTGCCATCGGGCTTCAGAACATCTGAATTTCACGACATCGTGGTTTAAAGCCAGCCACCCATTACAAAAGGCACACGCGTTACTGCGCGTATTCCCTTAAGACCCCGTAGTGGGCACATAGCAAGTTAGGAAACATTTCATGCGCAGAATTGCTTGTGGTTTAAAGCATGCTACCCATTGCATAGTATGCACTAAGTGATTGAAGTGCGCACTAGAGAGAGAATATCGCTATCGCGTTCAAATCTTAAAGGCGCAGCTTAAGGGTCCACCAATTTTTTTGTGGCTGTCCAAACCACGTATCTTTGCCAAAATGGAGCGTCATACTCTTTAGTATAGACCCTTTCACTGTTTTCAAACACAGGCCCTCGACGGCATCCGGTTTCGTCCACCGATGTGCCTATAATAGCACCATCGGGCAAGAAGAGCCTTAGCGAGTAGCTGGCTGATTTTCTGCACTTTCGTTCCCTATTTAGCAAAATATTTTCAAATGAAGCTTCTTTTGAGCTACACAAAGATTAAAACAGATTTCTTTGAACTTTATGCACCTTCCTTTTATCTAAAAAACTAAAGAAAGACTTTCCTTACCCTGAAACAATTTGAAAACGCGCTTTCGGTTTCGGTGTTAGGGGCTGATAAATCAGGTGGCCGGAAGTTTCTTGGAGTACAACGCTTGCTGCTGTTATCGCAGTCTTGAAACCGTCTATAGGAGGAAGTACTATATATCGTCTTCAGCGACTTC
Organism: Rhipicephalus appendiculatus; assembly: GCA_030522465.1. NCBI lineage: Eukaryota > Metazoa > Arthropoda > Arachnida > Ixodida > Ixodidae > Rhipicephalus > Rhipicephalus appendiculatus. The sequence goes on along the minus strand of JALIZH010032978.1, from coordinate 2,605,203 downwards.
ACGGGATTACGTGATGACGTAAGTTTTTGGAAACTTGCAGAAAATACGTCTAGTACTGGCTGTGCTTAGCCGAAACCTACGAATTACACATTCAACACATCTGCTTATTACGATCAACACAACTGTTCATTTTTATTCGTTAAATTAAATTCAGTGCTGGTGTCAGTATTACACAGCTGGCAGTTTCAGCTTAGAAGAGTTGCTTGTTGGGCAAGTTGGTACATACTGAGTAAAATACAAAAGCCACACAAAACGTCGAAAACGACGAAATCGGAAAAAACGGAGCAGTAGGAACAGGTACAGAGAGCAGAGACGTGGCACTAACAACTGAAGTTTATTTCGGAAACAACCTTCCTCCCAAGTCCGTACAACGCATGCGCAGATAACCAACCACACAAAACCAAAAAGGAACCAAAAGATACACCCGGCAGCTAACCAGAGTAAATCACCTTTGTGCTAAAAACAGACATTCTTTCCTGGTGAGATAGACTGAGGCTGCGCTAACACATTTGTCAGGACCCAGTTTCCAGATATGAAATGCCTCAATAATCTCCCGTTCACGCTGCGTCTTAGCCTTGCCTAAAATTGTGACCTTATCGAAAAGGGGGTTACACCCACATGACTTGCAGTGCAGCGGCAAGTTACCACCAGTGCCCGAGGGTAGCAGATTTCCATGCTCCCTCAGCCGAACATTGATACATCTACCAGACTGTCCCACGTAAAACCTGTCACAACTTAACGGGATGCAATACAATGTTCGACTGGTCTGTTCTGCACCCAGCAAACTCGCGGGTCTTTGCAAGAGGGTTGCGCAGCTCGGCACAGTAAGCAGTGTGTGTGACATAAAACATGTGAAGAAATACTGCGAGTGTATCACATGTGCGGTGTATTGCATCCCGTTAAGTTGTGACAGGTTTTACGTGGGACAGTCTGGTAGATGTATCAATGTTCGGCTGAGGGAGCATGGAAATCTGCTACCCTCGGGCACTGGTGGTAACTTGCCGCTGCACTGCAAGTCATGTGGGTGTAACCCCCTTTTCGATAAGGTCACAATTTTAGGCAAGGCTAAGACGCAGCGTGAGCGGGAGATTATTGAGGCATTTCATATCTGGAAACTGGGTCCTGACAAATGTGTTAGCGCAGCCTCAGTCTATCTCACCAGGAAAGAATGTCTGTTTTTAGCACAAAGGTGATTTACTCTGGTTAGCTGCCGGGTGTATCTTTTGGTTCCTTTTTGGTTTTGTGTGGTTGGTTATTTGCGCATGCGTTGTACGGACTTGGGAGGAAGGTTGTTTCCGAAATAAACTTCAGTTGTTAGTGCCACGTCTCTGCTCTCTGTACCTGTTTCTACTGCTCCGTTTTTTCCGATTTCGTCGTTTTCGACGTTTTGTGTGGCTTTTGTATTTTACTCAGTTTCAGCTTAGTTTCAGTTCACTAAAATAACTTCAAAATACAAGAATTGATTAGATATTCTTCAGACGAGTGTCCTAAACTCAAAAGGCTGCAGTGAGACCATCAGTTAACAAAAAAGATTGGTACATATAGGTTTGTTAAAACAGCAGAAATTCATTAACGTATGGCTAAAACGATAAACGTATAAAATGCTGTACAAAAATATATAGATAATGGAAAATACACAAAACGTGCTATACAGAAAAATTAATTATGTAGTGTAAATAGTATGGAACACGGAAAGCATAAATAAACAGCAAGTCACTTGATAGGTTAAGAAACTATCTACACAAAATAAAACTTTTTCGCGTTTGAATGCATCCAAAGAGGATGGCGATTTAAGTGAATAGGGTAGGTAATTCGAAAGCGCGAAATTTAGGAGTCAAATATCTTAGAGCATTCGATCGAGTAAGTTGTCCAAAAAACACCCCGCACGAAATGGTATTAATGACAAATTACTCTCGTGGTGAGCCACGTATGATCTGTCATGTCATCAGCTGTGATGCTCCTTGTAATTCGGCAATAACCGGAGATCAGGGGCGTAGGCAGAAATTTTTTTCGGGGGAGGGGGGGCACCTCCTTGATTCAGAATTGGGGCCGGGCAGACAGATATGGTCGGGTGCCATTTTGTGGCCTATATGCCACGGCGAAATAAAATGGGGGGGGGGGGGGGGGGGGCACGTGCCACTCCCCTGGCTACGCCACTCCCGAGATATATCACTCACTCATTCATTTTTTTTTTTTGCCATAATAACACGATTCCACAACGCGGTGTTTATATTTGTTTATTCTTCACAGAGTTGGTTCGGTTGAGATATCTATTTTCTTGCATATTTATTTATTTACTCTTCAAGGCATCCCCGCCTCATCAATATGGAGGGTTGCGCATCGACAGGACATTCAGCTCTGTTAGTTTTCTGCATTTTCTTTCCCTCTAGGAGTCACATTTTCTGTGCGAGCTGTTATATCTCTCACCGCCTCACGCGAGTGCCACCGCTTCATTTTATGTTTCAGTTCCGTTCAATGCTAATTCGTTTATCCTCAACGCGAAAATAGCAAAGCGGTGCTTATCGGGCAAATTGCACAGCTTTACTCTTCCATAAACTTTCTCTCTTCCGTAGTCATCGGTGCAGTATCACTCCCACACTCCTGTTGACGAACATCATCTACGCTGGCAGGGAATTGATGGATGGCGCAACTTTATTTATAGTCCTGAGAGACGCGACTAGCGCGCAGTGGGCTTCTCCCACGTTGGGACGGGCAGGATAAGCCTGACCGCCGCATCGTGGGCTCTCTGGACGGCCCAAAGCTGATCCCCCCTTGTTGGGGCTTCTGATGGCGGAGCACCACTTACTTGGCTGGGTTGGCTTGTTCACTGCCCAGTAACGAGGGGGCATCGCCAGAGCATATGCTCTAAGTTAGCTACTTCCCAACAACGGGGACACGAACTTCTAGTGTAAGTATCCGGGTAAATTTTGTGAAATAAGTCCAGATTTGGATATGAATCAGTCTGTAGGAGTCTAAGAGTCAGCCTGGGCTCTGTGTAGTTTTCTGTGAGGAGGGGGGGTAGACCCTCCTGCTTTGGTAGAAGTGCTGCGTAATTTCATTGTATATGGTGGGCTGATCTCTATTGTCCAACGTCGTGGGCTGGGGAGAACCTCCGTGGGCGCGGAACGTCATACCTCGCGCCTTGCAGTGGGCCAGCTCGTTGAGGTTGGTGGGGCCTCCTTCAAAATGGCCCATGTGAGCAGGGAACCACGTTAAGATGTGGTTGGAGAAATGCTTGCGCCTAATTGTATCTAACGAAAATAGCGGCGCGCGGGCGCGGGCGTGCGCTCGACTGGGGCAATGCGAGGAAGAGGAGGCAGAATAGAACAGCCGGCCCAGCGAACGGGCGTCGTTTTTTTTTTTTTTTTTTTTTTTTTTTTTTTTTTTTTTTTTTTTTTAGGCCGGGCTGTCGCATGCTGTCGTGTGCCGTCGTCGTCGCTTGGCGTAACGCTTCATGTGTAGCCTATTGAGCGCTCTCTCGCGCCAAGAAGTCTTTTTCCTCTTGTTCTTCGAGCGCCTTGACGATGACCACTTATCATCATCAGCAAAAAAAACAACTAGTGCGCTTGGCGTAACGCAGGAAAAGCCACGTATAAGAACAGAAAAAAAAGAGGAAGCAAGCGCGAAATAGCAAGAGAGAGATAGGGAAAAAATAGGAAGAAAAACAGAAACAGCAAAAGAAGAAAAAAATAGATAGAGAGGAAGAAAGAAATAGAAATGAAGAGAGATAGAAAGACAGAAAAAAAAACGGAAAAGTAGAAAAAGGAAGAAACATAGGAAAGAAAAAACCGCCAGGCCTGCGCAGAAGGCGCAGCACAGCCACAGCGAAAGCTGGGAGAGCGGCCTTTAGCCTTTTTTAAACACTCTTGGGGCAACTACTACAAGCGCACTTGCATGGTACCCACTACGCCATAAATCATCATAATTTTTGTGTAGTGGGGAACCGTTACTATGCCATTCTTCGTCATTCTTCAGAAAAGCGCGGTGCCCGCTACACTCTTGTAACGAATTATGTGCACTTTGTTGATGCTGTGGCTGACGACGATGAAGAATTATGCCTCAGGCTTTTGTAATGGGTTGGAGCATCGAACGACCCACTCGTTACGCAATGCGCATTGTGTGACGCCTGGTTCTTACTTTACTGCTCTAAAACGCTTTACAACACACGTTAACGCGATTCCTTACCCGATATGAAGCCTGCCTAGGGTCAGTTTGCACCGCAGTTTCAAGCAGTGGCGTAGCTCAGTGGTAGTGCTGGGCTGCCACGAAGAGGACCCGGGTTCGATTCCCATTCTGTCACAGGTGTTTTTTTATTTATTTAATTTTTTTCTCATTTCGTGCGATATTGGTTACGGACACCGGCGGCGGCGGCGGCGGACAACTATGGCGCAAAAACGACCCTTGTTGTGATCTCATAACAGCTTTCGCTGTAAAAGAAAACCGAAGAGAAACAAAGAAGGCCGCCCAGCTCCACACTTCCTTCAGGCTTGGCGCCCCAAGTGGGAAGCTGCCTTATCTTTCCCCTCTTCATTACGCCATTACAATAATATAGAGGACGTCGTCGACTCTCCATAGAGCCACAGATGCATATAGCGGTTACAGTGCATATGAAGCACAAGATGTGGCCGAGGTCGTCTTCGGGGCATTAACCTTCTACGCCATTATCTAGTTTCCGTTGTCTTCGACACCTGTGCCAACACAGGCTCACCGTCCAGGTTGCTGTGAAGACAGCGTTGGTGACGGCAAACGCCACGTAGAGAGGACTGTACGAACCGATGACGTCACGTGCGTGGCCTGCGAGAGTGAAACGCCATGAATTGGAAACCTAAACAAAAACGTTCGAGTCTCGCGTCAGGTTCAAGTTGATGACAGCGTTTCGGTTGCACATAAAAAAAAAAGAAAGAAATAAAGACAACCGTTGGCGCTCTTTTTTCAACGAGCAAGTGGTGCATTGTCACGGCGCAAAATAAATAGAAAACTTGAGGACTTCAGCTTCGCCTTCAGAACGCGATAGGGGAGTCGGGCACCGTTCGCATAGTCGTCTCATTCACTTGCCAGGCTTCGCTTCTCAATGGATACCTCAGCCTTGCCGCGAGGAAAGGAAGGTCTGTGCGAGTAACGTTGGCCGTTTGGAGGGCAGTTGTCAAGTGCCCACTACACCATAATTCATCATGCTGAGAATCAGCGAGGTACCCACTATATGTCCATAAAAAAGAAAAAGATACGCACAACTGGAATCAACATGTTTGCACAGCGCGAGAAAGACGAGGACGTAGGGAGGACACAACACAGCGCCTGTGTTGTGTCTTTCCTACGTCCTCGTCTTTCTCGCGCTGTGCAAACATGTTGATTCCAAATCACCAACTAGCGCAAGCTTCCGTTTTATCAACGCACAACTGTACACTTTGTTGATGCTGATGCCGATGGGCAATTATGCCTGAGTGCATTGTAATGGGTGGGCCTTTTGACCACCCATTCGTCGCGCAATTCACGTGGTGTGGCACCTGGTGCAATTCTACGCTTCTGCCACGCAATATTATATGCATTAACAGGACTCCTCGCACTACACTACGCCTGTATAGGTTTTTTTTCCGAATCAGTTTCAAGCATTGGTGTGACTGTGGTAGAACACATCACTGCCACACAGAAGACCTGCGTTCGAATCCCACTCGAACCAAAGATTACTTTTATTTATGACTGCAATAGCAATTATATGGACAATATCGGCGGGTTTTTTGCCGTCGCCGTTATGTACTGTTTATATATATATATATATATATATATATATATATATATATATATATATATATATATATATATATATATATATATATGACTAAAAAGAAGACACATCGAAAAACAGAACGGTTTCCTAACGTTTCGACCGTGGGACCGGCCATCGTCAGAATCAGGATTCTGACGAAGGCTGGTCCCACGGTCGCAACGTAAAGAAATCCTTCTGTTTTTCGACGTGTGTCTTCTTTTTAGCCATATTATTTACCGGCGTCCAAGAAGTTGTTCCCTGCAATTATATATAATAGCCCAAGCACACTTTTACGAGATGCCTCGTAGTGCGATAAATGAAGGAGCGATTCGGGAAAGTACTGTACGCCGCAAGGGGTCTCCAAAGTAGGCACAATCAGTCAAGTTATTCAGTGCACGGAAGCAGGCGTAAGGACTGATTTTTATTGCGATAGCAATTATATGGACACTCTCGGCTGCTTTTCGCCATCGGCGTCATGCTCCGTATATGTATATGTATATATATATATATATATATATATATATATATATATATATATATATATATATATATGTAGAAAAGGCACAAAAAAAATAATTGGATAAATGCTTTCCGACGCAATCGAACGGGCGACCTTTCGCTCCGCAGCGCGCGGCTTTAACCACTCGGCCACGGAGGCGCACGTTCTTCAGCGTCCTAACGGCGAGCTGTTTATTTACACTGTTTACTGCTGGCGTGTTTTCTGCATTACCACCGAGATGGCGCCAAGGGCGCGCCCAGCGCCCCGCTCGTTGCGATGCGTGCTCTGTGACTTAGCCCTACGAAGCGTAGTCGCCTGTGCGCACGCGCGCTTATCTTGTGGAGGGAGCAGTGTCTTCGTCTCGAGCTTTCATCGGAAAGGTTGCGTGTAAGTTACAGAGCGCACAAATGTCACTTCGCTCGCTACAGAGACCTCTTTTTCGAAAGGAGCGCGCTGTTCATACACAGTGCAGTAACAAGTGCGCGCTCGTTTGAGCAGCGCGTTAAGTGTCGAGCAGTGAACGTTGTAAGTTCGCGCTCGTCCTGTGTGTATTCTTTTCGCGCGTCCTTTGCGTTTCTGCAGCGCGCTGCATGTTTCGATCTGCTTGCCGTTCTACGCAGGACATTCCAATTTGTTGCTATCGCATTCGTTGCTTTGCCCTTGTGGCGAAACTGTGACTTTTTTTACTAAATTTATTACCAACGCGCTTCTTATGCCTACTATTCTGTGCTTCATTTAGGAATATCTTGGTCTACGTTACAGCAGGGTTACCGCATGTAACCCTGCTGTCTTCCTAAAGCTATGGTTAGTAACGAATAAAGAGTGGTTCTCTCACCAATGAGGGGTGGCCTCGCAAGGCAAACGATGCCGGCTATGAAGTTCGTGATGCCAAGGCTGAGCGACAGAGAGTGTTCGTCAAACAGGTCGGCAACCATGACGGTGCAGGCGAAGATCCGGCCCCCTGACGTCAAGCCTGTGAAGAAGCAGCTGGCAAGGAGAAGCCAGTATTTCTTCGAAAGCGCCAATAGAGCCATGGCGGCTGCTTGAACGGCGAAGCTCCATAGCATCAAGGCTTCACAGCTTAGCACCTGTTTTGAATGAAAGAATTTACCGACGATTGCGACACTGCCTAATGCGACTTCTTAGCACAGCTTTGTGTTGGGGCAAGGCCAACGGTGTTTGAAGTTTTGGCTTCCCGCAAGGTATCGACTTCGCCATAAATCATAATTTACAGAGAAAGCTGTTACGAGATCACAACAAGGGCCGTTTTTCGCCGCCGCCGCCGCCGCCGGTGTCCGTAACCACTATCGCGCGAAATAATAATAAAAAAACTAAATAAATAAAAATACGTATGACAGAATGGGAATCGAACCAGGGTCCTCTGCGTGGAAGCTCAGTACTCTACCACTGAGCCACGCCGGTTTTTTTTTTTCTTCATGGCATTTAATACAATGCGTATTAAAATAGTACACAGTATCGCATACAGTTGCACAGTTGCAGTTCCATAGCGACAATAAGCGTACAAGCACTGTTGGGAAAGAAACGCGAAGGCTAATGTCCAATAGTCCAGGGAGAGTCCTTCATAATGTGCTGCACAAGAAAAGTGGCGAGGCTAAGCACCTCTCCAAGATGGGGTACCAGTCAGGCCTAAAGTCAAGTTCATCGTAAACATCTTTTAAGTGAATAGCCATTCGGATGAAATGTGTGCGTGCAGAGGTGATCGGCTCTGCGTTGCGGTCCTGCATACGCGTCTTCCACAGACTATGTATACAGATAAGGAAAAACATATCGTATGGCACTTCATCAAGAGATGTTGGCATAAGATAACGAACAGTGTACGAATTAATTGCAAAGTTTTTCTGCAGAGTTCGTTGGAGTACATCCCAGAATAGAATGGAGTCTTTGCAGCTCACGAAGCAATGCTCTATTGTTTCAGGTACATCACAGAGACGGCAGTTAACCGTCGAAACAAAAATACCTTTTCTTTGTAACCAAGTTTTAACGGGTAGTGTTTCAGAATGAAGTTTATAAAAAATGTTTTTGAATTGGGAGATATATACATTTTGCGCACTCGTTCTAACACATCATGGCCTTGAAGAGCAAAGTATACTGAGCGGTACAACGGAGGAGGGAACAGCATAGATAGTAAATCTTTATATAGTGTCTTGCGTGAAACTGTATACAAATAATCTATTGAAAAGCGGGCTTTAAGAAACTGAACTGCAAAGTAAACTTCCTGCATAAATCCCCACAGATGCGGTGCTTGAAACTGCGTTGCAAACTGACCCTATGCAGGCTTCATGTTGGGTAAGGAATTGCGTTAACATGTGTAATAAAGCGTTTTAGAACAGTAAAGTAACAACCAGGCGTCACACAATGCGAATTGCGTGACGAGTGGGTCGTTCAATGCTCCAACCCATTACAAAAGCCTGTGGCATAATTCTTCATCATCGTCAGCCGCAGCATCAACAAAGTGCACATAATGCGTTAGAAATTGTAGCGGATACCGCACTTTTCCGAAGAATGACGAATAATGGCAGAGTGGACGCTTCCCCACTACACAAAAATTATGATGATTAATGGCGTAGTGCGTAACATGCAAGTGTGCTTGTAGTAGTTGCCACAATAATCTTTAAAAAAGGCTCTAAAAAGGCCGCTCTTCCCGCTTTCGCCGTGAATATGCTGCGTTCCGCGCTGGCCTGGCGTTCTTTTTTTCTTTTTTTGTGAAGTATATGACAGCACCCACTAAGCCATCATTCGTCTTTCTGCGGATAAGCGAAGTAACCGCTACACATCCGTAAGGTACTATATGTGCACGTTGTTGATGCTGCATGTGGCTGATGACGATGAAGAATTGTGACTGAGCACATTGCAGTGGGTGGGAAGCATTAAACAGCACACTCGTTGCGCAATTAGCACTGTGTGATGACTGGTTGTTATTTTACTCTTCTGCCACGCTATATTACATAGGTTAACGGGATTCCTGCCCGACATGACGCCTGCATAGGGTCTTTTTTCAAATGAGTTTCGACCATCAGCGTGGCTCTGTGGTAGAATACTCGACTGCCACGCAAAAGGCCCTGGTTAAACCACATTAGGACCTGGGTGTTTTGTCTTCATTGAATTTTTACAGGTCTATCGGTGACTTTTTTATGTCCATCGGTAACGCCACCAACGGCGACGGCGACACTGCTCAACGCAGGAACGGGTGCCTAAGAACTGCCCTCTAAAAGAAGGGGGGAACGAAGCCGGCAAGTTTGTGAGCTTTGTTCATGCTTAAAGAGCTCTTGGAAGGAGAGGAAAGCGACATTTCAGAGAACCGCCGTGCTTATGTGCAGCAGCTTAGCAGTCGTGCTAACGGACGTGGTTTGGATTCCCGGCCCTGGCGGTCGCATTTCAACCAGAGTTGTATACGCAACGTGTTACAAGTAATCGATTACTCGTAATCAATTACAGTTTCTTGTTTTTCGAAGCTGTAACGTTCCTGGTAATTCAACTACATTTTCTAGTAATTGATTACCTGTAATCACTTTCATTCCCCCCCCCCCCCCCCAAAAAAAAAAAAAATATCAAGCTGTAACCAGCCTTCTACGGCAGCTCTCGTCCCGAAAAATATGCGACCGCTCTGTAGTGGTGGTGGTGGTGGTAAACATTTTTATTTCAGAAAATGAACCAGAGTAGAAACCCCTGTTCTGTCAGGGGTTCCCTACGGTGCCTATTTTTTCACCTTTTCCTTGGCCTGACAATGCAACGTCTTACCGGAGTGCCAGCAACTGCCAAGCGCGACGCTTCATAGAGGATATGGACACTAGCATCGAAGCACTGCGCAACTACGAGCTCGTGCGCAAGGTGATCCCATATTATAATACCGCCATTCGCTTCAGAGCATGCATTGAGCGTTCACTGTCGAAGCTGGACCTCTTAACGAGGAAACGTGAAAGAATCAGCGACCATAACTTTTAAAAACAACTCTTGTTGAAAGTTAACAACGTGTAACACTAAAGCTCTCGTTTGGGCTAGTTGGTGCATTCTTGAACTCATATTGGAGGGCTGCGCGAAAAAACACGGCCTCCCAGCCTTCACGCAAGCCTCCCAGCCTTTTCTCTAACATACAGGCCAGGCCACAGTAGTTCGTTGTGGTTAGAGTAAACTAGTGTTATTGTGCTACGGAAATAAAATTTTGAAAGAAGTTAGCGCAAAAGTAATCGATTACATTTCTGTAATTGCTCAGTTACGTTTCTGGGGCTGTACTTGACCACTGTATTCAAGTACATTTTAAAGGATGTTACTGTAATTGTAATCGAGTACTTAGTTTCTGTAACGTGTACAAGTCTGATTTCAACTTGCGCGAAATGCGGAAACACCCGTGTACATACAGCTAAGTGCACGTTAGAGAATGCAAGTATCATTAAAATTAATCCGGAGTCACACACTGCAGCGTGCTTCGTAATAATATCGTCGTTATGGCACGTAAAACCGCGGGATTTATTATTTTTAATTCAGAGAAAAGTTTCGCAGCTGCGAAAGAACTTGCAAGCCACCTTTGGCTAAGGGGCTTACATGTTTAAAATTAAAAGATTATCTGCCATTATTTACACGGTCACATCTAAGCAACGTTCCTGCCGAGGCTCGCAACGAATGTTCAGCTGCAGGTATATCCCCTTCAGTGGCGGTAGTACACTTGTACACATCAACTTCGGAGGCGCGTCGTGCACCGCGCCTTTCTTCAAATGGCTGGAAACGCAGCGTTTCATTGTGCATTGCAATTTCATTGTGCTCAGTATTGCTTCAGAGGATCACTTTGCTGGAGACACTACCATGCTCGACGATCGTTCACGTGCCGCGTTCGAGGACAAACGTCATGTGTATTTTTTCTTTCGCTCCAAACGAATGCAACCAAAGAACAAACTGTGCACGCATTTTGGGCCTAATATTTTATTCTTTTCATGCAAAGATTGAAGCTGACTGATGGCAGAACATTTATAGGGTGTGTTCAGATAAGAACGTCGGTGCATGTCCGCCGACCCCCTTTAATTTCGCCGAAAAAAATATATATTGTTTTCCGAGTCCCCAGGACCACAAAACCACTTTTGGATTCGCGAGAAAAAATTTCACTTTCTTTAAAAAAATTCACAAGTCTCCACTGAGCCGCCACCGCCTCTTCCGGATTTCGCGAAAATGGGATTTCGATGAGACGCTACAAAAACACTATTGTAGCTGTAGGTCCAAAAAAATTTTCTCCACATACTAAGGATAGTTTTTGTTGAGAAAAAATTATTACTTTGCAGTTTTGATGTGGTTCTGTTAAGAAAAAAAATCGCGAAATCGACACAAAGCTCAATAATGCTCACATTTAAGATTTTTTTCCTCCGCAAGTATAAACGCCAGACTTCCCAAAAGTTTTTAAAAACATTGCCATATGTTTGGTGATCAAGTGTGCTGAACGAAGTATCTGAGAGTGGCTTCAAACGTTAACCAGAAATGTTCAACTGAGGACATGTCTCTCAAAATGCAATATTTTGAAGATCATTTAATAAAAAACACCATCTTCGATTTTCTTTAAACTCTCCAGAATTAAAGCCAAGCACGTGTTCTAACTTAATCTGTAAAAACATGTTGCATTATTTTCGTGAGGTCGGAACTACGAAGCACGAAATGTGGCCAAATTGACGTATAGTGAGTAACCACAACATTGAGCGAGCATGGAGCAATATTTGCCATTATCGTTATTTTTAGGTCGCAAATGTCTTCTGTGGATTGACGGATTGTCAGCAATAAAACAGGAACAGTTGATTTTGAAGAGGCAATCATTACTACATTTTTTTACGCAAATCACAAAAACTTCTACGCGGGTCCCAGCCACTGAGCATGTCGCGATAATGAGTCGCACTCTTCGCAGGAATCGCTTTCAAAATTTTTCGCGCATGTGAGCCTGCGTACGCCTCATAAAGAAGGTGGCTGGAGAGGATCCACCGCTGGATATTTATCGCTTCCCATGGCACATCGGTAATGTGATAACGCAGACGGTGCGTGTCGGCACAAGCGGCGCTTCTGCAGCACGACTGCGCTCACCCGGTCCCTAAAAAAAAATGACATAAACAAGAAACAGCTCAACTCGCTTAAGAAATGTCGAAGTAATAAGAGAACGTCGGCTTTCACTTCCGTTCGTCGTCGACAACCCGGCAGTCTTCTGCTGGTGAACGAACGTGAGTACGCGTGAGCGTATGATATTGATGACTCCCCTGATATTGATGGCCACGTTGTGGAGCTCAGAGCGAGCGTTTTGCGCTGACTACCGAAAGAGGCATACGAAGAAGATTGCCTACAAGTGGAAATTTTGATGTGTGAAAAATTTTAATGTCGCCTTACTAAGAAAGCGCATGCCAGAAAGAGCCTCATCCATCAGAGAAACCGACATTTTGTGCCAGAGCTGTTTCAACCGCTTGAAACAGATCGCCGTAGAGTCTCCAGATGCATCTCAGTCTGACGCAAATTTTGTTCCCGAACAAACTGCTGTCGAAGAGCTGAACGTACTCGTTAAGACAACCGACGTGACAACTCTGAAAATTCGGGCGAAAGTGAAATCACAATGCCGAGTGTCTTACGCCAAGCGTAAGATAGCGGAGATCGAGGGCGCTATCTCCAGGACAATTTCTGTTGTCCTTACAATAGCATACGCCACTACAGAGGAACCTGGTCCTTCAGGGAAAACCTGCAACACGTGTCGCGAGTGGCTGCGCAACCTAAAGCACACATTCGATACCTGCGAATCATACTATGAACGCTGCCGCCTCCTGACATTGCTCCCTGTGAACCTTTCTCATCAAGAAATTCAAGAAATGATTCCATCCGCAACTCGGCACCTCCTTCGGAAATCCAGAAAATACAGACACCCGGCTGTGGTCAAATCCGAACCTCTACACCAGATCGAAGCTGAAGCCAGAAAACATACAGGCAGCAGTGAAATACTATACTTGACGATGAGCTCAACTCCACCCAACAAAGCCCAAACAAGATAGATTTCATTGCAATTAGTTCTAAAGGACAAAAAGAGTACGTTTCAAAACGGCTGATGACCAGGTCCATTCGGGAAACACTTCGTCTACAGCGGCTCACCCTGACACAGTAATCGAGCTCACGAAGTTCTCCTCCTTGAGGCCAAAATGGGTTGTGTGCACAAGATTGCTTCACCAGGAGCCAGATACGCACAAGTGCTTCAGTGACGTTTGTGACTGTCTAATTTGTCTGACTATGATTTGTGACTATGACTCCCTATGTATACAATAGGGGTAAATAAACAGTTCTTTCCGAGAGCTCGACTTGACTACATTTCTAAAAATCTTGCGGTTAGTCCTTACGCCAGAACCAAAACTGCGACGCGTGCACGCACGCAAATGAACAAATTTGCACTTTAAGGCAACTCTTTCGTTTTATCTGTCAAGTTGTTGTCCCTCGAGCACAGCAGATGACATTCAGGGCCTAAAAATAACGATAATGGCAACTATTGCTCCATGCTCGCTCAATGTCGTGGTTACTCACGATACGTCAATTTGGCCACTTTTCGTGCTTCGTAGTTCCGACCTCACAAAAATAATGCAACATGTTTTTACAGATTAAGTTAGAACACGTGCTTGGCTTTAATTCTGGAGAGTTTAAGGAAAATCGAAGATGGTGTTTTTTTTTTTAAATGATCTTCAAAATATTGCATTTTGAGAGACATGTCCTCAGTTGAACATTTCTGGTTAACGTTTGAAGCCGCTCTCAGGTATTTCGTTCAGCACACTTGTTTACCAAACATATGGCAATGTTTTTAAAAACTTTGGGAAGTCTGGCGTTTATACTTGCGGAGGAAAAAAATCTTAAATGTGAGCATTATTGAGCTTTGTGTCGATTTCGCGATTTTTTTTCTTAACAGAACAACATCAAAACTGCAAAGTAATAATTTTTTCTCAGCAAAAGCTATCCGTAGTATGCGGAGAAAATTTTTCGGATCTACAGCTACAATAGTGTTTTTGTAGCGTCTCATCGAAATCCCATTTTCGCGAAATCCGAAAGAGGCGGTGGTGGCTCAGTGGAGACTTGCGAATTTTTTTTAAGAAGGTGAAATTTTTTCTCGCTAAACCAAAAGTGGTTTTGTGGTCCTGGGAACTCGGAAAACAAAATATATTTTTTTCGGCGAAATTAAAGGGGGTCGGCGGACATGCACCGACGTTCTTATCTGAACATAGCCTATATATATTTATACACGATAATTAACATTAGTTACTGAAACTCACACAAAACAACACATTCCTTGACTTTCTTTCATGAAATGTAATACTGAGTGCCTTTGAATTCTGCCATGCGAACTTGACGCATTTGCAGAGAGTGCATCATAATTCGCGTCTGAAGGGGATATTTTAATAGCAATCTGAAGCGTTCGTTGTCGATTTCTTCTGGGATGCGCGCAAAGCGGGAAATACTCATGCGTGTTGCTTACCTTAGTGTCCAAGAGTAGACCAGTGCCCACTCGTGAAACCAGGTCTCCGATCGCGCTCGCAGTGACCAGCGCAACCGCCTTGTATCCGGCGAGACCGTTGTCTGTGCCAAAGTCCACGGCGGTCAGCAGGAACGATGAGAGCATGAAGACGGACACAGCTCGCGACGCCGCGACGTGCAAGAACGGCACCGACGTCAGCGAGAGCAGCAGGCTGCGCACAAGTTTCCTCGGTGCGTTCACTCTCAGCAGCGGATCCATCTCCTCTGTATGTTTGTGTGCAGCTGACCTGGCAGACAGAAATTAATGTTATTTAAAAGAAATTTCCGTAAGCGCGAAAAGACATTCAGAGAACTGTTACAAACACGCAGTGTACATAAGTTGCTTTCTGTAGAAGGTGGTCGCTAGCAGTGCCTCTCTCATTTATTTCTTTGTCCGTCTCTGTGCTGCTTAAGATATTCTAAATTAAGCGCCAAACTATGCTTTCGAGTTCTCTTGCAACACATTCTAGATGAGAGTAAGAAGGCGCACTTTATGCGGTGACGTCGTTAAAGGCCAATAACTCGCACACTTTGACGACGAACGCAGTCGCGGCCCCATTTCAGTCGTGATCCCCATTTCAATGAAGCGACCAATTTCTGATAATTTATTACGAGATGCTGTACAGTTGGTAGTGAGAAAGTTAAGTTGCCATGGTAGGCTTTTGCTTTTTATCTGTTGTAACCCATGATGATTACGGAGTAAATAAAGGCAAGGTAAATTGTATTGGAAGAGGCTCTCGTTCTGCTGTGTACGTAACGACAGGCTGATGATAAAATGTCTTTTTGTAGTGCAGTCGATTATGTTGCGTACTTGCATAAAAAACAATTTAATCACCGACTCGAAGGGCGGGCCCAAGTTAATCTTCCGCCTTAAGCATTAGAAGCAATGCACAAACAAAAAAAAAAAAAAAAGAAGTCATTGCCATCGTTAGCTGCACGTCAAACGTCCTGTCAAACGACGTATTGTCTCTATCACATTGATTAATCTTCAACAAAACGAAACTTACTGAAAGTTACCTGAATGTCAAGTGTGTATGAAAGCACGACATGCATCGGCAATTTTCGATAATGACAAAGGTGCGTGTGAAACACGTAACGAGTCAAAGTTCTGCCTTTGGACTGACGTTTGATTTTGATGAGCCAAGAGAAGTCTGGCCGGAAAGGTGCGCGTTGAAATGCCGTGGTTCCGCGGGTCAAACTGTGCTGGGTCGGTAATCAGCCCCACGTCTTCATTGGGTCACCCGTTTCAGACGTTCACCGAAGCTGCGCTGCATTCAGCTCAGTCTAACGCCAAACCCCGCTGACGCGGTATTCTCGGGTTACCGCCTTCGGCAATATGGCCACATATCGACCTGGCCTTGGACTGTGCTAAGACAAAGGGCCACAAATGTGGTCACTCGTGAACAACAACGCGTCCGCCTCCAATTTCCCGAAAGTGTAAATAGTACCGTAAGCGATTAAAAAAATAAACGTGTTAACCAGCAACCGAGCATACCACCCCTACGAAATACCTTGGATGTGGAACAGCGTGAAATAGCTTATATATCTGCTTCCAAACGAGGCAACTTCTGCGCTAAGATGTCCCACACGCGCATGCGTAAGCATGCTGCGCGCTGTGGGCAGAGCGAAGTATACGCGCTCACAGTCCTGCGAATTAGCAGAAGTAGGAAGTCAAGGTGGACACCTGCCTGGGAAGGGGGGAGGGACGAGACGAGGTCAATGGTGTAGCACTTCGCAAGCGACGCCGTGTGGAAGCTACTCGCTCGCGCACGTTCTCGAGTGACCGGTGGCGCCTCGCAGTCGCCACTCTCACGGCCTTGGTTCTTCGGCACGCGGTTGACGAACACGCCGCCGAACAGCATGTTCAGCTCCAGGGCTCCCAGTACGAGTAGCGCCGTGCGGAAGTCGAAGGCCTGACGCAGCGCTTCGACGATCAGAGGAGACACGAAGCCCGACACGGCGGTCACAGCGAAGAGCAGACCCATGGCCGTACCTCGGTATTGAACGAAGTGCCGGGCCACCACCGTGAACGGCAACAGCTCTTCACAGGCGACTCCTAGTCCTGCAAGAGACCAGGATCACAGACACCACAGATGTCGAAATATGCTTGCCGAAAAGTTCGAGGCAGAATGGCGTTAGCACCATGAGACAACGGGACGGCCTCAAATCTCTTTCTAGTGAAACATAACTGCATGTAACGTTTCTCACATCAGCTTCATGTAAATGTTGACTAACGTTTTTGCCATTTTCTCCAGTTAAAGCGGCTTACGGAAAACGCAGGAATTGAGGAACAGTAGAATGAAAGAGAGGTAGGTTAGCCAGTTCTCAGACCGGCTGGCCACCCTGTGCTGAAAAAAGGGAAGGAAAGATAACAGAATGCGACGCCACGGAAAAAGGAGATACACATAAAATGAAAAAAAAAAAAAAAAAACATGACTGACCCCTCTGTCATATATGAATTGGTATAACACGAAAGTGAAACGTGCCTTCCCAGAGGTAGTTGAACGTTAATTGTGCATTGTTTCGCCATAAGCTCGAAGGAATGAATGCTATAGCAACAAATTGTAATGTCCATGCGAAGAACGGCAGGCCGCTCGAAACTTGCAGCGCGTTACTCAAGCAGAAAGGACGCACAAAAATAACATACACAGGACGCGCGCGAACTAACAACTGTCACAGCTCGACACTTAAAGCGCTCTGCTCAAACGCAAAGAAGGACGCACGGAACGGACGCACAAGTATACACAAGACGAGTGCGAATTAACGACTGTCACAATTGTTACTTGTGTGTGAGCAGCACGCTCCGTTCACAAACGCGGCCGCTGCAGTGGCTGCAGCGAGCGAAGTGACCTTCGTGCTCTCTGGAACTTCAACGCACACTTGCGGTGAAAGCCCAAGACGTACAAACCGCCCCGGTCGCGAGATCAGCGCGGGCGCACGAGCGACCACGGGCTGTTGAGGCACGCGCGCTTCGCAACGCGCGGGGCGACGACCTTTAAAGCGCGCCCTCCGGACCCTTCACGCCATCTCGCCACTGGATAACAAGAACACGCTGAAATAGCCGATCTCCGAGTACCGCCAGCGGTAAATGGAGTATATAAATAGCTCGCCGTTAGCAAACTGAAGAGCGTATGCTTTGTGGCCGAGTCGGTTCGCGCCGCGCGCTGCGGAGCAAGAGGTCAGAGGCGTCAGAGGTTCGACTGCCGGCAACAGAACTTTTCCTTCTAGTTTTTTTTTTCTTTGCCATCTCTTAGTATATATTTTACAACGTCATATCCGTGACGAAAATAAAAGCCTCAACACAAAACACTTTCGTGTTAAAAAAGATGCTGCATGTGATATGAATGCGATGGCCCGAACGACTCTTCAAAGTCCGCCGCTAAGTCAGTAATCGAGAAACACAACAACGTGTTCGATGCCTTTTGCGTTGAGTGCGGTCTCGGCCAGTTCTAGGATTCATGCTTTTTGAAAAGGGTAATCATGAGGCTTTCTTAAAGCTGTAGAAGAGAGAGAGAGAGAGGGAGAGAGAAAGAAAAGACAGGGAGGTTAACCAGATGAAGACTCCGGTTTGCTACCCTGTACTTGGGAAGGGGAAAATGGAGTGCAAAAGAATGAAAGAGAAGAAGAGTTTGACAGTAGGCAAAAAAAAAAAGTAGTGACTGGAGCACCGTCCGAGTACTACGCAGCAAAATTGTCCCCGCGAATAGTCACAGTTTTTTCGTTCAGTCCGGTTGCTTGCGGAAACCGCAACAACGCCCGAAGTTGGTATGGTAACAAATGGCGAGACCGAGGAAGAGAGCAATTGTCAGTAAGAGTAAAACACTGCAATACAGGAGTAAGAAAAAGAATCACTTACTGGACTGCAGCTTCTACAGCAAAGTCCAGTAAACTACAGCAAGATACAATAAAGTACGCATAGCTAGTAACGAGTCCTTAACCGTCCAAAACTTCCTTCTCCTGTTTTTGCAAAGGCGCAGGCAGGCTTGTGCAGTGCTCACCAAACAGAACGCCGTAGAGGAATACCACAAGTCCGAGGCTTCGAGCCAGTGCGCAGGCCATTACTGGCAGCGCACAAAGAAGGGCGCCGCCAATCAGCAGAGTACGGTCCGAAAGCCACAGACCGAGCAGACCATATAGGGGCCCTGCGCGGAACAAATTTCCTTGCAACCAACCAACGATAACTGCTTTCACAGCATAGATGATTCTGAATTGGTGCACAGGCACCGTCGCTTACTTTAACCTCTGAATTGACTGACGCACCTTGCTATCGCAGAGAATTTCTTTCCACGAGTATAATCCCCGATTATCTCAAAGCAGTCACTGCCCCGACATGCTCTGAGCCAACCAACGTATTTCGTATACGTGTATTTTTATTTCGGTGCCACAAATCACGGAGCAGTGATACTTCGCTATTCCAGGCTTTTAACTGAGCACTTACGTTGGTATCTTATTTATTTAATTTGATCGCAATCTCTTGTATATCTCGAACGTACAAATTATTCTTATAACTGGCACACAAGGCTTCCGTCGATGATTAGAATGAAGCAGATTGGAATGGACTATCCGTTAACCACTCAGCATTGTTACATAGTTTAATACATGTATACCTGAAAGCTGCGACATGATGATGGCGACAGTGAGAGGCCACGACGCATCCTCCCGGTTGACCTGCAGCATGTCCATGAATCCGACGTACATGACGGATTCGGATTTTATCAGCATCATGCCGAAGAAGACGAACACGGCCGCGGAGGCTGCCACGGGCCAGCAGGCCCGACTGTCGGGAAGTGCCATTCTCGATGCCTGGATCGCTTAGCGTCGTGTTTCTTTCTGCGAGAGCACAGAGGCGAGATATTGAACTATGCTTTATCTAGAGAAAGTGACAACCCAGACTGATCATCTCTGCTTCAGATAGAACGCTTTCATACGCAGATGAACTAATGCGCATGCATATATATATATATATATATATATATATATATATATATATATATATATATATATATATATATAAAGATTATACGTTTTTGATGATAGCTCCGACCCACCACGGTTGTCTAATGGTTATGGTGCTATACTGCTGACCCGAAGGTCGCGGGATCGAGTCCCGGCCGCGCCGGCCGCATTTTCGATGGAGGCGAAAAGGCTCGAGGCCCGTGTACTTAGATTTAGGGGCACGTTAAAGAACCCCAGCTGGTCGAAATTTCCGGAGGCCTCCACTGCGGCGTCCCTCATAATCATATCGTGGTTTTGGGACATTAAATCCCAGATATTGGTATTACTATTATTATTGATAATAGTTCCACCAACGACAAACGGACAGTATTCGAGCAATAGAGACTTATCTTTTCAATACACATCCTATTTCATTCCAGCTAGAACTATGCACTGGAAACGTCACTTCCCAAGTGATTGTTATTTATTCAAGTAATTATTTAAATAGTGCGAATCGCGCGGGGGGCATACACGAGGGACATACAAACGATTGCCAGGAACACACATATAAGCGCACATTTTATAAGCAGTAGTCTCACGTCTTTAGCGCCACTTTTTGTTTTTTTTTCGCCTCAAGTTTTTGCTATAAACTCTCACGTGAGTCGTGTAATTTTTCTGCACATGACAGGCTAGTGCGAGGGAAAGCTTTTGTGTGCGCATGACTTGTATGCATTCTCTGCGTGGATGTCGCTTCTGCTAATACCCTGAATAATTGATCCGTGCGCACCATTGAACGGAGATTATTGCTGATATTCGATGGGCTTCTTACACGAAAGGTACGACCTGGATATCTTTGAAAAATTGACAGAAAAATGAAAAATCCCACCGCGAAGCAGTTAGAGTTACTAAAGCTCACAGTGCTGTACCTTGTTGTTTCAAAATAAGGGCTGGCTGTCTTTTTTTTCCCGCTTAATTAAATATTTATATATGCGTACGATATTTAACCATGGCAATGTAAGCCAGCGCACTATCAACACTCTCGCAGGGAAGCCCGGGAAGCAGCGCTCCCAGCATGAGTGCGGACATTATCTGTAAATTAGCTCACCTCCATGTGATCTTGGGATATTACTTTCTCTACGGCCGATGCTGTTCCCATTTCTTTCGTATTCGAATGCTGAGTTGTGCGATGCCCTTGCAACACCGCGACACTCATGCTTGCAAATGAAGCGGTAAACAGGAGCCGTACCGTTTCCTTCCGCCCGCTCGCCTGTCTTCAACACAACGTCTCTTGCAACTGAAGCGCACTTGTTCCGTCGCCCAGCGATGCTGGAAGACCCTCTATCTGGGCTTCGCAGACGGCAGGTCGTTGGCAGCGCCTTCTTTCGCTTCCTATTTTCGTGCTGCTTCCTTGACCTTCTGGTATCAGCGTCACGTCTTTGGCAACACTGGTCAAACGTTTTTCTTAACGGCGCATCTAACTATTTGCCACAGGTAATCACTGCCCCTAAGCTAGTACAACACAGCCTTTCGAATCTAGTGCGACTAGTGTCAAGCAGAATTCACGTTCACTACTACTACATGGACGCACTTGAGGCTTGCATATTGAAACTAGCCAATGTGAGCCGCTGGCATAAGCAGTTTATTGACGACAAGTTCTCCTTTATCTCTCACCCCTTTGCCTGAGAGACGTCCTACTTGCGAGCGTTATCATGAGGTCGAAAATACGTACAATGCATCCAGAAAGGGGAAAGGTCTGATAACAATGTGGAACACAAAGAAGTGAGGGACACGACCGGGATAATAACAACTTCGACAATACGAATGGCCAGGCAAGTGGCACAAGAGGCCGACACTCTTATGTCACGCCAGTAATCGCGGCGTGACAATGTAGCTAACATGTTATCGTGTTAATTATGCAACGCGTGCTTCCAAGCGAACAATGAGAGAAAAGCACTGAAAGACATTTTGCGGCTGTCGTTCAGCGTCCCCATTTGAGCGCATTCGCACTTGCACGTATCTTTTTCTTATGCGCAGCAATCGTTACGTCAACTCTACAGAAAGGCACCTTGTGGCTGGCATACATGTGAATTAAAAATTAAATTGTGAGCTTTGGCGTTCCATTACCACGATATGATAATGACACACCGTATTGACACACCGTATTGACACACCGTATTGACACACCGTATATGACACACCGTAATCCCGCACTCGGGATTACGTAAAATTGTGATCACAAAATGTGTTACTCGTTTTTTTTTTGTTAATGTATGCAAGTTGCTGCATGCGGTTAATTTTTTGCTGTTATTACGATTACCTCACCTCTATGGTTGTGCTTCTAGTGTACTGGGATCCTAGTCAGGCGCGTACTTTCGCCTTTTGATTCAGCTCCATGGCAATCATGTAATGTATTGCCAAAATGAATGAATAAGTCAATGAAAAAATTGGGGGACCCTTAATCTTCGCCTTTAAGAGTTGAACGCGATAGCGACATCCCGTCCCGAGTGCCTACTTCAACCACCTAGTGCATACTTGCTATGCACCCACTACGTGGTGTTAAGGGAATACGCGCAGTAAGGTGTGTGCCGTTTGTAATGGGTGGCCGGCTTTGAACTATGAAATTGTTTTGATAGTCACATATTCTGACGCCCGATGGCAATGTACGCTTGTACCACGCAGTATTCCTGAGGTTATTACATGTTATATTGCGACGCCTATATAAAGGACGCTTGCGTTTGCGAAGGATGAGTTATTTTCACTGCATTTCCAAGCAGAGGAAGTTATTTTCACTGTATTTCCAAGCAGAGGCGTGGCTGTGTGGTAGAACACCTGCTTGCCACGCAGACGGCCCGGGTTCGATCCTCACTCGGACCCGGAAATTTTTATTATTTATTTTATTTGCATCTTTCTTGATTTTTCAGTCACGGACAACATGATGATTTTTCGCTCACAACCAACGACGCCGACGCCGACGCCGGAATTTCTGCGAAACGAGCTCTTAAACGCTATCGCGTTAAAAATTTACCCCCTGGGTTTCTAAACGTGCATCGATATCTGAGCCCACCGGCGTGCCTGCATTTCGGCACCGCCAAAATGCGGCCGGGGATGGAAGTGGTGCTTGCCAACGCAACGTCAGTCACTAAGCCACCACAGCGGGTTATATATTTCAGTGGGCTTCCCATGATGACGCAATTTGTTTATTATCTTGCTTGACAGCCGCCACTGAAGACTCGTTGGACTTGTAGTTGTTGTTGCACAGCTGCTGCCTTGACGAAGTACGAAGTCGGCTGGACAGTGGAAATGAATTCACTTGCGAAAAGCTTTGTGAAGTCGACCCCTGGACCGTAAGCTCACACGTGACGTAGTAGACGATCGAATCAAGACATATCGGATACATCCGTACTATACGCCTTCTTTTTGTATGAGAATACAAAGATGCGTGTATCACTCGTCTGCATTATCCATACATCCAGTACCCTGTCATCCGTACCGTGCTGAATACGCCGGTGCTCGTACAGTAAGCTCACTGTCGCATTTGTTATCTGAATCAGTTGGTTTTTGCACGTTATGTGTTTAATATATACGGGACGTCCTCAAGTTGAATACAGAGCGCAATGTAATAAACTCTAAAGCATGATATGTCAATGCGGCTGACGTCGACTTCTCAAGAAGAGGATCGCGCGTGATTTGTAATCTTGAACGAAGTGAGTCTCCAAAATAACATTCAAGTAGTGCCGTTCCACTTAACGACGCCACGTATGATGCATCGAATGGCCCAACGTTCAACGCTTTTAAAAAAAACTTACGAAGGCGAAAGCCTTAGATGCCTCATCAAACACGAAAATTGACTGGCGTCCCTCGTCGGCGGCGTCGGCACGAGTGACGCAAGAAATCACCACGCGATGACGTCACCTATGACGCCATCATGCCGTCACAGATCGCCGAAATTTGGGACGTCATCGTAATGCCACCATGACGTCACTGTGAGTCACATAACGTGATGTCACATGGTCACGTAATCACATGACTTCAATGCTTGGTGAACGGTGGGCCGATTTCGGAGGCAGTGGTAAAGAAGGTGAGGTGCGCAAAGCTCATAGTGTCTCCGATCCTGGAGGCCTTTCAAAACCACGTTAGTTGCAGAAAGCTTTCGGAGGGGGGGGCGCGGGAGGTTCAATGCATCGACTTAGAAGAAAAAAAGAAGACGGCTTTCGCCTTAGAGTCGACTGAGGATAAGGGACCCCGTGAGTTTTTCAAGTTTAGAGTTTATTGTACAATAAATAAAAGCATCCGAGGTACGCGCTCTGCGGAATATAAATAGTACATAATGTACGTGAACACACAAGGGATCACAGTCACGGCGTATGCGTCCAGTTTGCGTTCTCTTCAGTTTCGTGTCTCCTGCTCTTCGCCTGAAAACAGGTGAAAAAAAAAATGTCAGTTTAAAATCTCTCAGTTGCCTAAGTTGCTTGAGGTGTTTACTTTGTTTTTGTTGCACTGGAAAAGTGCTAACGTTCAAACGAGTTTAAAAAAATGCACGAATTGGTATTTGAGAGCACGCGCTGACATACGTACACAGTTAAAAAAGAAGTCGCAGTTTCACCGCAAGGGTGAAGCAATGAATGCGATAGCAACAAATTGTAATGTTATAGAAAGTGAGGCTGGCCGCTCACTTTTTTGGATCCGATCTCACGCAACTCTACAAAACGCCGGTGTAAGAGAATACTGCCTCTCCAGCGACACTTTTCCCACCAGTCTCTTCGCGTTGAGAGCACAGCACGTTGAAGGGTATACGAGCCGCCCGCTGATGGCTGCCGAGATAGCGAGATAGCGCGCGCGCCAGTGATGGCGACCGCGCCCGTAAAATCAAAGTTCACAGTTGCTGCTCGAGCAACCCCCCCTCCCCCCCTCGCGTCTTTTCATGCTCGTTAAAGGACAGGCGTGGCATTTCCTCTCTGCTTGAGCATTCGACAGCCGGTCTAACAGTCGGGGGGGATCTTATCGCATGCGTTCTCCAAGCGACGGAGATGGGCCGGCTCGTTTGATCTCTGCTTCAGCCGCGTTCGTCGACCCCGCTCGCGCTTTATTACCCGCGGGTAGAACGTACGATGCACTGGGGGGATCTTATCAATTTGCACTTTATACGGGACATGACGGTGACGGCGACGGAAACGGAGACGGAAAAAATCCCGTGGAGACTGTCCATATAATTGCTATCGCAATAAAAATAAATGGGTTTGAGAGAATGCACAAACATTTACAGTTCAGTATACGGGATGATTAAATAAAGGCAAAAAACAAATTGTAACATGTCTGTGACAACGTTGCTACTGCACTAGACTGTTGCGAGTAGGCGAGGGAATCACACACAATATTAAAATCGTATGCTTGAGATTTCTATTTTGATCAGTTTCTGGTGAACATTAGTTTCAATTATGGCCACATTGTACCAAATGTTCATCGTAGAATAGCTGACAGCGCAACAGGGTTAGAATACAGACAGAAAGAAGAAAAGGCCACAGCGCTGAACCTAAAACTCAATACATTTTTGAAAAGTCACCAAAGCTGTGCACATGTGTTGTAACACAACATGAATCATGTCTTGTCTCACAGAAAATTGTACTCTTCATCTAGAAGAGTGATTGATGGATGACTTATACACTTGTTGTTGGATCTAATAAAAAATCTGTTATCTGTTAGACAAGGCATGATTTGTATTGTTTTGCAACACTTGTGCACAGTTTTGGTGACTCATTGATATAATTTTTTTCGTTCTTTTTTTTTTTCAAACATTTTCTCGAGGCCACCGGTCTGGTTCGTCGTTTGTGATGTCAAACACAGAACTGTTACGTCGGCTCAAACAGCGACTTTTCTTGCCTCCTCTATAACTTTCCTTCCACCTCCCCCCTTCCCCTCTATGCTGTAGCCTACCTGGTTAACCTCCCTGCCTTTCTTCTATTCTCATTTTCTCTCTCTCAAAATAAATTTGGTTGTGAGTTCAGTGCTATGTCGTCCTTTTCTTCTTTCTGCCCGTATCTAACCCTGTTGCGCTGTCAGCCATTCTACGATGAAAATCCACCAACAAGCCCAGCTCGCGATTCTGATTCATCATGTACCAAATGTACCAAAACTACTAACAGTGGTAGCAAATGCGTACAAGTGCCATCCAACGAACTCATGACGTCACCTGCAAAGCCGTCGATGAATTTCCACTCCCGTTTCTTGTGAAATTTTTGCCAGCACAAGCTTACTGTCCACGTTATCGTGAAGACGGCATTGGTGACCGCAAATGATATGTACAGGAGGTCGTAGGAACCCATTACGTCCCGAATGTAACCTGAAAGTGAGAAGGGTGTCTTGTGAACAAACTTCGATGACATCGCGGACGTGAACACTAACCTACAAAACAGATCAAAGAAAGTTCGAGGAAGTCTCAGCTTAGTATATCTACACACACAGCTGCGAATAATTCGTTATTTTTAACCGACACTGTACTTATGTTGATTACGTTTGATGTATTTAAAAGAAAAAGTTAACATTTAACAACTCAAAGAAGCAGTTTTTTAAACAAAATGCCACGCCTTAGAACAATTTCTGAACATTATGAAAACGACAAATATCAAAGGTAGGGCTAACAAATTGCTAACTCTGTAAATAAGTAACAATTGATGTTTCAGTTCTTCAAACTGGCCAATTTAAAACGACTACAGCGAAATATAATGATGCATCATTACGGAATAGTCCTACATATTACGTATAAATTGGTGAGTGGGGTGATAGAAAACCCTCGTAAATACTATAACGATTTCACGTAAGCCACAAATACGTATATATAAAATTTACCCGCTTTAGATGCTCGTACAGAGTCAGCATTCAAAACAGTGATATCTGGTGTAGATCCACGGTTATCGATTGGTACAGTACGTCTCAGGTATTACTTTTCTAGACTTACCGACGTTAGAAATAAGCAAATGTTCCTGGCCCAAGGAAAGTAACATATGTATTACTCCTACACTCACGAAAACTCAGCTTTGCCTCTGAACAACATGTGAATATCCTCTTTAAGTGACTTTGCAATGTTCTAGCAGAATCGGCTGGCGATATCTATATGCCCGCCATACCTTTGCTTCATCAAGGGCGGCATGCTAATTATTATTTCTGTGTATAAAGTGAAATGCTGAATGCACTTTCGCATGCATTGCATAGCAAGACGTCAGCTAACCAATGAGGGGTGGGCGAGCAAGGCAGATAATGCCGGCGACGAAGTTTGTGACACCCAGGCTTAGCGGTAGCGACCGCTCGTCGAACAGCTCGGCAACCATGACGGTGCAGGCGAATATTCGTCCACCACCCGTCACGCCAGTGAAGAAGCAGCTGGCAAGGAGAACCCAATATTGTTTGACCAGCGCCATGACAGCCAGCGAGACTCCCTGGATGGCGAAGCTCCAGAGCATCAGGGCGTCTCCGCTGATCACCTGCGTCATGGGATTGTGGAAACCGAAACTGCAGAAGGAACATGAGAACTACTATATATAGGGGAGTGGGCGAGTCACTTGAAGTGTGGAAAGAAAGAAGTGTAAATTTAAGGGCTCGTTTTCTTTGTTAGACACACTATTAATGTGAACTAACAGACAATGATGCCAAGGAAAGTATAGGGAATGTTATTAGTAGTAATTGTAATGTAAATGTGAATGAAAGAAAAGTGGACGAAAAGATAACTTGTAGCCGGCAGGGACCGAACCTGCGACCTTCGAATAACGCATCCGATGCTCTACCAAACTGAGTTACTGCGGCGGTCACATTTATATTACAATTACTACTAATAACACCCACTATACTTTCCTTGGCATCATTGTTTGTTAGTTCTCATTAGTACTGTGTCTAAGTGTGGAACAGTCTCTTTGTTCAAACGACATGTTTTTCAAGGAACGAATCAGGAGAGGGAGGGATGGTGACCAATTAGGAATAACTAGTATGCCACCCTACACTGGGGAAAGTTGGAAGAACAAAGAGGGAGAGAGAGATACCGGTAGCACACACACAACGTCACAGTCAGTCAGACTTGTGCGAAATTGTGACTAATCATAGCGCACAGATTGACAGAAAAAGAAGTGACAGACGAGCACTCGCCTGCTATCTGTCCCCATAGGCTACGATTCGTCAACACGCACAGACATCCAAAAAGTCTTTTACAAATTCTAGGATCTGGTGGCCTGGCTGCCCTCTCATGCTTCGGTGACGAACGCGACTTATTCGAGCACGTGGCACGCACTGCGACCGGATCCCCCTTCCCAGCGCTATAGGCACCATCGACTGCCTGTATCAACAAAATGTGACCATGGTGGCTTCTCCTCAATCTGTCCCGACACGAGCGCTGCGGATTATAGATACCTGGTCAACTCGCCCGTAACATTTAAAGGGATACTGAGCAATAAAAAATGACAAAAGCGTTGAAATTCGACAAGGAAGACGCGTCTGTTCCGATCAACAGTTTTTATTATTTCGCATATTATTTAACAGATGAATGAATGAATAAACTTTATTTTAAGTTGAGTCCGGCAGTTTCCTTCGGGCGAGGCGGGGGGGAAAGGGGGGATTAACCACTGTCCCGTCTCACCCTCCGTCGATGATGATGGCGGCGCCTCAGGTGACGGCTCGAAGTCCTTGGACCCGGGCGGCATCTTCGGCTTGCAGATGGCTGTATGTCATGAGTAAATGTCATACGGCGGAAGAACGACGACGATGACGAAGCCCTCAAAGCATTCGAAGCGGCACGAGCGCGTGCGTGGAAGCTTCCAGAGAGCTCGAAGCACGTGCGACGTGGCGAAAAGAAGGAAGAAGGCGGGCGAGCGGGCATTGTCTGGGTGGACTCGGCTGTGGAAGGACGCATCGCCAGCTCATGTTCCGGCGACGGGAGCGACGGGTGTTCGGGTCTACGGTCTGAGACGCGGGCGTCCCGAGGTGGCCGGCGGAGTCGACGACAGTCGAAAGGAGGCTCCTCGGTGATGCCGCAGCCGCGCCCAGCAAGTACGAGCATTCCGTTGCAAGCCCCCTTCGGAAGCGAGCCGCCCAGGACAATCCCCGGAGTTCCACGTCGTCAGTGGAACGCCACAACGGGTGCAGACAACAGTGACGTCAGGCCTGAAGGCGTTAGGCACATCGGGCCAAGCAGTCAAGCCAGTGGTGCGACGACCCGTATGGACAGGCGACGACTGACTCGTCACGCAAGACCTTGGAAGGCGTCGCAGATGGCAACGAATTGCGGAGGACACTAACGCTGACTGGACATCGGCACCGAACAGGGTCGGCAGACTCAAGTAAGAGCGGCCCAGTGCAGTCGCTGTCGAGAGGCTAGATAAAAATGTGTTAGCTGCAGAGATAGGACTTTACCTGTAGGACGATTTAGTGTTTAGATCGAGGACTTGCAAATAGTTTGAGTTTGGGTTATTGTTAGCTGTTTTCTCTGTACATTTGTATATTTTTTAATGCAGTGCTTTTCCCTATTAAATGTGTTGTTTTGACACCGAGTCTTGACTGAGTCCATTGCTCGGGACCGCCCGGAATTTGTGACACTGTATCTTCAAGGCGAAAGCCTTGTATGCCTCATCAAACGGGAAATGCATGTGACCGTCGGTGGCGACCGCGTCGGGCACGAGTGATGCAAAAAATCATCATCACGTGATGACGTCAGCATACGACGTCACCAATTGCAAAAAATGTTACGTCATTATGACGTCACACATTCGGGCGCGACGTCATGTCACGTAACGCCACATGATGCTGTTGTAGCGTCCCTCCGTCAGGCGGCGAACACAACCGGAGAGCGCGCGACCTCAAGAGAAGAAAATGAAGACGGCGCTTGGTAGTGGCGCGTGGAGCCACGGCTCGTGTTGCCTGCTCACCCTTACACATCGACAGAGATGAAAAAGAAGATGACTTTCGCCTTCAAGTCGTCTTAGGTGAATGCACAAGGAACCCTGTGTGTTTTCAAGGATTGTGACGACGCGTGGAGCTGCGCGCCTACGGCCGTGCCGTCAAGCGTGCCAGTGGCGGAAGCAGCAGCAACAGAGGCGGGCAGGCGATGTGGCTCTCCACCTTAGTAGTGGTAGTTAACTGGTAGCGGTAGTGGTTCGTGCGATTGGAGTGGAGTGGGTTGAGAAACGCGGGCGATGGCTGGCTATGTCCATGGGTAAGCAATTATGCAGGGAGCACGGTTGGCACGCCAGTTCCCGCTGAGGCGAACGTCATCTCGTCTTGTTCACGGCGCTGCAGCTAGACGTGGAAGCTTGTGAAAAACAGATTAGAGGTTTTTAGCTTGTCCGGTATTCCGGTACACGCAAAGGGGTTAACGGAATGCCGGGTTACCGGTCGATGGTACCGACATCTTGCGACGCTTTGTGCAACCACAATTATTGTGCAAGCACAGACACGTTTGTTTGTTCTCGCCTAGTCTCCTTGAGGAAAAAAAAAGTGTAAAAAATGCCAATTCAGTCGATATTAGGGCGCTGTCGCGAATTTACAAAACCAGGGAAGTAGAATGCACTAGGTTTCCGCAGTAACAATTCTGTGTTTGCCCGGTTCATCTCGGCCCCGTCCAGGGGCGTAGCCAGAAATTTTTTTCGCGGGGGGGGGGGGGGGCACCTCCTTGATTTCGGGAGGGGCACCTCCTTGAAATTGTCATTTTTCGCTCTTTATGCCATGGCGAAAAAAAAATTTCGGGGGGGGGGGGGGGGGCACGTGCCCGGTGTGCCACACCCTGGCTAAGCCACTGGCCCCGTCAGATGGCACCACCTCTGCGGCCTCTCACGTTTACGGCTACGGTATTCGGTATAACGCTTACGCAAAGAAGTTTGAGGGCAAACTAAAACTCTCTATTAACTTCATTATGTTCCGCTAGTTCCTGCCTGAAAAAATTGCTTCCACCACTTGCAGCACCCAAGCTTTCAACTGAGCTAAAAATCTCCGCGGCACTATCCCTTTAAAGTGTAATGAACACATTATGAAACTTCACGGCTTTTGATAGGTATATCATTGCAAATTACAAAACAAGCACAGCGCTAAATAAAACGGAACAAGATAGAATGAGCAACACACACTGCTACCACCTGAAAATTTCAGGGGCTGAAGAAAGAGGAATGATTTGACATATAACATAAAAGACCAAGAAAAAGCCGGCAGATCCCACGCATTGTGGGAATCGATGCAATGCGAAGCAGCCAGCAAGGAGCAAATCGTGCTGTACATAACATGCATGTCATAATTTACATGTTAGGACCTGTCATTTATGTTCGTCATATAGTCAGTCACGCATTACCAATTTTGGTCTATATCAAGCTAGCGAAACGGCCGCGAGCGCACCATAAGCATGGCATGTAAATCACGTTGTACATGACATGCATGTCATGATTTTCATGTTGCCACCTGTCATTTATGTTCGTCATACAGTCACTTCACGCAATGTCAGTTTTGATGTATATCAGGCTAGCGAACTGGACGCCATGTGCACCATGAGCTTGGCA
Source organism: Rhipicephalus appendiculatus (assembly GCA_030522465.1). NCBI lineage: Eukaryota > Metazoa > Arthropoda > Arachnida > Ixodida > Ixodidae > Rhipicephalus > Rhipicephalus appendiculatus. The sequence continues at coordinate 2,573,969 of JALIZH010032978.1, read as the reverse complement.
TGTAAATCACGTTGTACATGACATGCATGTCGCGATTTTCATGTTACCACCTGCCATTTATGTTCGTCATACAGTCACGTCACGCAATACCAAATTTGGTGTATATCAAGCGAGCGAAACGACCGCGAGCGTGTCATGAGCGTAGCATGCAAGTCATGTTGCACATGACATGTCATGATTTCCATATTACCACTTGGCATTTATGTTCGTCATGCAGTAACGTCCCGCAATACCAATTTTGGTGTATATCAAGCTAGCGCAACGGCCGCGAGCGTGTCATGAGCGTAGCATGCAAGTCATGTTGCACATGACATGTCATGATTTCCATATTACCTCTTGGCATTCATGTTCGTCATGCAGTAACGTTACGCAATACCAATTTTGGTGTATATCAAGCTAGCGAAACGGCCGCGAGCGTGTCATGAGCGTAGCATGCAAGTCGTGTTGCACATGACATGTCATGATTTCCATATTACCACTTGGCATTTATGTTCGTCATGCAGTAACGTCCCGCAATACCAATTTTGGTGTATATCAAGCTAGCGCAACGGCCACGAGCGTGTCATGAGCGTAGCATGCAAGTCATGTTGCACATGACATGTCATGATTTCCATATTACCACTTGGCATTTATGTTCGTCATGCAGTAACGTCACGCAATACCAATTTTGGTGTATATCAAGCTAGCGAAACGGCCGCGAGCGTGTCATGAGCGTAGCATGCAAGTCGTGTTGCACATGAGATGTCATGATTTCCATATTACCACTTGGCATTTATGTTCGTCATACAGTCACGTCACGCAATACCAAATTTGGTGTATATCAAGCTAGCGAAACGGCTGTCAGCGCACCATGAGCGTGGCATGTAAATCATGTTGTACATGACATGCATGTCATGATTTTCATATTACCACCTGTCATTTATGTTGGTCATGCGCATATGTCTCATCGTACCAATTTTTGGGCATATCAAATTAAGAAAACGGCCTTAGGAGCACTACGGCCATGGCGTGTAAATCATATTTTTCATGACTAGTTAGTCATGATTTTCATGATATGACCAGTCATTTATGTTCGTCATACTGTCATGTTACGCCATACCAATTTTGGTATAAATCCCATTAACGATACGGCCAGGAGAGCTAAAAGTCGTAGGCGGCTAGATAGATAGTCAGATAGATAGATACGCTCAAACTCGCCGAAGTTCGCTAAGAAATGCTTCGCATTTAAAAAATTAAGGCAGCTTCGCCGTAGTGGTGCCAAGCCTGAAGGTAGTACGGAGCTGGGCATCCTTTGTTTCTGTCCAGTTTTCTGTTTCTTTCCCCCCTCTCTGTTTTCCTGTTCTCTCTTACAGTTTTTTTCTGTGTCTTTCTCTCTTTATTTCTATTTATTTCTATTTTTCTTCCTATTTTATTCCTTTCTTTCTCTTTCTTTCTATCTCTCCCTTGCTTCCTCTTTCCATTTTTATACG